>SMDT01001984.1:0-600000 GCA_005392925.1 Aquilaria sinensis | reverse complement strand
TGAAACTTGGACCTTTGAATGAAAACGGTGTTGTGATTCAATTAGCTGATAAATCGAATGCCTATCCTAGGGGCATGGTCAAGGATGTTTTTGTGCAAATAAATGATTTAATTTTTCCTGCTAATTTTTATGTGCTTGATATGGTAAATAATGACCTAACTGCTCCTATTTTGTTAGGAAGAACATTTTTAAAGACATCCAAGATCAAGATTGATGTGGATATTGGCACTCTCACAATGGAATTTGATGAAAAAATTAAACAGTTCAATATTTTTTACACATTGAAGGAAACTGACAAGGATAATTCTATTTCTTTTGTTACAAAAATTGATACTTTGGTGCAGAATGAATCAGGAACAAAGTTTGAAAACCAAGCAAAGTTGGCACAAAAATGTAAGAAAGAAAATGTCAAGTTGCAGCAAGAACATGAGATGTCATTTGTGGTTGGACAAAAGGTGCTTTGCAAACACAGAAAAAAATAGAAAGTGTTATTTGGTAAGCCTGAGCTTAATTGAATTAGACCATTTGTTATTACTAATATTTCAACTCATGGTGCAGTTAAGCTTAAAGGTTTGAAAATGGATAAAGTGTTCAACATTAAGATGCATAAATTGAAACCTTTTCATGAGGGATTCTCAAAGCACTTTAGTTGATGCAGGAAGGGACTGTCTAGCCAAAGACAATAAACAAATGCGCTTTTGGGAGGCAACCCAAGTGTGGTTTTGTGCCATGAACAATTAGCATTTTTTTTTCTTCTTTCTTTCCTTTATTTTTATTTTTATTTTCCAGCTTTTATTTTTCAACTTTCTTTATTTTCACAACTAATTTTCTTGGTCAGACAATATATCTTTCAAGCTGGAGGTGAACCAAACCATATAGGGCAGTAAGCTGAAGCCAAATTCTGGGTTATGAATCACTGTGAAATCATCTTTTAGGGCGGTACCTTTTCTTTTCCCCATTTGTGTTTTTATTGTGAACATTGAGGATAATGTTTGATTTAAGTGTAGTGGAGTGGATAGCTTAAGCCCTAATTTTCTGTTTTCAAAATTTTTGAATTAAAATTTTTTATTCATACTTTTGAGCATCGATCTAAATTATTAAGATGATTTTACCTTTTTGGTTCTTGAATGCTTAGCTTGAGTGTTAAGTTATAATTTATTAGTCTTTATGCAACTCTCAAATATTTTAAATTATTTTTACAATTTTTTATCAAGCTAGTTGATGGTTATCTTAAGAATCTAATTTTTTCATTAAATTTGTGTACTTAGTACATTGATTTAAACCTTGTGAGATTATGAGCTTATTAAGTTGAATATTTGATTTGTTCGGTTGGTGGAAGATTTGAATCACTTGAGGAAAAAATAAAAATTGTTTGATTTGTTGCATTCTGCTAAAGAAAAAATTTGCTACTCCGCTATTGTGGGTATTGAAGTAGATTGGGGTCTTCTTCTACGGCAAAAATCGATCACTACTAAAAAATGTACTGGGAACATGAGTATGGTCAAGGACCACTTTGGAGTTGTGTCGAGTTAATAGCTTGGGTATGGCAGAACCCCTGTTATACATTCGCTTAACAGCGGAACACAAGAAAAAGGCAAAATGAAAAACAAATCAAGTAAAAAAAAAGTAAATTCTCAACTAATTTCTTATTTTCCATGGATTTGTGGTAAAACCGGTTGTGCTTTTTGAGTTCTTATCTACCTAGTTTGTTCGTTTTACTTCATGCAAAAGTTTAATGTTTTTCTCAGGTTTTTAACGATGATTGTTGCTAGCTTGAGAAGAAATTGTTTTCAAGGACTTATTTAGTTTTGAGTTGCTATTGCCGAGTAGATTACATACTTAATTCCTTTTATTAAGTTTTTCAAGACTCTTGGATGTAAAATTATCTTACTCCGTTTAGCTCAAAAGTATTTTTCTATTTTGAGTTTTGCCCGGGGACAAGCAAAAGCTAAGTGTGGAGGAATTTGATAAGCTTATATTTATTATATTTATTTCTCTCATATTTAGTATGTTTTAATATGTTTTGAACCTTAAAGATATATTTTGAGTATGTTTTGTAGCTTAGAGCATATCTGGACTCAATTGATTGAAAGTGGATTTAATTGCAATTTTACAAGTTTTAATTTGGTTATGTTCTTTTAGGTTTTTTACAGATTGGCGATGTTCCGATGGAAAAATTATATCTTCAGCTACAGAGATCGGAATCAAATGATTCTTGATTTATTTGAAAGCTAACATCTGGAGCTACAATTCACATTTAGACTATGAAACACAGTTTGCAAGTTAAGATGGTCAAATTTAGCTTGAAAATCGCAAGTTGTGAGTCATTGCTGGTTCAAAAACAATTGCGGTATTTTGGGCATATATTTGACTGTAAATGTTTGTTTATATGATTAAGGTGTCATTTCGAAGCTAAGAAAGAGCTCTACAACTTTCATGCTTTGATGTTTGAGAAATAGTGAATACATCAAGGTCTAATCTTAGCTTGAAGATGCTACTGCTATTTTAGAGCATTGCTTAACTGAAAACTTTGAAACTTTCTAGTTATTTTGAATCTTTTTATTTGTTTGGGGTAATTTTGTAGCAATATAAAAAATTTAGGGAGATTTTATAAATTTATCACACTAGGTTACATGTTTTTTTGTTTTAAAGGTAGGGGCTGTGCCCCCTCTTGGATCTCTTTTTTTTTTTTTTTTCTCAATAGCCTTAGGATTTTTTTTATTCTTTTTTGTTTTTCTTCTGAACATGAGTGAGTAATTTTTCTGGTTCAGTTCTAGGGACGATTTTCATCACCAACACCAATTGTGAGGATTAATTTTACTTGCTTAAATTCTCTTTAAATTCAAATATTTACTTCTTTATTATTCAGATTTATTGCAATTAATTTTCCTGTTTTTGCTTGTTGGATTGGTTATGCGATTGTAAATCTGCTTAATTTTCTTTCAACCGCTTAAGTGAAGAATTCGATTTGGAAGTAAGTGAATTGCTAGAGATTACTTTTATTTCTAGTTAGTTCATACGGAGAAGTAAAATAGGTTAAATTGTTCAAGTTTTTAGATTATTGCCTGGAATAAACTTTTGCTCATTGTTCCTAATGCTAATTTTGGGTTTATTAGAAATTACTTTTCAATATCTGGTTACTCAAAATTAAGAAATTAATCTGAAGCTTTTCTGGTTAATTTTACTGTTGAATTCTTTAGGTTTTTTTTAGCTTTAAAAAGAATCATATTTATTTGCTTAGATTGAAAAAATATTTTCTTTCGATGATCAACTGCGTGATTGTAATGGATAATCAACCCTGAACTGAGCGTTTTTAGTATTGGTTAATTTCATTTTAATTCTACAGTTAATTTAATTCAGCATTCAATTCAAGAAAACCTCCTACCTTTTATTTCAGTTTTCTGACATAAAGCTTTCGGTTAAGAAATTTCCTTTGGGATTCGACCTAGTTTTCGCTATTATATTACAAATTTATTTATTCTAAGTTGTTAGGGATACTAAAATTATTTTTTGCGGTTTCGACGACCGACCACAATTCGACCGTTCGCATCAGCAATATAGTGAAAGAATTAGATGAAAAGACTATGGAGACGGGCACGAGGCTAGGGCAAGACAAGCCTCACAATAGGTGAGGGAGGAGAATCCAAAGTAGGTTGACGAAGCTAGGGCTCTCTCTACGATCTCTCTAGCTCGACTGCAATAGTTTAGGAATTCTAATTCTGTTGTCTTGTTTCAAAGAGAAGCAGAATGTACCAGAACGGTGAACGAAGTTGTATGTGTTCCTTGTTCGATCTAGTACGGGTACATTCAGGGATGTAACCAAGCTTCACAGTAAGGGGGGGCGAGATGAAAAGCGTGAGTGTAAGTGGATTGCTAACAAGTATAAATTTCTGATTAGTAATACAAAGCATCAAATAATGTAATATATAAACTCATGAAATTCAAATGTCTATAATAATTTAGTTCAGAATTTAACAGGGTGCTCCTTCAAATCCCTAAAATCATCAAGTATAGAATCCAAACTAAAAGTCTCTGCAATTTCTTTTTCAATATACAAAAGCAGACTATCTGCAAGAAAATCATTCTCCATCTTGTTTTTTTAATCTAGTCTTCATAATTTTCATAGCTGAAAATGCACGTTCTGTAATGGCAGTTGACACGGGAAGAGTCAATATCAAACGGATCAATCTGCCAATAAGAAAGTAATAACTTGACTTTCCCGTAGCTGCTAAGACTTGGCATAATTCAGCTATTGATCGCAATCCTTCAAAGTTTGACAAATTACTAATATCAACATAAAAATGTTGTAATTGAAACGACATTAAGTCAAGTTCATGTCTTGAAAAATCATGGGGATAATATTTCTGTGCAAGGCTGCAAATGGACTCAATATCAAAGGACTTGAACCTGTCTTTTGGATTCAAACATGAACTTAATTTCAAAAGTTCTATAAGACATTCATTGAACTTGGAAGAGATTCCTGCAACTGAAAATCTATAGTTTCATTGAACACATCAAAATGATAATAATGCTCCACTGTCAAATCATAACGACGCCGACTACTATGTCCCACAAAATGTGGAGCACTCAAATTTGGAACATCAATATCATGTTTTGAGAAAAATGAGCACACTTTTTGAACCAAAGAATCTCATTCATCCCTCCTCAAGTCCTGTAAGCACAATAAAATAGTTTCCACTAAGTCCATTGCTTTCATAATATCTTGACCTTTTTGTTGTAATGCTTGGCATAGAACATCAGTTATACCAAAAATCTCATACATTAAGTGAGCAATGAAGATAAACTTAAATGAAAGCATTCTTTTCAAGATAGCTGCAGCATCTCCTCTTGACTTATAATTAGCACCAATGTCACTAATATTTTCCAGAAACTTACAAGTAGCATCAAACATATTAAGAAGATTGCTAATTGATGCAAAGTGAGAACTCCAACGGGTATCACCAGGCCTTTGCAAACTACCTATTTGGTTGGCACCAATTCCAGTTTCAAGCTCATCAATAGCAAGCAAGTGTGCAATATTATTGGCTGAGCCGCTTGCAACTTGTCGTGGTGCTTGCAAGAGGTAGTAACAACATTGACGATAAGAGATATATTTAAGAAAAATTCATGTATAACATGCACCTTTTTTGCTACTGTAACTAATACCAATTGTAAGCGATAAGCTAAGCAATGAACATAATATGCTTGAGGACAATTATTAAGAAACAATGCTTGCAATCCCATCCATTCACCACACATGTTACTAGCACCATCATACATTTGACCATGAATATTTTAGATATTTAATTCATGATAAGAAAGAATACTACAAATTTTAGAATATAGCCTGGCTAATGATGTATCATTCACATGTGAAATAAAGAAAAATCGCTCTTGAACATAACTTTTGATGTTAACAAATTGAAGAACAAGGGTCATTTGTTCCTTTTTACTTTCATCACTTGCTTCATCCACAATGATACAAAACATCGAATCACTAATCTCCTCACGAATTTTCTTTCTTACTTTTGTTGCAAATACATCAAAATTTCCTTTTGAATTGTTGGAGATGTATATTTTGCATTGTGAGGAGCATTTTCTAGGATAATAGATGTCACATTATCATTATAAGATGTTACATATTTAAGCATCTCAATAAAGTTCCCTTGGTTTCTTGAATTAATAGACTTATCACGGCATCTAAAGGAAATCCCTTGAAAAGATAACCTTTTAACAACATAAATTGAAGTTCTAAGCCGAAGTCTATTACTTTCAATCCTTTCCTCTAATTGTTTCTCTATTGCCCTATCAATATGACCAGATTGGTTCAATAATGCTACACAATTACTCACAGCATTATTTTGTGGGGAACAAGGACTTAACCCCATATGTTTAAGAAATGAGCAATTATTTCCATCTTTAACCTTTTTCCATTTCCAAAACCCATTCACAATAAAAGAATATCAACCATTTTGTGCTCTTGATTTCTCAGTAAACAAGTAACAAGGCATATAGAATGCAGCATTTTTTTACTTCAGAATAATCAAGCCAAGGGAATTTAAAAAACCATGAATATTGAAATTTACGTGGATTGTTTTCCGACCCAGAAAGAGGATAATCACTCTTAATTTGATAAGGACCAGCATTTAAATATGCTTTTCTAATCTTATCTCATTTATTGACCAGATATGTCCATATAGGTGGACGTAACCCTAGGTCACGCACAATAGAAATATTTGCAGAATTTGAAGAACCTGGAGTTTGTTGAGAATATTCAACACTTGGAGGCCAAACACAATCCTCATCTCCAACAGATTCTGAAAGCTCTTCCACCACTCTTGAACATTGACTACTTTTGGGTTAGCCTTCACTTTCTAGTAAAGATTTCTTCTTAAAGAAGTGGAATAATTTCTTTTGCTTGCTACCCATTGCTGTAAAAAAAAATATATCTAACACTTAAGCAATCATAAAATAGAAAAAATTTCTATATCCTTCAACTAATTTACTTAAGAACAACAACAAATATTCTCAAACTTACTCTTCTACTTGTTATGAAAAATCGGACAAGAACAACAATGAAAAAAAAATTTTAATCATGATGATTTGGGAATCACAAGGCAATTGCATTTAAATCATCCTAAAATTATGCAAAAAAAATATAATGATAATTGATAAATTTGTTTGTAATTAACACTAACTTTTGTCTATGTTTCTTCACATGTTCTCTAATAACATATGCAAACAAGTCAATCACATAAATGTTAAGCACAATACACAATGTTCCATTACCATAATTCTCATTTTTCAATCAAAGTAGTATGAAGATTTAATTTCAAGAAACAAGAATAAAGTTACAGAGGAAGCTATAAACCCGAAACTAGAAACATAGGAATTAGGAGTTTAGGACCTTACATCTTAGCTTCACTATTGACTGATTTAGTACACTTTATTTACAAATTTAGGTGACTAAGTGAGCAATTGACAAAGAAACCAAGAATTAAAGGAAAAGAAAGGAAAATTTAGAAAATGCCCAACCTCAGAAGCAGGACGCGTGGGGCGGGGTGGCGGGCAACCGGACAAGGACGAAGGTAGAGATGGATAGAAGAAATGTCGGCAATGGGGAGAACAAGCTCAAGCTGGCTAGGTTGCCGCCGCCGCTAGCAAGCTAAATCAAACTGAGAGGAAAGGGACAGAGGTGGAGCGTTTGCATCACTGCCAGGAGGAGGAAGGGCTAGGGGGCACCTGTCCGCTGTTCGTTTACTTGTTGCTGCTGAGAGGCACTCGTCTTTGTCACTGTGTCGCAATCAGACTTAGAGCCAGGAGGCAGGAGGGGTTGGGTGCCTGGGCCAGGTCGTGGTTTGTTCACGACTCGCAGTCGTAGAGTCACAATCTTTCCACATTTCTAATTCTGTTCTAATTAAAACTTTTAAAAAAGGATAAACTCGGTAAAAGTCCCTAATTAATTTTATAATTTACAAACAAGTACTTAACTTTAATATTGTTACAATTTTATCCTATTACATACTACTAATAAAATTTTTTAAATTGCCCCAACAAAGCTCCGTCCCTGGGTACATTGATTACTTTCACTCTAGTGTTGTTTCAGACAGAAGAGGAAAGGAAGTATAAGGTGTAAAACCAAGTAAGCTCGAACAACCCTCCATTTGAATGTGTTTATGTTTTGTATATAAGAGTCGTGTTTCATCTCAGCACATAGTTTGTAGCCAGCATGTTAACGTATGAGTAGGTTTTTCCTAACTTGAGTTCCAGCTCATGTGTGTTCTATGTGCGATTTGGGTTGGTGCATTCAATGGGTTTTATTGCTGACAAGGTGTTTGTTGGATTGCCTAAGTGAGTGGCACTATAAGAGAAAAGTGCATTTGAGATAGGAAAAACCATAGGAAAAATGTAGGAATTTACCATTTGCTATAAAAAAAAACCGTATGACAAAACTGTAGGAAATACCTGTGTCGGAAATACAAAGCGTAGGACAAGTGTAGGACAGTCCGACACATTTCTGACACCGTTAGTCTAACGGTTTTAAGATATTTATTACCTATGTTTTTTTACAATTATTGTCCAACGGTTTTGTGACAATTTGTCGTACGGTTTTGTGACAATTATTGTCTTACGGTTTTCTAACAATTTATTCCTATGATTTTATGACAATTTATCTCCTACAGTTTTCTGATAATTTATTCCTACGGTTTTGTGACAATTCTTTCTTACGCTTTTCTAACAATAAATACCTTACAATGTTGTGACATTTTTGTGACATTTCAATTATATTTTTTTAAAGAAATAATACACATAAATATATCTATATATAGTATATTATATATTAATATTATATATACACATATAGATAGATGCAGTGAATATATACATATATATATTAATTAAACTAATAAAATTATATTTTAAAAATTCAATTACAATTAATAGGTGAGCTAAAACATTTACATTCTAATAAGATCAACTAATAATAGTCAACAAGATGCAGAGTCGGGCTTATTACCATCTCACCAGGTGCTACCATTATCATCACGTGGAGTCGAGGATCCAGTCCAAAACTCAGTTGGGATAGCTGATGTAGGTATGATACCTTGCTGGATCAATATGTTCATTACAGTGTTCACTGCAACATTGGTGTCCATCTGGGGAGGCTGGGGAGGCTAGCTAGACTAACGTTGCGCACAAACCTCCACCAAGAACTGGGTCAAATCTCACCGCAATTGGTCATTGTCAGCCCTCAGCTGAGCAAACTCAGCCGGATTAACACATGGTGCCTAATGTAGTAGGTAAGAACAGTTAGGAAGGTAAAAGTGATAAAATTAACAAACAAAGATAAATCAGAATAAAAAATACCTGGTTTGTTGTAAACGTATGAGGATCAACGAGGCAAAGTGAAATACCAATATTTTAACTAATTTAAAAAATTTTAATATTGTAGCTAATTTAGCTAATTTTCATATTTTGTAAAAGGTTCCACTAAGTTACTTAATTTTCATAATTTAGCTAATTTTTATATTTCCACTAATTTAACTAATTTTCATATTATAACTAATTTAGCTAATTTTCATATTGTAGCTAATTTAGCTAATTTTTATATTTATATTAATTTTACAAATTTTCATATTGTAGCTAATTTAGCTAATTTTCATATTTTGTAAAAGGTTCCACTAAGTTACCTAATTTTCATAATTTAGCTAATTTTAATATTTCCACTAATTTAACTAATTTCATATTGTAGCTAATTTAGCTAATTTTCATATTTTGTAAAAGGTTCTACTAAGTTACCTAATTTTCACATCTTACCTAATTTATATTTCCACTAATTTAACTAATTTTCGTTTTTTTGTTATCTAATTTCATATTTTAACATGAATTTTCATAGGTTAATTAAGTTAGCTAATGTAGCTGATTTTCATATATTCTAGCTATTTTTTATATTTTACCAAAATTTCATATTTTAGCTTTTTTTTTTTTTTTGCTAATTGCATGTTTTACCAATTTAACTGCTTTTCTACTTTTAAATAATAACAATAATTTTGACTAATCAACATATACATATAAACGTAATTTCTAAAATGAAACTAAACAATGCATGGGTATCTCAAACAAAAACATAAGAGTGAGAAATATAAACCGGATGAATTAATTAAGGACTTACCTACAGGCGGTGGGAGAGCTAGTCGACGGTGAGCTACTGCCGACTGCGACGAGGACTGCAAATCACCAGTTGTGACAATGCGGGCAGATCACTGGCGAGCTAGGATGAGTAGAGGGACGGAAATGGCGAGCGGTGGGCTTGTGGAAAAGAAGAGAGAGACGATCAGAATAGAGTTAGGGGAGACTAAAGAGGCTAAAATAGGGGTAGGCTTGTAATTGTCCAATGGTTTTCACACATTGAGGTTAATTATGAAGCAAAAACATAAGAAATGACCTATTTTTTCATACACTTTTCCATTAAAAAACCAGGTGCAGAGTATGACAGCTCCTATGATTTTGTGATAGAAAAATCGTTGGAAAACTTTCAATCCCTGGCCAACCAAATCTGCAAATTGTTTGCATTTCCTGCCTCTTTAAACCTATATTTATAACCTTAACAAAATCATTAAACTTACTTAATTTACTCACACACACACACACACACATATCCAGCAATAAAATATGAACATTGATGTACCTTAATAACAAAATCATTAAACTTACCTAATGTGTTAAGTGAGTTTATATATATATATATGCACACTAACAAAAATTGGAATTAATATTATACCCTAACAAAATAATAAAACTTACTAAATATAAAAATTGGCCAATATGAAATAATAAGTTAATACTTACATATATGTGCAAGCCTTTAGACGATGAGGAAGTTTAATTACTAAACACAATAATTGAACCATATAATTTGATGAATAGTCGTTTCATCATCTGTGGAATGTGTCACTGAGTAATTATAGGTTTAGATCTTCAATTAGAGTTTAGAGTTTGGAGTTATAGGATTTGAGCTAGTTTAGCCGTTTATAGACTTAAGGGCAAGGGATTCTATGCGATTTAAAGGGTTTCGGGATAGGGTTTTAAGTTTTAAGGTTTAGGATTAATATGATTTATGTTTAGTGTTAGGGTTTGGTGTTTAAGGATTCAGGATTAAAGTTTGAGGACTTGTGTTTAGAGATTTAGGGTTTAGGCCAACTTACGGTTTAGGGTTTGGGGTGTGGTTTAGGGTTAGAATTTGTATTTATGGATTTAGGATTAGGGTTTGAGGACTTGTGTTTAGAAATTTAGGGTTTATGCCAGTTTACAGTTTACGGTTTACGGTTTAGGGTAGGGCTTAAGGTTAAGGTTTAAGGACTTGTGTTTTGAGATTTAAGGTTTAGGCCAGCGTAGGGTTTAAGTTTATGGGTGGGGTTTAGGGTTAGGGTTTTTATTTAGGTATTTACAATTAGGGTTTGAAGACTTGTGTTTAGAGATTTAGAGTTTAGGGTTTGGGGTAGAGTTTAGGGTTAGGGTTTGAGGACTTGTGTTTAGAGATTTAAGGTTTAGGGTTTGGGGTGGGGTTTAAGGTTAGCATTTGTATTTAGGGATTTAGGGTTAAAGTTTGAATACTTCTATTTAGAGATTTAGGATTAATGGTTTGGGTGGGATTTAGGGTTAAGGTTTGTATTTAGGGATTTAGGGTAAAGGTTTGAGGACTTTTGTTTAGAGATTTATGGTTTAGGGTTTGTGGTGGGGTTTAGGGTTAATGTTTGTATTTAGGGACTTAGAGTTATGGTTTGGGGTGGTGTTTAGGGTTAGGTTATGTATTTATAGGGATTTAGGGTTTGGGTTTATGTTCAGGGTTTAGGGTTACAAATTGTAGGAAAACTGTCACAATTTAAATTACTATGATTTTAAGACACAAATCATGTCGTCAAAAATATGTAGGACAATATTTGTTTCCTACAATTTTGATACATTTCATTTGTTGCTATTTTATTAGTTATAAAATTGTAGGAAATAGTGTTCCATGAAAACCATAGGACCACTTTTTAGAATGAAAAATGTAGGAAAAGCTGTTGTAGAAAAATCGTAGGAAGGCTACTTGCTTTAAAACCGTTGGACAAATTGACCCCATTTTTGCATCCGACGGTTTTGCTTCATTTTATATGTCCTACAATTTTTAGCATAGGAACAAGCTATTGGAAATACCCTCACTCTTGTAGTGTGGTTTTGTTGGCTATCTAATTTATAGCTTTGTTATCATAGTTGGACCTAGGGGTGAGCAAAGTTTTGGTTATATTCGAAATAACCGAATAATAAAAAAAAATTCGGTTTTCGATTATCACTTTTAAGTGAAATTTCAGTTTTCGCTTATAACCGAAAACCGATATATAAATTCGGTTTGATTTTCGGTTTCCTTCTATTGAAATTCAGTTAACCGGAATAACCAAATTTTTATTCCACTGGTATTCATATTTGAGATTTTGAAAGGATTATATATGTGATAAATGTTTACTATGTGCATGAAAGTTATATTTGGACTTGGAATGAATTATAGATGTTTGTTAGGTGATTAAAATGTGTGTAGATTGGGATATGTGATGAATATTTGAGGTTTGAAATGTGTATACATAAAATTCGGTTATTCCAGTTAAAAATCGAATAATTGAAATTTTTTCAGTTTTCGGTTATTTCAATTTCTCCTATATTTCGGTCTATTCGGTTATTAGTTCATAAGACCAAAAATTGAATAAATTCGGTTATTCGATTTCAGTTAAAATCGAAATAATTGATTGAGCAGCCCTAGTTGGACCTACTTGGCACGACATTGTCATGAAGTAACAATAGAGGATATAGTGGGATAAAAGGAAAAACTGTAAGGTTGAAATTAAGAGAACTGGTGCATGGTTGTAGGCAGCAATGGCAAAGAAGGATCACGAAGAGGTTTGATGTCTGTTTGTATACCATTTCACAAATGATGACAATAATTGATACATGAAGTTTGGTTTTCATATACCTGTTAACTATTCTTTATATTTTTTATTAGTTCTTATGTACCTAATTCTAAGCATCTAAATATAAAATTTTGCTGGAGAAAAGGTTAGATTTATGCATAATTGTGTTTTGAAGGGTATGGTACAGATAGAAGTTGAGAAGGGTAAATGGTGACGAAGGCGTGAAGTGTAAAGGGAAGTTAAAGAATGCATATAACAACTACATGTTTGCACTCTGCCTCTTGACCTGGTTTTGAGATATAGGTTTAGGCTGCATTGGTAGGCCATGAGTTGTGCTGGCTTCATGAATTTGTTATTATGCAAAAATGGTGAGAAAAAGTGATTCAAGGATAAGAATAAACGACCGATAACACGAGGGGTATGTAACATCAGTTTTGTGTGCAAAGTTTTGTTTAGGGAGTTATTCGTGGATGGTTTCTTAGGCTTATTTTTTACATACTACAGGAGTGGGCTGATATTTCAAAGCGGTGGAAGATGATGGATTTCAAACAGAAGGTGCTATTTGCCGTACCCATAACCTGTGCCAAGGCTCAAGAAAGCGAGGGTGGTGAGTAGGAGGTTGGTACTCGCTATTGTCATTTGCCCTTCCCCAAGAAAGTATCTTAGTCCACAGTTTGTATCATGTATGGATAATGTGGATAAATTAAGAGATTCCCAGTGGGCTTCATTAGCACTCAACCATCTTGTCTCGACCATTAGAAAGGTCTTGGGTGAAGGTGTTCATAAACCTGGCTGGTGTGCACTATTTCTACAGGTAAAAGGCTTTTGTTTCTTCCTTTAGTGTTTTTTTTTTCAAGTTACTTTGCTATTGTAATTGATTGCGATATTGTAGGTGTACTACTTATGCCATATTCTGACACGAGCATACCCACCTAGTGTGGATACCTTATTGATTTTGTATCTTAGTAACAAGATGATAAATAAGTGGTTGTGTGAACGCCGATTCTATAATGAGGATCAAGTAAAGTTGATAGGTTAAGTTATGTATGTTTGTGTTATAGAATGTATTTGCATTGAAATAGTGTTATTTTAATACATGTTGCTGCTTCTGTCTCATAGTAGTCTATTAGCCCTTCAATGAAGCAAGGAAAAATGACCAAGATCATCCGACGACAAGTCCAATTATATCTTTGCATGCATTGCCTCTAAATATGGTTAGTCCCATTGATGGGGAAGGGATCGGTTGTGATCATGGGGAGTTTTAGCCTAAGCCTAAGGTTAATGTGTTAGTGGAGAGATTTGAAGAAGTTGTCCAACCTGTGCAGTCGTTGTCTGAAATATGTTGTAGTTTGGTTTAAGAATGTTGTTAAAATGAAAGAAGAAAAAGGGTGACAACATAGTCTTCTTCACCAAATCAATTCCAAGTATTGATGTTGGTAGGAACATTAAAAATGAAACGGTTCAAGAATAGTGGACCGGGATAAAAGGTGCCACAAAAAGAGACACATAGCTTCTATGCACAATTCAATTCTTTACCATTATTCCCCAAGTCAATTGAGGAAAACCCCATGCTCGATGTAGAGACGAACAATGGTGTTAATAGGTGCCAAGATCATTCTCCTATGGATGTTGGAGGAATGGAGAATGGATCAAAAGATGATGTCATCAGTGATGGTCTAGGTAAGCTAGATGGAGTTGATAGCCCTAGCAAAGGTGTCTCGGTTGACATGCCACTACCTTAGAAGTCACATGCTGGTAAGCCTCAAAAGGATAGAGTTTTAGTGAATTTCGACAATGCTGATGTAGGTACAGTAGATTTGGTTTTTCATAGCCTGGAGGTTTATGAAGGTAAAGTCCAGGTATGTCGCTTGAGACAACTTGGTTGGCATAATCTTTCTCTACAAACCTCATTAAGTAAGACCTTTTGTTTGTGACATCTACTGCATGATTTATTTGTTTTGCAGGGCAAATGTAAATGAAAAGTGGCTGGGTTATCACTCATTACAGAACGCCGAATAAGAATCTTAGTGCTTTCAAAAGCACAAACATCACCTTTTACTAAATTTGACAACAGGTATGGACTAAAGGTTGTCGATATGCTGGTGGCCCTTTCAGTGTCCGTCATCCGGTTTCTCCTAAAGAATACCATGTCATTATGTATGTGTTTTATGGCCTTGGTGATTTGAGGTAAATGCCTCTGTGGTTATCTTTCGTTCTTCTCAATCAGCTACTGAGCAATAATATGTCACATTCCCTTCCATCTTTATTTTCTAGTGATGTGCTCGTTCAACCTGAAGATAGGCCGTATGAAATTTATTTCCATGATCTGCAGTTTCTACTACTTGGGGAATGACTCATCAGCTCTATTATCAATACTTGAGCTATCATATTGACGAATAGAGCAAGGGCCCGCTCATCTCCTATCCGAAATTAGTATCTCACCTTAGACTTCACAGTATGTATGGGCTCAGTTTTTAAGGTTCTGTTGACATGTTTATATTTATGAACATTAATCATTTAGAACCTTTGGACTAGTCCAATTTTTTTTATCAAAACAGTACATGGCAGCTCAACATGCATCATTTGTTGAACACATGCTTACGAGATAGAGGTTAAGGTCATTGCTGATTAATGACATTACCACCTGTGATAAGGTCAGCATCAAAGTGCTTGCCAGATTTTTCCTAGTTTTTATGTTCTGGTCCCTTCTTTGTTAGATTTTCCTCCCAATGCATATGCCAGCACATTTTTATCTTCTTATCATGGATGTCACACTCCAAACCATGTATGTTTGGGATACTAATGGTGATGGTAAATCTATTGAGTTTTATAATGATGCCATGGCTGCCCAAGTATTGCTTATTGACATTCCACAATATGTTTGTTTTAGCCTTTTTCTTGTTTGGAAGTTGTGTTGATTTATTTTTTATCTATATAGTGCAATGCATTAGGCCTCACTGTTTGGCCGATGACCTCCAGTTTTACACAGTTCAAGAAATAGAAGCGGACAAATGTTCTAACGTAGCCAAATGCTGATGACTGTGGCATATTCATCTGCTACTTCATGGAACACCCAACAAGGGTGACTATAGAAGTGAACGAGATAATCTTTTTTTTTTAATGCTTCTTTAACAAACTAGATATGGATTTCTGTATATATATGCTTAAGTAATGCAATTGGTGTTTACAGTTTGTACATGTAACTACAGTGGAACTCCCATGAGCGAAGGTGCCAATTCTTGTTGAATATGGTGCAATGTGATGAAAACAAATTGAGAGGACAGTTGGCTAGTAAATGGTTTGATGAGAATGTCATAGGTGCAGTTGATGTTTGGAAGGAGAAAATTCTATCTATTGATGAAGTTGAGAAAGGGAAGAAGGTTAAATGCAAATGTTCAAAAGCCGTGAAGCGTTTGTGAAGGGATATAGAAGTCGATTGCTTGGTGTTTTATGGTAGTTTAGGAATCAACTTTTTATAGGGCTACTGAACAAAGGTCCTGTAATTTAACATAGGCGATTACATTATGTCAGTTAAATTATAATTTTGTGTAATCGCTTCTTTTGGAAGCCTAAACAAAGGCGTATTGAACATTTTGTGGAAGTCTTCAATTTGGGGCATTGTATTTATATTATCTCACTAGAATTATAATTTCAATATTTCTGGGACAAAAAAGATTTATATACATGCCAACAATTTTAAATATTATAATCCCAAATTCGATACATCTTCTAAACCCAAGTACACTACATCATAAGGTCTAAACACATATGGTTTCATATCATAACTTCTAAACATAACAATTGATAGTGATGTGCAGCTATACTCCTCAATCATGCCGAATCATGTAAACACAGGTTACCTGAAATGGGAGACTCCTTACTCATCCCCATCATTTGGCACTGCAATATAGCCTGGAATGAATCATGGTATGATACAAATGGCCATGACGAGTTTGTGTGCAACATGCTTAGGTGCGACATCCCAGGCATCGAGTGGACAGGATTTTGGAAAGGCTCATAAAACTGCGAAACTTCCCTTATCAACCCATATTCCATATGTATATTAATCTCGAGTACATCATGTTCCCATAGCTGTTCATCACCACATGCGCCACCTCTCATCCCTTTATCAAATGAAGTTGCATGGTTAGTAGCCTCCTTACCTCCATACTTCTTTTTTGCTACTGGTTTCTTCCGACCTTCTAACCGCACTTTCTTCCCTCTCACTCTTACGTGAACTAGGTTTCTAATAAAGTTTTTAGTTGATTGGTAAGCCGAAGTTTCTTCATTGAACCGGTCTTCTTCCCTTTTGTACAACTCTCCAGCTTTAACGATTAACTCACCTAACTTAGCTTTTAGTTTCACATATTCTTCATCTGCACATCGTGAGGCATAGTGCGCAAACTTTGCACACATGTTACTCAACTATCCGTGCTTAGCTGATAGATGGGCCTCCTATTTGTTTGCAGACACACCTGGGATGTAGAAAAGATCTTTCTTAGCATCTTTCGTCCATCTTTTAAAAATACAACTGGCAGGTATGTTCACCTTATTTTCTACCTTCAGAATGGCAAAGATGTAGGCACATGGAATATCTGGATTTACAGGGCAGCAGTAGAGCTTGCACAACAAAAGGACATCACATGATTGTTATACAATAATAGACAACATTAGAAAAAGGTAAGCATTTAAAGTACCTGTGTATGTCAAAAACTTGCACGTGCAGTCACAAGTCTCAGTCTTTACATCCATTTGGACGATGGTTGGTGGGCTGTTGCTAGCATATTTATGGAGAAAATACGTGGTATAGGTGTCGGATTGGATGTCAGCATCCGTAACGGCATAATAGTTTGGCTCATTAACCATCTATTCCCGAACACGGACCAAAATACGGGGAGTATAGACTTCACCTGCATGTGCTTAACATTTGTAACAATTAGCAAAATAGTGTGTCTACTATAGAAGTGCTCATTCACCTCAAATTCACGTAATTGGTCTAATGAGAAATCCAAAGGGCGAACAAAGTCGTACAACTTCAATTGTGAACTCAAGAATTTCTTTTGAAATGAGTGCATCCTCTCTAATCGTTGAGTGCTTGTATACCCGCAAATAAAGCGCCCTTTAAGTATACTATCGACCAAAATTCTAGTCTTTCCTATAGATCACAAACCCATTCATTGTCTGCTACACCATGCTCAGGTATTGCCTCCTCCTATAGACCATTTAGCTGCTCTATGCTCTCAACTTTTAGCATTATATGTGCAAAAACCCTAGCGAAAGCACTGCCTCCTTCACATTCATTTTGCAGTCCCGCAGTAAGTGCCATGAACAAAGCTGATGTCGAGCTGACACAATTATGTACTATAATGGTAGTCTCAAGCCTAGGGCACTGTCAATGATAATAGAAGTTGGCAGTTTGCCGTCTATGCACTCGAAAAACTAACTTAATAACCACTTGTAGCATTCCCTCTGACTCGTTTGTCACAAGTCCACACCTGAACATAGTGGTCATAAAGTGGTGGTTGACACCTAGGATGACAACATAAGGCAACCCACTATCTGCCTAAAAATATATCAAACTGTATTACTTTCATCCACCGCCAACCGGCAATAAAAATCAGGGTCTGCAGTTGCTCTTAATGTCAGATGGGCAATCGTCTTTTCACAATCTGTGGCCAGCTCACCAACCCTGTTGTCAAAATCAACCCAATTGTACAAATCTTTTCGAATGAAGCCAACATTTTTATGACCACCATTAACCATGACCCTGCAGTCCATTACCTGAGACGTCCCTACTCCAACCATTCTCATGTCAAACTGGACTTGCTTTGCTGTGTTAGTAACCAATCTCTGGGAGTGGAGGAAATAGGCTTTCATGCTCAATTGCTAAACCATGGTTATGCTTTTCAACAAATTCATGGACTTGATACTTTTTTTGGTCAACCCTGTAATGGACCCTAAATGCTGCAGGACAACCACATCTTGACAACCGGTGATGTTCTCTTGAACCAATTCCCTTGGAATCTCTAACAGTTTCATTCCCTAGCCTTACACATACCCACCGCCATCATTGTGGAATCCTATGCTTCCTACTCATCTTGAACTCATCCTTCTGCACAGTAAACCCCATTAAACATGCATACTTCCAATAGAATTTCTCTGCTTCTTTGACGGTATCAAACTCAACCGCAGTGAGGTCTGTATAGACCCATGCTTGAATAGGTTTGTCAATCAAATTTGCAATATGAGGCCAATTGTACTTAAGGTCTACAACTTCATTAGCCTCATACTTTAGTACTAGTGTAGAAGTTGTGTGTTCATCTAGGGTGTTTTCATGTGTAGCCTTATGCTTCTTATCACCTATCTCTATAACACCAGCTGCAAAATAGGATTAATAGAATGTAGTAAAGACATAATCATTAATCCATTAACACAGTATCACAACTTTCTCCAAGTTTACATGTACAAAACATATGGAATGGAGAAGATTTAGTCTTGATGAAGCATGGCACAATGTAATTTCAGATATTGATTACTCCTCAAACAAAGGCTACAATGTCACCTCAGACATTACATACATAAGCTGTGCATGCAACACATTACATACATCTTTGTATTTACAACAAACATCCCAATATAGTTTGAATCCATAAGGCACACTTAGCTGCCATTCCATTCATCAACCCATACAAAACAATAACATACTAGCATACTCCTAAATTCCACCATTCTTATGCATCGTTCCACAAACCTAGGTGTCATAATAAACACATCTCAAAACAGGAAAGCATGCTTCTATTTCATGGTTTACAGTTCAGAGATGAAAGTATTATAACACCTAGATATGTAGAGGCCATGCGTAAAATTGGAAGAAATCAAAATATAGAGAGAGTAGTAGCAAGTATCGCAACACTTATAATTGAACACACATAACAGTGATGTGATACTTTTTGCTACTTAACCATTAAGCCCACAGTATGCTTTGATTTCCAAATGCCCGGTAACTAGTTTAACCACAAACCCATCTGATACACAAAAAAGTATATAGGGAAATCATATGTGAGTAAAACTAAAGAGGATCATAAACGGTTAGGATGTTGTTCAAGCCTAATCAAACTAAATCAAAACAAAAGTACAATGCATATCTTCTTTACTGGAGCTTGTGCCTCTACATCACCAAAAAAAGAGCACCCTAATAATGAAAAAAAAACAATAAATTAACAAATGTTCATATAACTGTCGACACAACATATAGTTTTCAAATCATTGAACAACACATCAAACTTAACCAGAAACCCTAAGCTCTATACTATAGCTTACAGTTGCTCATTGATGTTATGGAGCTTGCGTTCATCACTAGGGCACCTGATTTGGGGATTGACAACCTTATTCATGGGCATTGGATGCTCGGCCTCATCAACTGTCACTTTTCACATGGTTTGCGAAGCTAACAAACTATCTGCCGACGGAGGAAGCAAACTGTAAGATAGCTTATGACGACGACGGAGGAACGGAACCATTGTTTGGAAGGAGGAACTAAACAACAGAGCTCTGGGAAATACATATAAGGGAAAGGTTTGCAGGGGAAGTTTGTGAACAGATTTGAGTAGAGCAAAGGGTATGCAACGCCATCCATCCTAATGGTTTAAGAAAAGAAAAAAAAATTAACAGCAGCTGAGGGTAGATTTTTTTTTAGGCCAAAGTACAGTAGAAGCCCCTAAACTTTCCCAACTGACATGATTTCGTCCTTAAACTTTAACTCGGTCAGTAGAAGCCCTCCAATTTTGGAACTTGGTACATATTAGTCTTTGAGTAATTTTTTTTAAAGGGTTAAATATATGAAGAGCCCTCAAATTTGAAAACTCATTTAAGTTCGCCATCAAACTAGAACTTTAACTTCACCGGGTCTTAAACTTCACAACAAACAATGAATATCATAAAAATTAATTAAAATTAATTATAAGCAAATTAAAATTCATTTGATTAGGTTTAGTAAAGAAATAATTTATGAAATTACTTCATTCATAAAAATTAATTAAAGTCCCTTTGCTTTAGTCCCGACTGTAGATCAAGTTTGTGGATGAACTAATCAAATATCAAGGCAACAAAGAAAAAATAAAAGGAAAACAATACTTGTATAATTCACATGACTTGCAATAATTATTAGTTCTTAATAAAGTTGTGAATAGAAACTTGTTCATGGGCTATTTTATTTTGTATTTATTGATAGTGTGTAAAGTAAAATTATATTTTATACTACCTACTGGAGATCGAGAAAATTAAAGCAAAATAAAAGTTAAAGTTAAAGTGTACTTTGACCTTTTTTATATTCATACTTGGAGCAACTACCTAACTATATGGGCAAAAATAATGACTAAAACACTAACATTTTCGTGTTGGTCGAATTCACCCTCACTTGTTTTTTTCGGACAACTAAAGCACTGACATTTCAATAACGTTAATTGTTTATTCATTATTTTTCCCTGATTATTTTCTCCTCAAATTTATAGAAAATTTTTCCCTATTTAAACATACAATACTAACCATAATAAAAAAACTGATGATTTTCTTTTTTTATCTATTTTCTTGCAATACAATTTAATTTAACATATAACCATATAATACACATAAGCACTAAACAAATCCTACACTATAAACAAACCTTAGCCAAGACATAAACCATAAACCTTAAACCAATAGCCCTAATCCTTGTAACAACATATAACACATAACCATAATTAATAAACCCTAATCTCTAAACTGATACACCCTACACCATACACCCTAAACCACAAACCATACACCCTAAACTTGAACCCTACACCACTATCATATACTTTATGTATGCATCTTCACCACATTGGCAAACCATAAACTAAAATTTCAACTTAGTACCGCTTAAAAGTCATATATGATAACGGACCCTGGTAACGAATCTTAATTTTGATACTACTTTAACCTAAATCTCATACAATTTAACCGGATTTTGCTACAGCATCACCTTAATTTGAAACCAAGGAAAAATAGATTTAGTACCATCCAGGAATGTAAATCTGTTACAAAATAATGCAAATCTGATACCATATACAACCTAAATTTGATGCCACATTACTAAATGTGATACTATAACACCTAAATCTAATATCAAAATAACTTAATTTTGAGACCATAGATATCTGATCCCACATAACCTAAATATGCTACCATCATAACCTAAATACGATGCCATGTCACCTAAATCAGGTACCGTAATAACCTAAATGTGACACCATTTAACCTATATATCATACCGCCAAAACCTCACTTTTATACCATAACACCTCAATGAGGTACCACGTTGCCTAAATCTATACCACATATCCCACATCTGGTACCACAATGACCTTAATCATTGACCACCAAACCAAAATATTGTACCATATAACCTAAATTCAGTACCTGCTTAACCTCAATCTGATACCTTTAAACCTAAATTTGATACCATAATAACCTAAATCTGATACCACTAGGCCCACTAGACCTAAAGGATGTACCATGTTACTTTATTTGATACCACATATCCTATATCTGATACCACAATAACCTAAATATGATACTACCTAACCTTAATCTATTACCAACATAACCAAAATTGGCAAACGATGTCACCCAAAGCAGGTAGTAGCATAACCTAAGTCTGATACCATTTAACTGATATATGGTACCACTAAAACCTAACTTTGATACCACAACACCTAAATAAGGTACCACATGACCTAATTTTATACCACATATCCAACATTTGCTACTACATTAACCTAAATCACTTACCACCATAACCAAAATATGATACCATATAACCAAAATCAACTACCAGATCAACCAAAATCTGAAACCCAAAAACTATATATGGTACCACCAAAACCTAACTCTTATACCACAGTACCAAAATAAGGTACCAGGTTACCAAAATATATACCACACATCCTACATATGGTACCATAATAACCTAAATCACTTTCCATCAGAGCCAAAATATTGTATCATATAACCCCAATCTGTTACTTGCTTAACCTCAATTTGGTACCATTAAACCTAAATTTGATACCATAATAACCTAAATTTGATACCACTGGACCTAAAGAATGTACTATGCTACTTTATTCAATACCACATATCCTATATCCGATACCACTATAACTAAATACGATGCTACCTTACCTTAATCTGTTACCAACATAACCAAAATATGATACCATGTCACCCAAAGCAGGTGGTAGCATAACCTAAATCTGATACCATTTAACTGATATGTGGTACCACTAGAACCTAACTCTGATACAACAACACCTAAATAAGGTAACACGTGACCTAATTCTATACCATATATCTAATGTCTACTGCCACACTAACCAAAATCACTTACCACCATAACCAAAATATGATACTATATAACCAAAATCAGCTACCATATCAACCAAAATCTAAAACCGAAAACCTATATATGGTACCACCAAATCTTAACTTTGAAACTACAGCACCAAAATATGGTACCAAGTTACCAAAATCTATACCACATATGCTACATTTAGTATCGCAATAACCTAAATCACTTACCACCAGAACCAAAGTATTGTACCATATAACCTAAATCTGGTACCTTCTCAACCTTAATATGATACAATTAAACCTAACTTCGATACCAGAATAACCTAAATTTGATACCACTAGACATACACAATATACCATGTTACTTAATTTGATACCACATATCCTACATCTGATATCACTATAACCTAAATTTGAAATTACATAACTTATATCTTGTACCACTATAAACCTTAATCTAATACCACACAACCTTGATCTATTACCACCATAACTTCAGCCAATACAACATATACAATATCTGGCACTTCTACAACCAAAATCGGATACCCTTTCACCTAAGTTTGGTACCCTTAACCACAATTAAATACTAGAAAACCACATTATGGTACCATGATAACCAAATTCTGGATCTGGTATCGAAGTTAGGTTTAATGGTATCATATTGAGGTTAAGCAGGTACCAGATTTAGGTTATATGGTACAATATTTTGGTTATGATGGTAAGTGATTTAGGTTATTACGGTACCAGATGTAGGATATATAGTATTTTGGTGCTATGGTATCAAAGTTAGGATTTGGAGGTACCATATATAGGTTTTGGGTTTCAAATTTTGGTTGATCGGGTAGCTGATTTTGGTTATATGGTATCATATTTTAGTTATGGTGGTAAGTGATTTAGGTTAATATGGTTGCAGATGTTGGTATATGGTATAGAATTAGGTCATGTGGTACCTTATTTAGGTACCATTAGAACATAAATCTCATACCATCACACCAAAATAACGCACCACATTATCAAAATCAGATACCATATCACCACAATTAGGTACCATCTTGCTTAAAGTTGAAACCTAATAACCTAAAACTACTGCCTCCATATTCTAAATCTAGTACCAACAAACCAAGAGCTCATACCATTCAAAACCAAAATCTAATACCAGTAAACCTGAATAAAGTATCATACGACCTTTATCAGATACCACAGCACCTATCTTACTTAGGTACCTCATGACCTATTACTCATACCATTGAACCTCAATCTACCACCTCTATATCCAAATCGTATACCAAAAAACCTATATATGGTATCACATTGACCTAATTTTGATACCTCGTACCTGGCTTAAGACTTTTGATACCAGCTAACACCTAAATTAGGTACCTTATTATCTTTATTTGATACCATTTATCCTACATTTAGTACCACACTAACCTAAATCAGATACCACATAAACCAGGTTCTAAGGGTACCAAGTTTTGTTAGCATGGTACCGTAATATGGTTCAACATCACCTATGTACCATGTGTACCTTCTTTCTCTACCATGTGAACCACATTTTGTTACCACGGAACCTAAATATGTTACCACCAGACTAACATTATGTGACTTCTAACCGGGAACCTGAAATAGAAGGTTGCAAGATTCCTCCCTTTTTTTCCCTTGGCTTGCTGCATTTCAAAAGTTAGGTCCTTAACTGAGACAAAACGAAAAGTTTAAGGGAAACGAAAAAAACAGCCTGTAAGTATGGGTGATTATTCGGTTTGTTCGGTTCAAACCGAACCGAATTTTTCGGTTTATTCGGTTTTCGGTTTTGGATACTAAGAAACCGAAATAACCGAATTAGTCCATAAAACTGAATTCAAACCGAACCGAAATATTTTGGTTCGGTTCGGTTTAAACCGAATTAACCGAAAAAATGGTAATTAAATTCTATAAGAGATGAAATGAGATAAATATATTATTTTTCTTTTCAAATTTTATTCAATATAGAAGATTAATTGCTTATGGAAAGAAAAAAAATAAGAATTCAAGCTAATTTGGGTTACTTGGTAGCATTATTGTTCATGAAACAAATAAAAAAAAATTGGCATAAAAAATTTCGGTTATTTCGGTTACCGAATTAACCGAACTCTAAAACCGAAACCGAACCGAAACCGAATTTTTTGTTATTCGGTTTCAACCGAAACCGAACCGAATTGCCGAATTAACCGAACCGAATTTTAAATTTTTTTCGGTTTTTCAGTTTTTTCGGTTTCAACCGAATACTGATCACCCCTACCTGTAAGTTTACAAGCTATTGCATTTTAAAATCTTTCGTGACTTTGACTACTAGTGCCCAAATATTAAGTTATGTAACTACAAGAATTCAAGGTATTTTTTATGGTAAAATTCCTAGCCAAATCATAGTAGAAGCAATATTTAATATGAAAAATATCACAACTAGAAACCCTAGGAAAAACCTCACCATTGATTGGAATTGTCTTAGTATTGAGAAAGAATGGCAGCGATTTTTATCATCACAATAATAACAATGATTCTGCGATGATTTGAAATGAGCAATGAATTCTGTCATCGCAATGTGCGATAATCATAATCGTCGCTTTAAGTGACAACATAAATCGCAGCAATTTCCTCGATTATGCAACAATTACTCATTTTCTATTTTTCAATTATTTATTTTAGTGTATATAATTAATTAAGTTAGTATATTAAAATTGATTGTTGCTAGTAAATTATTTTAGCTAAATAATAAAATAATATAAATATAAATATCAATAATTTCTATAAATATGTCTCATAAATATTTCTGCAACAAACTCTCTAGTAGCTCCCGAGTTTCACAGTATCAATTTAAAGAGGATGTTCAGGTCCCGAGTTTCATGGTGCTAGAGTTCCATCGATACATGATTTCCATCTTCAAAGAATCACTAATAGAAAGTAGGAACAAAATTTAACCACGATGCCTTAATTTTCACTACCTGAAATAAGTTTTAGGTTGAGAAAATCGCTCAACAAGGAAGAAATAAACAAAATGCCTTTGAAGTAAAGTAGAAACAAAATTTCTCTATTTTCTACCTATCCTCCTGGTAAACTAGTTGTTCTATTGCCTTTCCACTCTTTTTTCTATTTTGTTATTTTCTGGATATGACGTGGTAACTTGCCACAGTGGCAAGATAGAGAGTCCTCTATATAATTCGTAAATTTACCTCAGGAGTTTTTGCTATTTTGTTTAACTCTTGCAATTTTACTACCGCTAATTTACTCTAAAAAATTGAAGGAGGGGAAAGGTTTATTGGTATATTAACTGTCAAAATTTATAACACAATTTAAATTTATTGGTAGATAATTATCAAACCATTTGAATTCATTAATTTTAATATCAATTTTAAAAATTCTACTTTAAACAGTTTGTAACTATATTCCTATAAGTTCAAAAAATGCCAAAATTTTTTACAATTAATAGACCATTTGAATTATCATTTTTTTTCCTCTCTTAAAATCGAGTTTCTATGCCAACTTAGTCTTGCGTAGAATTAAGGACAAATATACAACAAATTATAAACATTTGGGACTAATTTGTAACAAAATAAAAGACTTGGGACCCTGGAGAACCCTTATGTTGTGTTTTAAGTCTTTCAAGACCTCTTTATGTTTTGCTTCCTACTTCAACTCTTTAGTGAGTTTTCGTGCGTCACTTTTTGTTTGTTTGTTTCTTTTATTTTCTTTGCTGAGTTGCTTGTTTGCGCATATCTCTTAGGATAACTTTAAGGATTTTTAAAAATTCTTGGAAAATAATATTGCGAGAAAGTTAAAAAAATGAAAAGTGAGATTTCATAGAAATATAATTCTATCTTTACCATGTTTAATAAAGTATCTGTCATATATTTGGTTCGTGTACAAAATATATAAAGTAACAACTAATCAATTGCCGTCTTCCTCAAAACATTTCTATTCAGGGAGTGAACTGTCACATTTCAATTTTAGTGGCTTATTTGATAACATTTAATGGATTATGGGTCATTTTGAAATCTTTTTAAGAAGATTAAGGAGCTATTTAGATTTAAAGTTATGTGACTGGCTTGCAATTCTTTCAAGAATTTAAGGACTAAATTGTAATTAAAGAGGATGGAATTTTTTGTTTCCAATTTCCACCCAAGTTAAGATCAGAAAAGTAGTAATTACGGAGTACTACATAAAATTGTGGAGTGCGTTTTTTTTTCATTTTGGAGAAGTGGATGCTTACAAAGTTCTTTTCCTAAACGCAACCAAAAACAACGGTTGAGATTTTCGTTTTTCAAATTTTATGAATCCATTAAAAACTTGACCCTTATGGCTTTGACTAGTCTGTGCCCCACCTTACATATTTCTTTTGGATGAAATTACACTTCTACCCTTATTAAAGCCAAGTTACCATTATATCCTCACTCTCACCTCCAGGGTTTTAAATTTCATACCGGATATCATACTATTTTTTTCAATAGTACGGCACAGTTTTGGATACTAATATTGTCTCAGTATTGTCTCAGTGGTACATCTTGAATGTACCAATTTATAATAAATTACATACAAAAGTGGTAGAATATACAAAAGTAATAACATTAGTAGTTAAACAAAAGCAATAAATGGAACCCAAGTTTTTATTCTGATTACATCTAAACAAAAGCAATAAATGAACCCAAGTTTTTATTCTAGTTACATCTATTCACAAATGAAAAATGAAAGCTCAAGCCGAAACAAAACAAGCAATAACATTCAACCACTTGAATACAAAAACAGAACTAATTTATACAATGGCCAGCAGAACAAAAAACAAAACTAATTTAATTTGCACTAATAATTCACAATGGCCAACAGAACAAAAATAGAACTAATTTAATTTGCACTCAAAATTTACAAAGCCTGTACTGTTCATCCACTTGAATACAAATTGATTAAACTAAACGGAACACTTAAAATGGAAAAAAAAACAATAGAATAAACCTTCAGTTGAGGAGATCTGTTGCGGTAATAGAATGGAGGTGCTGGTGGACGGTGGAGGTTGTGGTGGCGTAGCTAAACAAACAGGGAGGAGTAGCTTCGGTAGGCTACTCGCTGCTCGGTTGCCTTCTTGGCTCTTGCAAGCTGAAATCACAAAATTGGTCGATGCAGGTGGAGTGGAGGTGGTTAACGGGTGGAGGCTATGGTGGCGGAGCAAAATAGACAAGAAGGAAGAGGTCCGGCAGATGCAGATGCTGCTCAGCTGCCCTCTTGCAAGTTAAAATTGTGAAGCGGTAGAATGTAAATGATTTGAGAATTTAGGTTTCTTAGATTTAGATTTTTTATTTTTTTTATTTTTCTTAAAGCTTGTACTATGTGAGAATCGGTACAACCAAGTCACTAGTACTTCAAGATAGACGGTACAAATTGGTACAAATTAGGACACAATCCAAGATGTTTCCAGCACATATCGTACCATTTTTTCTTCGGTATCAATACATACCGGCTGTACTAGCTGGTACGGTACAGTATTAAAATCCATACTCACCTCTCCATTGCTACCCCTTATTCAGCCATCGCTCGATTTTCGTCTACCATACCCTCACACCATCGTGCTACCATCCGCGCTAGCCTTAAGAAAAATAGTTGATTGGCGATGAGAAGATTTCTCATTTGCCACCTTCCACCTTTGATTCAATTGCCATCTACCGCCACCAGAACCTGTCCATTCCCATCAAAGTTCTTAAATCATTTGCAATCCCAGTTGCTCCAAGCGCTGCCTTTTTTTTTCTTAATTGTTTTCGTGATTTTGGCTTTGGGATGAAGGATAATGTTGTGGAGGAAGAAAAGGTATTGTAATTCAGTGCTATAGTTTGTGGTTAGGTAAGGAAGCTGATGCACTAAGTTGCATGAATAAGTCTAAAACACATATAGCTTCAAAATAAAATAAGAAGTTTCAATCTAGAAACCCAAAATTTAGAGAGAAAAACCTCTAAAATTTTATTGATCCAAAAGTTATGTCTCTTGCACATATGCACAAGCCTTTATATAGACAACTATTAAAGTCCTAAACTAACTAGAATGAGAAAAATAAAAATTAACTCTAACCATGAAATCTAATCCTAACTGATATCTTTTTACAATAAAAGATCTCAAGGAAAATCTTACTTGATATCATAATTGATAAAGGGCTCTAATTAACCTAATAAAACCAAAAAATAACTCTTAAACTAAGGAAATAAAATATCTCTAAAATTAATTACGAGAATTATAGTAAAATAAAAAAATATTAAATATCCCCGTCCGCATCATTCTCCTCTTCTTGAAAAAAACTTGTCCACGAGTTCCTCGATTGAAATTAAGTTCTTTTATACCACATGAATAAATATTTTGAACACAACAAACTCTTTTTAAGCTTTTGGAATATTGAGCCATATTGATGTCCGTTAACTTGCAAGTTTATCCAAACACAAATCAAGTTGCTTTGACTTGAGAAAAAATCTTCAACCCCAAAAAAGTCTATAAATTAAAATTTCGGCTTAGAAAGACCATCATCGATCATTGATTCAATTATCCTAATTACTTCACTTTCAATTCCTTCTTTTTCCTTATTAGAATAGTTGAATTTTGCTTCTCCATCATCCGCTTCTTTGATTCCTCCCCATCTTTAGACATGTCATCAATTGTATCACTCGCATGATATTTCCTTGGCTTGTAATACTTGTCATTAATGATTTGCTCATGCTGCCCCATAATTTCCTCACACTTTTCATCTTCTCTATCTGGCTCACACATTATCTCTTCCTCTTCATCTTTACATGGACCACCACATGTATAGTCACTGGAAATTAAATTGCTCATGTTACCATAAACGACATAAATTTCCCATTGTAATTTTCACAACTATAGTCTCCAACTTGGAGATATTTTCGGAACAAGATCTCTTCAAAAGTAAAAGGAAGAAAATATTATTGCATCAACTACTTCATTCGATGTCATGTTTCAATTGGATATTTTATTTGATGATACTTTTTGACCTGTAATTTTTCCCGCCAAGTTAAAGCTCGTCCCTTCAATCTCTAGGCAACATAATGCACCTTTTTACTTTCGGGCACCATATTATACTTGAAAATTTTTTCAACATCCGCAATCCATTATAGAAAATTTTCAATATCTAAATCTCCATAAAAGAAAGGAATGTTTACCTTCAATAATTCTCTAGCCTGCCAACCACGTTTGGCGTGTCATTTACACTCAATAAGATAGTCATCATCATCTGATTCAGAATCCTCCATGTATCACCTTGATGTAAAACAATAGTCACATTTGTCTTTGTCTAAAAACTCTTCCTCATCATAAGTCTGATGTTTACGCTGATAAGTAGGAAAGGATCTTCTAATTGGCTAGTCGAGGGTGACATCCTCCCGAACTCGCAACCTATCATTACTCCAATTCCTATCTGCATGAAAATTTCGAGCATCAAATCGATCTGTAGAGTGTTCGTCAAAATGTCGATATCTGCAGCCCATTTGTCGCTTTTAAGATCTCAACGCATCCTTTCATGTTATGATCTCAAGGTCTCAATCCCATGATCAACATCATAAGAATTGCTACTTATTCGATTATGTCAACTGCTAAGAAAAAATGGAGATTCCACCCGCTCTGATACCACTTGACGCAATGAGTTGCATGGACAAGGGTAGAACATGTCTAGCTCCAGAATAAAATAAGAAGTTTCAATCTAGAAACCTAAAATTTAGAGAGAAAAGTCCCAATAATTTTATTGATCCAAAAGTTGTGTTTCCTGCACATATGCACAAGCCTTTACATAGACAACCATTAAAGTCCTAAACTAACTAGAATAGGAAAAATCAAAATTAACTCTAACTAGGAAATCTAATCCGAATTGATATTTTTTTCCAATACAAGATCTCAATGAAAGTCTTACTTGATATCATAATTGGTAAGGGCTCTAATTAACCTAATAAAACCAAAAAATAACTTTTAAATTAAGGAAATAAAATATCTCTAAAAATAATTAGGAAAATTATAGTAAAATAACAAAATATTAAATATCTTATTCACGTCAGAAGTAATGGTGGTGGAAGTAGCTGAAGTGATTCAAGTGAACAAAGTCAATCTTTTTTTTTTTCCTTTTTGGGTAAAAATATGTAGACCACCTCAATTTTATCTAAAACTTGCAATATTGCCTTGTGATTTAGAAAGCTATTTTTTCACCTCTTCATTAGATTTTCAAATTGCATTTATATATGGATACTTATCTTTGCAATAGTATATGAACAAATATGTTCATGCTCATATTCGTGCATATATCTAGAACTATTTGTATATACTAATCAACTTATTTATATTTTAAGATTTATGTCAACTATCTTATTTTTATATTAAGATTATATAAAAAATCTTAGTTAAAAATTGAACTTATATATCTAAACCTATGTGTACATATGTCTCATGTAATTATAAATAAGAATAATTATAAGTTGAGAGGAAATAGTTATACATAAGCAAGAAAAAATAATTAAGCAAACAAAAATATGAATCAATTGAGAGAAAATAAAAATAAAAATTAATATACATTTATTTTATACTCCATCTGCCCATAAACCTTTGCTCCATTTACAATTGCATGTAGTTTAAGAAAAGCCCACCAATTTACACTTTTGCCCCTCCATTATCTCTTTTCTCCTCGCGTCCCTCATCCGTCCGTTTGTTCTAGATTCTTGTTTGTCTATCCATTTGTTGTCTATTCATCACGTCTGTCCATCTGTCGCCCGTTTGTCCTCAATTACGTCGCCGTTCATCCATTTTGCTCTAGATTTTCATCCATCCTTCTATTCCAACCTCAATTCGTAATGCCTCTATGCCTCTAAGTTCGATTCACGTCACCTCTCTGCCTTCGGTCTAGATCACATTAGCCCACTCACCTCCATCCTCAATTTGCGTCCCTTCCTCAATTCACCTTTTCCTCGCGCCAATCTTTCGTAATCCATATTGCCGGACACTGTCATCATTTGCGTTAGCCATTAGCACATTTGGTTGATAAGGGGCAAAACCTCACTGGAGGGGAAGAGAGAGTGTGTGTGTGTGTAAGTGCAAGAGTGAGTAGGTGAGTGAATGAGTGGGGTCAATGAATGAGAGAAAGATGTGTTAACATAAGTACAATGGTAAATGAGATATGAAAAAGTTACTAAAAAAAAATAATGCAAAGTTTTGGGATTGCCCAAAAAGGAAAATGGAGTAAAAGATATGGGACCGGTGCAGTATTAAATATACATATCAGTTATTTGATTTGTGTATATCTCTCATTTTGGTAGAAGATCATTTTAAGGTTGCTCACACATATTTTTGTGAGGAATGGTACAAATTGTACATATCTATCATTCGGTTTGAACCTATCTCAAACATTATTTGTATATCAATTTCATACATATATCTAACATTTGATTTATAGTCCATTCATCACACAAAACTTGTCTTATTTACTATTAACAGCAATTAATTCATAATTTTTTTCTTTTAAAATTTCTTATAGAAATGTAAATTTTTTATATGAAAATGGTACATTAAAGACTATAGTTTATAAATATAATTTTTTAAAAAAATTTATAATAAAAATTAATATAAATATATTTATGTCAAACTTTAGTCAAAAAAAGTAAAAAGGTCATCCTTTTCTAAATGGAGGAAGTACATGTTAGTACTATGTTGCTATTAATTGAATTCTGAACCTAATTTTCATTTCATTTACAAAATATAAATCAAGCATAAATTGTATCAAAATATAAATAGTATATGTTCAAATGAATATGAATTTATGTATACATGAGACAAACTATATGCATAAGTTTGAATATATCTATGACATATCTAAAACATATATCTGATCTAATTTGTACATATGCGACATATGCTTTGTATATGTCTATCACTTACTTTATATATCAAGTTATATATGTATCTGTCATTCGATTTATATATCTCGAATTTTGGGAAAAAATGAGATTTAACAAATTCACACGTGCTTTTTATTATGGGAGGTCGAACTTGTACAAACTATTAAATATATCAGTAAAATATTTATTATCTCATTTATACATATGTCACACATTATTTGTGTAGATTTCTTACTTTCTTTGTAGATCAAGTTTATAAATATCTGGCATTTGATTTTGCGCATATCCCTAATTTTAGAGGACATAAAATTTAATGTATTTATACTTATTTTATGCTATGAAAAGTAGTATTGGAATACAAACATATGCAAACATAAAGAGTAGAGTGCACATTAGACTTACTCGTTAGATGAGGTTTTAATATTGTATTTTCATAACTCATCAAGTCCATATTTTAAAAATCAAAATGAAATGCTTGTGCTGCAAGTTTACTATCATATACATAAACGAAATTGCAAGACTGCCTAACTAATCAAAATTTCTAACATTCAAATCAAAATTTTGGAACCTCGTATTTGTATCAAATGACAACATAGTCAAAAGAATAAAAAATTTGTGATTAAATATTTAACTTTACTATATTAGAGAATGAACTGAATGTGCTGCATTAGTTACGATTAGTTACATAAAGATTTGAAGCAAATTGAATTCTAGGTTTCATTTCTGCTGACTTTAAGATTTTTTTTATATACCTAGAATCATTACAAGTAGAGGGGTTAGTAAAAATTGGTACTTGTGTGAAATCTAGTAGCAATGACTCTGGCTGTAATGTGATCACTTCATAATGTTTATTACTTTGGAGTGCGGCACCACTTAAATCCGAGTCTTCTGTCTGGAATGTCATAGTGCATTGCTAGCTAAGCTAGTAATGCAGGACAAAGTTTAATTTGATAATTGTGATCCTACAAAAAGATTTCTATATTTTTGGAAACCACTTAACTCTAGCCCTTTATCTTGTTTCTCTTGAGAATATATGCCCTACCATTTTTAGTTTCTTGGATCACTTGAAATTGAGCCTAGACTGCCAGTTGAATCTGAACCCAAAAGTCAACAGCCAGAACCCAATCCAACCTGAACATGAACACAATTCAAACAAAACCCAAAGTAAACAGAAACCCAAATTGACCTGAATCCGAAATAACCCAAACTTAAATAGCCCAAATTTGAGATAACTTATACCTGAAATTACCCAATTTTTGAACCACTTTAATCGGAGTTCTAAGTCAAAACCCGAATAACTTGATCCAAGCTCAGCCGAGACTAAAATTGATCAAAACTGATATTGACTTAAACACAAATAAACCCCACTTGACCCAACTCGAATTTGAAATTCACTTAATTTGATATCAGCCTAAACTCAAATAATTTGATATGGACTTGGAATTATGATTATAATTCAATTAAACAAAAAAAAAAACAAATGAACTGAATTGACTTGTCAAATTGTCATCCATACTTTTATAATGCTAATTATTATTTGATATTCAAGTTCTGTATCATGATGTAAATGTTGGGTGGATTTGGAAGAACTTAGGACCTGTGAGGACTCTGTTTCTTTTGTATTTTGATGGCACAACCTCAAATCTTCAACGCCACAGCTAAACTGGTGTTTGGAACAGTAATGCAGTTTTTTTTTTTTCAGTTTGGTATTGAGATGGAAAAGAGAATTATAAGAAAAATTCTATTAGCAAGTCTAATTCAGACATCACACCACCAATTTGTTTTGTTACTTGAAAGCATATTATAAGCTACAGGATAAAGAGCCACTCTTTATAGGATAGAGGGAACCTTAGGGGACGTTTGCTTTTTCACATTGGAAGCTACTTGTTGAACAATCCGTACAGAATCAGCTACAGGGCCGGTGAGAACATCATTTTCCTTTACTCCCCTAGAAAACGCTATCGCTTTCATTTTACTTTCTGAACCTTTCTCGGTAAACGGCAAGTTTCCATTTCGATTAACTGATATTGTTCTCTGGTTCTGGAATGGCGTGGCATTTCTTGAACTTTGTTGGTGATCGAGGAGGAGGCGAGCAAAGTTGAGTTCTAGATTTTCTTTTTTTTGTTCTCTCATTTGAATGCGCCCTGTTAACTTTGCTTCGCTTGTGACAAAAACTTTTGAAAAAATAGGTGGTAATGGTAGCTGTCAGCTGCTATTTAATCATAATTTATTTGGGTGTGTTACTGATTTCATGTCAAAGCTTCTTTGCACAAGAAGGGAAGGCTCAGTACACAATTATTTGCACACAACAAGGGAAAGCTTAGCTACAGATTTGGTACAAGTAGTATTATCACAATAGGGTATCTGTTTTAGCAGTCAATCGCTTGAAGAAGTTGCTAGGAACAGAGGGCAGCTTGCTTCGGAACCTGGGGTGCCTTAGATAATAAAGGCCACCCGTCAGAGCCACGACCCTAAATGGGGTTGCATATAGAACCACGGCTGCGCACAGACAGAACACTATGAAAAGGCTGGTTGCTCTGGGATCTCTCCAGCTTAACAGTGACTGAAACCTTTCCCCTTGTGTTGCTATGTCTCCAACTACTGTCTGAATTCTCCCCGTCACGCTCCTAAGTCTATCGTATCTCATCCGGAGAATGTCATTCGGTCTTGATGTTGGAAAAGTGTCAAACTCTTCATCGAGCTCATCTGGGCTCACAGCCTCCGCCCAAGAAAGCCTTATGTCCATGTGTGGCGGGTGTCTAAGCCTGAACCGGTAATTCCATATGCCAATGAGGAACATGTACAAGAACACTGTTGGGAGGATTAGCTGTGGATACCAAACCAAGATCAGGAACAGGATGTGAACGAGAACAGATGTGATGGGGTTCCTCCAGTTGCACACATCACTTAACCATCTTCCAATGGTGATCATGCCAGAAAGAAGTGACATGATCCGAAAGAAGTTCGCTTTGCTTCTCCTCATGCTCCACATGTGAGAGTCCACATCCAACATGTACTCCACTGCTTCTTTTCTTAATGGTGGCTCAGCCCGGCCAAGCCTGACCGCGACAATGTTCATTGCTTGGTACCGCAGATTTTCTACTTGGTTAACTGTGAATGGCTGCACATAATGCATCTTGGGCAGTAACGGGCGCCCGTAAACATATATCATGTTGGCTAGAGATAAGGTGATAAACCGAACTGCAAGTTGAAGCTCACCCATTTTCTTCACCCCATTTGGGTGCAGGACAAGAAGGGGATAGGAATGAGTATGTACCCGGTGGGCTTCGAGGGTTGACAGCCGAATTCTCACTTTCCCAATTCTTGCATCCCGAGCTCCATCTCCACCAGTTGGTTTCTCACCACCTCCAAGATGGCAGTTGTCAAAAACTCCCAGAGTGATCACTGTGCATGGATCATAGACTTCCCAGGTGTACTGCTCATTCCATTTGGGACTGAAAGTGTCTAGAATAGTTCTGGTTCGAACCCACTTCTGGCCATACTTAGCCACACAATAAGCATCTGTGCTTCCTCTGCCATTCTTCATTTTCATCGGCAGGAGCCCTTGCGCTCCCAGAATTCCCACTTCTAATATGCCAACAGGCTGCTTCCAAAGTTGCCTCGCTGTTGGCCTTTGATCACTGATGTACATGGTTGATTCATCAAGTACATGGTAGCCACCTTCCAGACAGAGTCGCAGGTGAATCCTAGTTGCAAACTTGTACTCCTTTCTTCTGTCTGCTTCCAGGATGCCAAAACCATATTTCTCCAGATTGAACCAGCGAGAATGAACTGGCCTGTGGTCAAGCCGCTTCTCAAATATGTCGAGTGGCAGACCTATCTTTCCTAGAACCTCTTCTTTTGAAGGATGAACACGATCCTCAATTGTGATGAAAAGTTGCTCCTCAAATGGCTCAGCCACCACAAAAACAACGTCCTCATTCCAGAGTGGATTTGTTGTGCGAGTTGGGCATATTCTGGTCCTGAGCACCTGGTTTCCAATTTGAGCTTTTACAAACACCTCAGGCAGGCGGTTTCGATCGCTAGGGATGACATCCTGTGCTTCAATCACGTTCACCCTGAGATACCATAGTTTTGGTGACACATAGACCTTTGATCGGATGCTAGAGACCCCTTCTCCGTATACCGTCGCAGCATCTGAATGCCAGGAGTCTGGGAATGCTTCATCTGCTTGTGTTCCCATCCAGACTGCAACCATGATCTGCCCCCTCACCTTCCCTTCGCCTCGCCTGTCTTCTAGTCTGTACCACTGTGGAGCCAATGGGCTATCAGGTGGAACTCTGGTTGGAACCTCATTCAAATCAAACATGACTCTTCCAATATAATCATCCCGGCCTAGCATTTCTTTGTCCTTCACAAAGACTTCTAGGACTGAGGACTGAATCTTATCCTTAGAGAAAGCAAAGACCTGGTTCCATTCCGGGTTCATCTTCTTCTCAAAATGTTTTGTTCTTCCTCTGTAGTTTCCCAGCTTTACTTCCGCGTAGGGATCACAGCTTCCTGTCACAGAGCTCGGTGCAAGATCTTTGGCTTTAACAACTCTGACGTAGAGATAGAACATCTGCTCCACAAGATCATAAGAGCTCGTAAATCTCTCGCTGCTCATCCATCTTCTTCCACCATATGCCCCGGCATTGGGCCACCGTTCCCCAAGTTGGGGGTTGGTGTCCTTCAGGCTGTACTCGTCTTGCTGGGCGGCTTGTGTAGTTGTGGACTGCATGATCACCCAGGGAAACCTGCTACTTTCTTGTAATTTCAAGTGATGATATAGGGAACTTTATGGACAGGTGATGGTAGCTCTTGGTTTCATTAAAATTGCAGAGAAATTTTGGGTTTCAAAGAGGGTTGTGTTTTTTCTTAGGATGGATAGTTTTTCTTAGTTTTAGAACTCAATTCTACACTGCAAGTGAGCTCCCGGGTGGGGCATAAGAAGATCAGGAGCATCCACCGCTTCAGCATTTGAGTTGATTCCCGAAAGAAACCTCCACCTGAACTCAGAAGCAAAGAATTTCCAAGATTCTGTGTCCGAGGAAAAATGTTATTGTCTCATAGAAGAAAAGAATGCTTTCATGAAGAAGCTGGCACTTGCAATGACCGTTGCTTAGAAATCCAAATATGGCAACAAGGCAAAATGGAGGGAAAGAATAAACTTTTTTGTTAAAGGGAAAGCAAAACTGAAGTAGTTTGAGCTCTATCAGTAAGCTAACACAGAACTAGATATTCGATCTCGGTATGATACGTATGAATTTACAAAGACAAGCATGTGAATGGTTATGGGGAGATTCAGGAAGAAGCTGCATAAAAGTTGGTGGAACAAACAGGAAAAGATGATATGGATTGTAAATGAATTTTTTGAGTCTTTTTGTCTTTGTGGCATTCCTTTCTTCTGCAGGCAGCTATTCCAGCGTGAAGGGAAGGTGGGCAGGAAGCAAAGAGCTAGGCACAGAAATCAAATATCTAGCAAAAGTTGAACTAGATGTGCTTCTAAACAGATCCCAAAAGGTGCCTTTGTTTTCTGTGTTTGTTCACATCTTACAAGCTTGTATTGTTCTTAATCTTATACCTGCAGAAAATAAATTTCTGATGGTGTAGCCTGTGAACAATTTTGCTTGGCCTGTAGAAGATCTCATATTGGGCCTGAGCCCATTACGCCGATTGTTAGAGAACCAGGTTGATACACTGTAACAGTGCAGCGATGTTCACTGCTTGGTTAATTCTTTCGTTTTTATGTTTTTCTGGTATCAAAGTTTTACAACACAGTAAAAGGATGACGTCAGTTGAGCTCATGTTTATGTGAGCCAGAGCAGTTCCCATTTGGGATGCTTATGTATGAGTTGGATCGAAACCTGTTGTACAAAGAACAAATTGGGTTGATATAGTATTTGATTTAAGAATTCTCAAAATTCTTAGAAAGTATAAGGAAGTGTTTAGATATAGAAAACAATTTTTCGTTCCATTTTCTGTATCTATTTTCATTTTTAATTTTTATGTACAATTTTCCAAGGTACATCTTAGGTAACATATTTAGTTGTGCGGAGGTGAGTAAATATCCTCCCGCTCTTACTTTTCTTGAACCTTCCGCCCTACTTGTAAATGCTTGAGAAGGGTACGGATTTAAGCTGACTGCTTGGCGAAAATTATAAAAATCCCACTCAGGTTTAGTAAAATCTCCAGTTTTGTCCTCAATATTTCAAGCACCTAAACTACCCCCTAAGAGGTTAATATATCTACACTTACCCTTTCAAATCTTAACTCTGTTAATGACCTGTTAAAACAAAAAATAAAAAACTCATTTTATTCCTCTAACCTTCTTATTTTGATAATTTTACCGCCCAAACTTCTACATCTAATGATCTAATTGTCTATCTCCATTGATCGAGCCCACAATCCTCACCACCACTCCATAACGCCACCGTCTCAAATTTGCCACATTGCCGGGTGCTTCGATTAGCTTCTTTGCCATTTTAGTCGTTGCAATTTCTTTGCCAATTTGTTCCCTTCAGTGAAGAAGTAAATGATTTTGGTTGAGAATTTATGGTTGTCCTCCGCTAGCATCATCATCTCAGATGGTTCCATTGGTGCAGACAAATTCTAGATAGGTTTCCATAGAATCACTCGATTGATCCTACAATCGGTTTCAACCTCGGGCAAATTCCCAAATTGGGCGAGTTCATTGATCTTTCAATGGGTGCTACTCCCAATCTGACCGTCCGCCCCTACTCCTGATCCCAAGTGTCGGTCATGAGAATTGAAGACTTGGAAATGAGATTCGATGGTGAGAATCTGAAGCGGAGCGATAAGCTTTCCATCAAACTGGCAATGGAGGCGGTGGATCGACGAGGCAGGAGCGAGATTGAACCTAGTCCCTGGTGACGATTCTCAGCCATTAGCCATTCGCAAGCGGCAATTCTTATCACAATTTTCAAGCGAGATTGAGTGATAGGGGAATGGAGGAACTAATCCCTCATGTTGAGAGCGATGACCATAGCAACAGTGAAACCCTAGTTGTTAAGAGTGATAAAGCGAGAAATCTAGGGATCAGAGAACGAGATTTGGGAGTTTTGGTGAGATTTAGGTCTCAGATGCCTTGGGATCTGATGGCGATGGCAAGGGCTAGCAGCGAACATCCATATTTATTTAGATTTGTTTCTTGTTTAGACTTCAGATTGGTAGATGTAAAAAGTTGGGGAAAAAAATTTTATGAAAGAAACTTAGGTGGGCAAAACAAGTATTTTTTGTTTTATGTGGAGGGGGTACACCCCTCTTAAACTAATATATTTATATCTAAAATATAAGTTTTAATACATATATAGCATGACTTTTCAAGCCAATTCATTTTAATTTAATTCAACTTAATCCAAGATAATTTATTATTATTTTTACATTTTTTTTTGTACCAAATCAATTTCATTTAAAAGCAAATATTATATAGATGTAATAATTGATTCAAAATAAAATTTTTACGTTGTTATTAAATTTTTATGATTCTTTTTTAATGCCTAAAAGAAGGAAAATTTATAAAAATTTAATAATATCATAAAAATTTTACAACCAATGGATTATTATATCTCAATAATATTGACATTTAAATGAAATTGATTTTAGAGAAAAAATATAAAAATAAAAATAATTTATTTTATATTAAGTTGACTTGTGTGAAAATGAATTGAGACTTTAACCTCTCAGTTTGTAGTTTACGTTTACTTGTTTAGCATTCATGATGCCATGTTTTATAGTTCGAGGGTCATTTTGAAACGATATAATGAGTTTAGGAACCATAAAGCGATTTTTAATCAGACAGTAGTATTTTTTGGAGTAAAAAAGAAAAAGAGAAACACAAAATTTTGGTTTCCCACCTCTTGATGGAAAACCGGTAACATAAAAAAAGGGCAATTTCCTCAGCCCTTGCCAGAACCTTCTTCTTCCGCGAATCAAGATAGGGTTTTACGAGGGTTTTTCAAATCCCCCAACCCTTCATCCCGAAAACTAAAAGTTAGACCCTTCCAGGAAGCACAAAATCTCACCTTGATTTCAATTGGAGAAATTACAGGTTCAGAAGATACTAATGGTTCGCCCACACTGGCTCTTATGCCGTCTCGGTCGCAGTGTAGTCTCTTCTTCCAGTCTTCTGGGAGGGAATTGCAGGAGATTCTACACGGCCACCGGCAGTCCAGTTAGGATTCTTGGAAGCTTGACCGGCCACAATGGTAAATCCTCGTTACATATTAATCTTCAACTAATTGTTTCATTGATTTTGTTTCTTGTTGTGATTAGAACTGAAATCTGCATATATATATGATGTTTGTTTTTGTGGGAGAGGGATTGGGGGTTGGAAAGTTGCAAAATTTCTGTGAGTTGAGCCTGAAAGTGGTTGGGGAGCGTCTAAGTTGTTTGCTTTGGAACGCAGTTACACATAGAAACGGGTTGCCATTGGGACTTCTACATGCGAATTTTGGTGCTACACGGTCCCTTCATGGCACTGGTAAGACCACTGTTATTCACATATTTTCTTCATTACCAGGATTAAATATACTTTGCACACTAGTGTTAATACCATGAAATTGTTGTGGTTCCTTCTGATATTCCTGTGCGTAGGTTTCATGTCTGCCCGAGACTATTATGATGTACTTGGTGTGAACAAAAATGCTACTGCATCAGAAATAAAAAAAGCTTATTTTGGAGTAAGTTTCTTTATTTTCGCTCTGTGATAATAATTGTTTTGTAATCAGAGTTTACTAACAGATGCATGTCTTTTGCTAAACTTGTTTTTCTAAATTTTTATGTACACCAAAGCTTGCAAAGAAGCTTCATCCGGATGTGAATAAAGATGATCCTGAAGCAGAAAAAAAGTTCCAAGAAGTTTCAAAGGCTTATGAGGTAATTTTTTGTTCTTTGTTTGTTGCAATCAGCAATTAGCAGTACATGTTATCTGGAGGAGGAGCCTTCTGTTTTTAAAAATGCGTGGACATAACCAAAAATTATTCCCTTCTGGTGTAGGTCTTGAAAGATGACCAGAAGCGTGCAGAGTATGATCAGGTGGACCATTCAATCCATTTAGTATTATTTTTAAATCTAGAAGTTCTCTCACTCTGTTTTTTTTTTTTTAACTAGAATTGCCATTTCAAGATTTTTTTCATTAAAAAGTACCTCAAGAGTATGATCTTACTTTGCGATGATGAGAGTGGACTTGTTGCAGTATAGCACGCATGAAACATTTCATTGTTTTGGTTTTTTATTGTGCTGATTTTGTTTGAATGAATTACTTATAGGTCGGCCATCAAGCTTGGGAGCAACAACAGGATAATTCAGGCTTTGGTTCACGTGGATTTGGTCCGTTCGAGGATATCTTCAAAATGCACGATGTAATTACTTGATCATCTTTCTGTCTTTTGATTCTTTATGGTTATTTTACATTTGGCACTGATCTGGTTATCCCAGCTTTTTGGTATACCAGTGGCCATGTTAAAGGGTTGTTGATCTATGCTATTTTCTATCAACTTTGCATCTATGTCAAAGGGCTAGATGCTGTATGAAGTGTCTGAACCCTTCAATGAAACATGTAGAAACACAAAGTTTTGGTGCAGCAATATGTTAGATTGTTTACTTCAGATCTGTCCTTAGTTAATATAATTCGTTTTTTGTTGTTTTCTTGGGGAAACTTGAAGTATCATATGTTGTGACTCAGAAAAATCATTATAATGTTACTGAAGAGGAAATGTCACTTGCAGCTTCTGCATAGTGGGCTATGAATGCTTGACTAATAGTATCTTTTACTTGTTATATGGTGATGTTTCATTTGTATCTTTGTAGAATTATATATGCAATTATTTACGTGTGCATGCAACCATGTGATGTAATACCAAAACTTCTATCATCTTTGTGGACATATCAGATGGATGAACTTTAATATTTCTTTTCTTCTTCTTCTTCTTGTTTGTTTTTGTTTTCATGCATCTGATGCCTCATTTTCTAAATGATCAACAGATTTTTGATTTGTTCAAGAATAGAGTTGGAGGGGATAATATCCAGGTGATTATATATATTTTTTAATTTTCTTATATTTGACCCTTCAAAAAAAATAAGAAAAGAATTTCTGATGGAAGATGTGGTTTTCTGTGTATTAGATTTCCCTCGAGCTATCATTTATGGAAGCTGTTCAGGGATGCACCAAAACAGTGACATATAATGCTCCAGTGATTTGTGAGGCTTGTGGTATGTGTTAATCTTCTGATTTTGTTGTGGTTTTCAGTGGCTACTGTTGCGTGGATTTTCTTATTTATTTTGGCATCTTTAGTTGATATATTTACTTTGGCTGAAGAATATTTCTGGTCTGGATTTCATAGTTTGATATTTTTTCAGGTGGACAAGGTGTTCCCCCTGGAGTCAAGCCGGAAAAATGTAGGCGTTGTGGAGGCTCAGGCATGGTTAGTGTACTGGAATAGATAGACATGTACTGGCTGATGTATTGGAACATGCAATAGATAATGATGCTTTCTTATTAAGGCTACTGTTCCTGTTCTGAACTTCGGTTTTCTCTCTGTATCAGGCATCCTTGAACAAGGGTTTCCTCAGTATTCAGACTACCTGCCCTCAGTGCCACGGAGCTGGACAGATTGTCTCGGTACGGCAAACAGTTGAACCCCTTAATGAAAAAGGCATATTATTTGTTTTGATTGATATGTGACTTGTGTTAATCAACACTTGCACCCACCCCATAACGACAAAGACAGACATGCACTTGGTATTGATAAGTGAATAACTACGAGTTTTCTAACTTGTAATTTGCTCGTTTAGAAATTGTGCAAGTCATGCAATGGAGAGCGAGTTGTTGTTGGTAAAAAAACAGTCAAATTGGATATAATGCCAGGTACAGTTTATGCACTCATCCCTCACTTTTTGTAGCAACATAGTTAAGATTGATTTCTCGCACAGCTGTGGGATTCGAACTTGCATCCATGTTGGTTTTATTAAATTTGGGATTCTTGCATCTGCTTTCTTAATGTTTCTGTGTTCTTATATCATGGTTATTTGACCAAAATGCTTTGTTGTATGCCTTAAATGGATAGTTACCTATCTATGAGTTGCTTGTGTTCTGCAGCCTGTTTCTAGTAGATCAATTTTCAGCCAAAGATTCATGAAGTGGATTTTGCTATTTGGTTGTGGTTGATAGATTCTTGCAAGGGGTGTGCGTCTGCTCCTTTGAGTGTGATTCAAATCTCATCTCCACTAGAGCATTTGTTGTAGGAGAAGTGGTTGAGGGAGTGGTGTAACAAGTAGAAGTAGAGTAGTTGAAACTAATTAGAATGGTATGAATTATAATTGTGAGAAACAAAAGCCTGAAAATAAAAGGTGGGGATGCTAAATAAGTTTTTTATGCCCATTCCCTTAACCATAATTGTCTGGCCTTGCAACTCTTGTTTTTGGGTTGACTGTATCCTCCTCTGGGGCTGCACCTCTGACCAACTCTTTCTTTCCCCTTTGTTGCAGGCTCTCCCTCTCTTTCCCCCTCCCCCTCCCCTCGCTCCCTCCCTCTTGCTGTCCTAGTTCTCAGAACTTGCATGCAAAGCCATATACAACTTCTGGATATGTAATTAATGAACAAATAACTCAGAAATCTAGGTTCAAACACATTTTGACTCCTTTCCTACTGATTATTAACTCCCCAAACATGCAGAGATTGAAATCCTGATGAACTTCACCTAACTTGCTTCCATGGTTTTCTGCGAAGAATTCTCCTGAGAAACTAAGTCATTTGAACGAATTTGATCCTCTAATCCTTCTCTGTGCGACTGTAAATTATGGCTTGCTCAAGAACAATGGCTATACAGAGAGGTCTTCATGGCTTCTAGGTTAACAATAGAAGTAGCGGAGACAACAAGAAAAACATCCACCATGTCCTAATTCTAATTTCGTTCAATTCTCACCCCAAGTCTTTCAATGTTACACTCAAGTCCCCATACTCCACCACTTCTAGTAGTTAATATTTAATCCTAAGATTTACATTACTGCAACAGGACCTTACTGCTTAGGTGAAACATCCATTCTAATACATCTACTACCACTAACATTAATGACGATAAACATTTATTTAACTTAATACTACATTAGACATTGTTACTTCCTACTTAAGTGAATTTACTATCTAACCAACAATTCATGCACACAGTAATATAGTAACTTGGATTATATACACTGTCACATTCTGTTCATGTTTGGCCATCCCTAATGAACCATCAGATCTGGCATATGGTTTTCCAATGTTATCTGCAGTATTTAAGCCACTCATATGCCACACATGCACTCAGGATAAATGAGTGGGAGGGGAATCAGCACTTAAAATCATCATTTGGCATGTGACATCATTAAATTTTGTCAAAAAAAAAAAAAAAGGTGTCGTTTTTTAGGGATAGGAGGAGTTTTATTTTTTTGTTGGTTGATACGTGAGGTGCCGTGTGGATCTAATCAAATTAACAGCATTTTCTTTAGCAGCACAAACGTGATTTCTTCATGTGTTTCCTTTTTCTGTGCCTTATGATCAAGTCCAAATTATATATTATCTACAGGAGTCGATGATAATGAGATCTTGAAGATGTTTGGTAGTGGCGGAGCTGATCCTGATGGAAATCAACCTGGGGATCTTCTTGTTACAATAAAGGTAATTTGTTTCTCTGCGATAACAGAGGCCCTTGTTAACTACTGCACTGTAAATGGATATTGGTACATACCTCAATGGTTAATGTGAACATGACTGCACATACTCTAAACAGTAGAAATTGATAAAACAGATAGTGACCAAGACAGTAAAGAGAGTGCCTGTGATGAATGATTATGACTATTGTTGTAAGGAATGGGTTTTAGCTTGGATGTTCACCATAACTGGATGCATTTAGGTTCCTCGCTTGTGATCATGTGAAAAGTTTCTTTATTTTAAAGGGTTGGAAGCAGGTATTCCTAAGTGTTGCCAGACATATTGCCATGGATATGATGTTAGTGGGTGCTTCCCACAGTATTGCTAGCTTCCTAGCAAGTTTCCTTGAGTCTGTAACAGTATGTTGGCCAGGGGGACCTAATTTCAATTCGAGTTTCAAATAAAAAAAGTGGTAACAAGTAATTTTCGTATTGTTATCAGTTGGCTAGGTTTGTTTAGAAAGCAAGAGGTCAATTAACAGTTTTGGCTATGTGCTAATTTGTGCCTTGAACAGTTATAGCTTGAGTGACTAATGCTTGCATACTTCATTAATGAACTTTTTATGGCTGGTGCAAGTAGGTTTGTGGGATTGACCTGATGATCACTTGAATATTTTCTCTTCCTTATGTAGTTTCATTTGTTTGTTTGGATAAATATCATTGAGTGTCTTGGTTTACATATTTTACCCAGTTTTTATCATTTTTTCTGTTCATTGTTTGCTTGAGTTATTTTTATCTTTTGCAGGTCCAGAAAGATCCGGTTTTCCGTAGAGAAGGTGCGGACATTCATGTAGATGCTGTTCTCAGTGCCACACAGGTAATTCCGTGATAAATATATTAATTTATCATAGTCAAAATATAATAATTCTAATGTACTGACCAGCATTTTTAGCTTAATACCCTTTCTTCATTGGCTGTCTTACTGTTCACTTTTCTTTCTGGCATCTCAGTTCAGTCTACAACGTTTTTTTTGTTTTGGTGATGTGGTTTTGCTTCGATGTTTGTGCATCATGTTTCATAAATTGTGTAGCTGGTGGCTGTTTACCTTGCTATTTGTCATTCTGGATCAACTACAGTTGTCAAGTTTCTGTTAGAGGAGCTTCTTCATCTAATTTCATTGAAATTGATTTTGGTCTGCTTGTACAGGCAATATTAGGTGGAACAATCCAAGTGCCGACTCTCACCGGTGATATTGTACTGAAGGTTTGTTTATAATTATGTGATAAGTGGAGGCTATAAGATGGTGATATTGAATTATTTCATATCGCTGATCCTTTATTTATCTCTAATGCCAAACTAATTCACAGGTCCGCCCTGGCACTCAACCAGGCCAGAAGGTGGTCCTTAAGAGTAAAGGTGAGAGCCAGATCTTAATGTTTGCTGCATTTGATTTTCTGATATTATGTCGTATCATGTGAAAATTTCACTGGATAATTGAGAAAAAATTCATGGGATCACCAGGTTTAGATATTTAGTATTAGACATGGTTAACGAGGGAAAGGTTAGGTATTTTGACTTTGCTTGAAGATGTTGCATCGTCTATTTTTCGTATTTTAGTTTGTGTTCAAATCAAGCGTGCCCTCCTGTAGTGTTTTGTCTTTGGTGTTTGCTGATATGCTTCTAGCTAGGAGTGATACAGCTACGTAGTTAGGTGGTGTGTGTGTGTATCCTGTGTAGACCTAAAGAAAGGCTGCTTTAGCAGCATTCTCTGCAGCAAGAATAGAAACTGGGTCAGAGATGCGATATTATCGTTCATGTCATTCCCTCTGTTTGTTTGCTCTGACATGGGCCTTCCGGGTTGTTCTTGACAGGGATCAAGTTTAAAAATTCTTACATGTTTGGCCATCAATATGTGCATTTCAATGTCCAAATTCCAAAGTAAGTTTCCTCTAAATCTCAGTAGAGTGGTTTCAGCCACAAGGGATCCATGGTTTGCAAGCTCCCCTCCAAGACCCCATACAGGAGGCTGCCAAATTGCGTTGGATCCCTCTGGCTCATCTATTCATTTCTGGGAAAATTCTTATGATCTCTGGCTTCCTGTTTGACAACTTTTGCGCAGGAGTTTGACCCAAAGACAGCGTGAATTGATCGAAGAATTTGCCAAAGAAGAGCAAAGCGAATACGACAAGCGAACCGCTGCTGAAGCAACGGGGTGATATCTTTGGGACGAGATATTAGACAAGTAGTAAGCTTGATTGCTGATTTTTGTCGGTACCAAATCCTTAATTTGTAGGCCGCTAGAACGTTTTGCCCTGGGGGTATAATATAATACATTTTTATAATCAAATATTCATCAATTTCAGGGTCAACCTTTTTATTGCCTATCCGGTGCGTTGATCTTGTACATAAAACTAGCCAGTTCTGTAGTAAAGCTGTGCTTTAATAAAGTTTATTGGTATCACTGCTGTGCTCTGGTGGATTTCTTGGATTTAAAGTAAAATTTGGGGCAAAGGGGACATATTTATCATTGATGTATTCCTCGTAGTGGCATTTAGCTGGTACTAGTATTTTTGCAGCTCACATTTATTTGAGTGATCATCTTTAACTTTTGCTGAAATATTTCAGCTTTGTGATGATACGGGATATTTGGATAATGTGGCAATAAATTGGCTAGCCTTGGTTAATTGTGTCTTTAGCTCATAATCTTTAATTATTGTATCAATTTGGATTTTAATCTCGATTTCTTATATAGAAAATTAAAGATATTGAGGTTAAGGCCCAAAATAGTGTAATAATTAAATATAAGAGGCCACGGATGCAGTTAACTTGGCTAGAGTAATGCTTAGTCCTAAGTTTTTATAAAATTTACAAATTATATTATCCAATTCCTTAAGCGCTTAATGGGATGTAGTAAATATTGCCACTCCTACAATATTCTTGTCTGGCCATAACCTGCTTTGTGATTTTGACTCAAGATGTCCAAAGAAAATGATAAATTCTACAATAGGTCCTTTTCTATAAAAGCATATACATGTGTGACCGATAATCTTGTGAGTGAGATTAATTTGTCTTGCTACAAATTGAGGAAAAATTAAAGATTTATGATTTTTTCAATGTGTTAGGATTCAGGTAGAAACTGAATAATGATGTAGAAATTTAAACACAAAAAATGTCATAAACTTTTGCTTTTTGCATTCTAGACCCTTGAACTTTCATGAGTTAAAATCACAGTTCGTACTTAAACAACAAATCCACTTCCTCGGGTCTTGATGCCGTAGTTTTTCTAGTTACAAAAAAATTGATTTCCAATAACTTTTATTATTTTCATAAGTGTTAAAAAAAGTACATTTTTCAAAATGAGAAATAAGTTGTCCTTATTCTTCAATTTTATTACTTTCATAAGTGCAAAAAAAATCTTATTTCTTTGATTGCTTTCTAAAAAAGCTTGATACTATTATTTATCAACTTTGACTGGTTCCCGCTTTGGTGATCCAGTAGTACATGATCGTCCCTTTAACAAGGTTAGTCGGCGACGATTGAAGGTTGGTTGTGGTGAAGTTGTGGTTGGAAGCCGCCGTTGTGCGTAGCAGTGAGAATGTTGCCAAAGGAGAAGGTGAGAATGACAATTTTGTCCTTCATGTTAACTCTCCTTTCATTTGAGTCATAATATAATCGAGCTCCAGTAGTAGATTTGAGCTAATTTTTTGTGTTTGTGTTTTTTTTTTGTAAACATATTAGTGGCTGATTGAGTCAACTAAAAAACATTTAAGATTCATATGTGTTACTTTTGCCCCCCTCTTTTTTTTTTTTTTTTACTAAATAGTTCAATAAACCATTGTTAGATACCTTGACCTCATGTTACAAGAAGGTATTAGAAATGTAAAACGGATCATCCATGCATCCTGATCTCAATTATTCTGTGGTCTATGACATGAAGTTTATAATGTCTTAACTCTTTAAAGTTGATTAACGCTGTAGATTTATGAAAAAGTTATAAGTCATTGCCACGGGCCCTTCAAATAGCTTTTTGCATTACTTCCGCTGCCGGTTACTGAACAAATGAACAAACATATATGGGGCCAGTTAAGGTGATAGCATTGCGACGATCCACTTGGTTGAAGGTGGAGGGCAAGTGAAGTGGATGGCGAACGAGATATATTTCCAGCTCCTTTATTTACTGAAATGGAAATCTGAACAGAGTAGAAATAAGAAGAACGCAAACCTTTCTGCTTATTTCTTTTCTAATGCCTGGAGAAAATTGTAGCTTCAAAAAGGCATAAAAAAAGGTAAAACAAAGCCATGATATTTTTTCCCATCTGGCAACCAAGTGGCCAAACTTTGAGTTCAATATTACACATAAAATCAACCATTCCAGAAAAATTAAAAAAGAAAAAAAGTAGAAAAGCTTTCGCCGATCAATCTATGGTAGTACTTGGTAATCCGCCAGAAACTGGAAGCTAAAATTGCACCATAAATTTTTCAATACAATAGGAGAGTGGAAGTTTGAAGAAGCCTTGACAATTTAAGAAAATGTTTATATGGCATGCTCTTTATTAATATCTTGCAAGTGTTTACATACAAGTGTTGTGGTACAACATAAATACTAGATACACAATGTGGGATAATGAAACATTACATACACAATGTGGGATAATGACATGGATACTTAATGTGGGATAAAGATCTTCTTCCAATAGCCCCCCTCAAGTTGGAGTATGTTAGAATGATGTGCCGAGCTTGAGTTTTAGTCTATGAAAGTCATTAGAACCAAGAGGCTTGATGAAGATGTTTGGAGGCTAAAGTTTTGTAGGAATATAGGCAGTCTCAAGCCCTTTGGACTGTATCTTTTCTCCAACAAAGTGACAATTAATCTCTATATATTTCGTTTGCTCATGATAGACAGCAATGTGAAGTGCGGCATTGTTGTCACAAAACAATAACATGGGTGTCTCATGATGAACATTGAGATCTTGCAATAAAGCCTTTAGTCACACCAACTCACTGACTATCGTTGCCAAGGCTCTGTATCGGCCTCAACTGAAGATCGACTCACAATATGTTGCTTCTTTGTTCGCCATGGTAAGGGTGAATCCCCCAAGGCTACAAAGTATCCTGCAACTGATCGTCTTGTAATCAGGCCTGTTGCCCAGTCAACATCACAGTTTGCTATCAACTGCAAGTTCTTATTTCGTGGAAACAGAAGTCCCTAAACTGGTGCTTCTTTCATATACCATAGGACTTTTAATGCCACATTTTAGTGCTTAGTGCATGGTCCTTGCATATGTTGGCTAAGAACATCAACAACAAACACAATATTAGGCCTTGTGATTGTCAAGTAAAGAAGCTTCCCTACTAACCTATTGTAAGATGTTGGGTCTAGGAACTTTGGTTCCGTAACCTCTCCTAACCTGTGTTCTCTTGACATGGGGACTTGTGATGGTTTTGCTCCAGTCAGCCCAACACAATAAAAGAGATCATGTGCATACTTGCGTTGGCTTATGAAAATCCAATTCGGTCCGTGAGCTACTGCCAACCCCAAGAAATATTTTTGCCTCTCTAGATCCTTCAAGTGGAAGTGCCGCTATAAAAAATCCTTCACCCTTTGACATTTAGCTACATTATCTCCTACTACTACCATGTCATTAACATATACTAGAATAGCCAGGAAATTACCATATTTGTCTCCTAATGACAGGGATGTGTTCGAAATTGATTGTTTGAAACTGAATTCCTTCAAGGTGGAGGAGAGTTGGGCAAACCACTCCCTAGAAGCTTGTTTAAGTCCATAAAGTGATTTCTTTACATGAAAAACTGAAGGTAACCGGGAGGCAATTCCATGTAAATCTCCTTGTGTAGTTCACCATGAAAAAGTGCATTGTTTATGTCAATTTGGTGTAGTTCTCACTTCTTCATTGCCACCATAGCCAACAAACACCACACACTTATCAGTTTTGCTACCGGTGCAAAGGTTTCCGTGTAGTCTAACCCTTCCACCTAAGTGTAGCCTTTTGCCACTAACTTTGCCTTATACCTTTCGATGTTGCCATTTGCCTTTCATTTGATTTTATACACCTACTTGCATCAAACAACCTTTTTTCCTTATGGCAATTCTTCCAAGTCCCATGTGTAATTGGCTTCCAAGGCTTCAATTTCAACCCATATGGCACCTTCCCAATTTGGGTCTCCTTGAGTTACTGAAAAAGAAACTAGCTCTTTGTCTTGTAATACTATAGTAAGAAAAACTTGGTGGTGCACAAAGAAGGCTTTATCGAAAATGTAAGAAGAAAAGGGCATAAGGGGTATTTGAAGATGCCATATTGGAGTGTGCAGGTGTACTTTTTCCAAGCAAATCAACTTAGCAGTAGTTCAAATAATTGAGGGTGTGCCAAGTTCTAGCACTGCACCTAATTTTAGGAACCATGGGTTGTTGAACATTTTCTAAAACCCCATAATTATGATCGTTGTTTCCTTTTTCTTGTTGATCAAGAAAGGTTTTGAGGAGGTTTAGAAAAACGTCATCATCTTCAACTTAAATTGGTTTTTATGACTTCCTGTAAAATGTGAAAGGTTGTTCAATTTTGAATTCATACCAAAAGGAAAAATGTTTTCTCGAAAATTAACATCTCTTGAGACACAAACATGTTTAGTTTCTAAATCGTAAACCTTATACACTTTCCGACCATTTGGGTAACCAATAAAAGCACAGGTCTTAAATCTTGATTCAAACTTGTCTTTTGGCTGAAGTAGGTATATGGCATAGCAAATACATCCTAAGATTGTAATATGGTCGTAATTGGGTAGCCTAACGTAAAAAGCTTTAAAAGGTGTCTTATCTTTTAGCTTAGTATTTGGAAGCCAATTCAAAATATGAGTGGCTGTTAAGACAATCCCCCAAAAAATTAATAGGTAATTTTACTTGAAATCTAAATGCTCTAGCCACATTAAGGATGTCTCTATATTTTCTTTTTACTACACCATTTTGTTAAGGAGTCTCTGCACATAAGGTTTGAATTAAAATCCCATTTTTTTAAAAGAAAAACTCCCATTCCCCATTTGACAAGTTCTAAGATGTTATCACTTCGTGCCTTTTTTATGTAAACTCCAAATTAATTTTTTACCATCTTAAAGAAAAATTTGAAAACACATGTGACATTGCTTTTAAGCTTCAACGAAAAGGTCCATATGGTCATAGTGTGATCATCAACAGTAGTGAAAAAATACCAAGAATCAACAAAAGTGGGGCATCGATAAGGCCCCCAAACATCAACATACACCAAATCAAAAGGAGTTTGTGACATATTATTACTGCCATTAAAAGGAAGTTTAGAATTTTTTGCTAAAGGACAAATGGGGTAAGAAAAACTAGTTTTACTTGTCCTCCTGCAAAGGAGCTTCATAATGGCATTTTGTCATTCCTGTGAAGGGTGCCCTAGACGCTGGTGCCATAAATATTCTAACTCAACCCCAATTTATTGAATACTTGTGACGCTACACTCGCCTTAAAAAAGTACAAGCCATGCTTCTCCTTACCCACTCTAATCAACTTATTCGAAGCTTGGTCCTATATAATACAAAACTTTGGGAAAAAGGTTAAGAAGTAATTAAGGTCTTTGGCTAGCTTACTTGCAGACACAAGGTTACATTTGAAGCCGGGTACATATAGAACCTCTTTTAATTGTATTGAACTAGTTAGGGAATAGGCACCAATTTCATTTATAATTTTGGTTGAGCTGTCCAACAAGTATATTGCTCATCTGAATAACTTACAAAGATTGGTGAAAACCTCCTTTTGGCTAGTGTTGTGGCGGGTAGCACCTGTATCTAAGATCCAAGAAAAAGAAGATGAAAGGCTAAAACTTTTCTTACCTGCAAAGTTAACAAAACTCATACCTTTTTCTTTGTTTAGGAGCCCTAGAATTTGCTTAGATTGGTCTTATGTCAAACTAACCATTGTTGAAGTAGAAGTTTCTTCACCACCACGTAGAACATCCTTGCCCATACATGCACTGGCATTTGTTTTCTTTTGCCTTGGCCTGCTCCTTGGTTGCCAACTTTTAGAATATTTTATGATCTCCCAACAATCACTTTCTTTATGTCTAGCTTTTTGCAGTGAGAAAATTTTGGTCTCGGTCTTTCACCTGGTTTGTTGTTTGCTGGGGCCATTGTTTTGTTTTGCTGCCCTTGTACTGCCATGGCCATACTGTCTCTTGGATCCTCATCCCAAGTCAGACTTAACTGTTTCTCCTCAGCCACCACCATCGCATAGATCCTATTCAAGGATGGAAGTGGCTCCGTTGCCAAGATTTAGGAGTGCACAGTTTTGAACCTCTAGTTTAATCCCATCAAGAACTAGTGAGCATACTCATTTTCTTTCTTGTCCGCCCTAACTTTGGCTGCCCTACATGTACAAGAGGGGATTTGGGTATAGGTACTGAGCTTATCCTAATGGCTCTTCAATTTGGTGTAGTAGGCTGCCACATTCATTGTCCCTTACTAGAGCAATGCTATACCTTTCCGCAGCTCATGTGCTTAGGGTTCATTGGTATGACCAAAACACTCTTCTAGATTATTCCATAATTCATATATTGTATCATGATATGCTATGGAATCATAGAGTGGGATGAATTGAATTTACCAGCTAGGCGAGCTTTAATCTGTCGCACTTGTCCGGTGCCAAGCGGTGTTTTGTTCCAATTTATGAAGTTTTCCATTCACGAACCCTAACTTGTTCTTTACTTGTAGGATGCTCAAGACATTCCTTTTCCATTGTGAATAGTTATATCAATCTGCAATCAAGAAGTATAGTGAAGTGGGTTCTTGAAAGACATTGAACAATGATCCATCACCACCTCCTATGTTCGGTGGCACCACACCATCCTTGCCGTCACTCATATCTATAGACCTAATTCAGGAATCATATTCCTGCTTTGATACCATGTAAGAAAATGTTTATGTGGAATACTTTTCCTTGATGCTTTTGATTGACATCATACAAGTGTTTATATGCAAGTGTTATGGTACAACATAAACACTAGATACACAATGTGGGATAATGAAACACTACATATACAATATAGGATAAAGACATGGATACTCAATGTGGGATAAAGATCTTATTCCAATAGATAATAACCAACTTGGGACTTGTTCCAAAATTGCTATAGTACTACACAGATTATATTATCTTATTCTTAGGAAGTTTTGTTTACCCATTTGATTATATAAGTGTCTAGCAATTTTCCATCTAGGCAAATTTTAATAGCTTGTTGGCTTCTTTGGACTAACGTCTAAAATTAACGATAAAAATTGGAATAAATTATTAACGGCTATGATAACTCTTCTGAACTTTTAATGCTAAAAACTATTATTAGATAGCTTTTCCAATCTCTAATACTAAGTGTTGATGTTATTCCCAAATAAGGTTGTTGTCAGTATTAAAAGAATTCTCAATCTATTCCGTATTTACCTTTAATTAGCATATACCAACAATTCTGAAAATCCTTTGCTGCATTTCATTTGGCACACTTGAAAATGAAAACATTTGCTACATTTGGGAAGGTTGAGTTTCATGAAAGCTAGAACAAATCATAACTAAGTCATACAAGAGTCATGAAAGTTAAGTTTCCTAACCAACTCACCGAGGCATGATTTAGACTTCCATGTTAGTTTTTTTTAAGCCAATCAGGTCACAAGCTAATTCTGAATAGCAATTGGATGACTTGCATTTCTTGGGTTAGGAGAGAAGTACTTACTCACATGACTAGTTATTCTCCTCCTTATAAATGCATTTTACAATCTATACAATATGAGACTATTTCAGTTTAAGTGGAAAGTCGAAGTGAGTTCAAACATGAAGTTCTTGAGGCCCAAAGGTGCTTGTCTTTTTGTTTTCCTGTTCATCTTTGCAGGTTTCGCAAAGAAAGGGCAAAGCCACATGTGCACCACCCCATTCTTTGCAGCACTAGTTCAGCTGATACCTTGCCGAGCAGCAGTAGCTCCCTTGAGTCCTTTTCCACCTAGTGAAGCATGCTGCAATGCCATCAGAACCCTGGGCCAACCTTGTTTGTGTGTGATAGTGAATGGCCCTCCAATTTCTGGGGTGGACTGGAACATGGCAGTCCAACTTCCGGGGAAATGCACTGTCAACTTTAAACCATGTACTCTTAATTCACCTTTTTGAAATATAAATAATTGAATGAAGTCCCATCTTTCAACTTATTGATAGAACTCATGTTTCATGTTTATTGGTGCAGGTGATGTTGCCAAGTAGAGAGTAGGAGTAATTGTTACCAATAAGGAGGGGAAGCCCATTAGATTCTAGTGGTGGCTATTGAAATAAGAGGATAAAATCTGGATGTTGGCACTATGTACTGTTAAGAGTAGCCTATTGCTATAAATTGTTTATATTAGTCAAATTTATATGAGTATAAGTAGTTCATTCACACCTTTCAAGAAAGCTGGGTTTTTGGTCAAGGCACATGTGTGTAACCTATAAAGGTTTTTTCTTTTGCGACAACAATGTCCTTAAGTGAAATTGAACTTGTCTTTCTGTTCCAAATTCCAAATTTTGGAATTCCTATATTAGCCTTTGATTTGTAAAAGTCTATCATGAACCTTTGCTTCCCATTTTGGCTAAAAAAGATCCCTCATTCTTTTACTCCCTTAATCTTGAGCGACATTGCTCACTTGATAGCGCCATTTACATCATCATCTCTTGCTTAATTTCTTTTTCGGCTCTTTGTGTATCATGTTTCTTGTAAGGGTGAATTCACATTATAAATATGTAGGTCCATGGATCACCTTTTCCTGAAAAAATGTTACAATAAATATATGATTTTGTGATTAGATTTCCCTAATTTTTGTTATTATGCCCCATAATTTTTATAACATCAGTATTTCTTATTTTAATAAAAACAAAGTAAGTTACTAATTTCTCTCCATTAATAATATTATATTGGTGAAAGCCCTCTATTAATACCTAAACTTTTATATTTTTTCCAAGCCAATTCTTAAACTTTTTTCACCACACTTTTTTCTCTTTAAACATATGAAACAATTAAGGGCTTAGTTTGGCACGAAATAAAGTTACGAGGCAAGATGTTTTTCAATAGTAAAAAAAATGAGTATTCCAAAAATTCCTATAAGGATTTCGTTCTATAGTAAATGGCAGTTCGTTGGCCAGCATAAGCATCATCTAAGTGGGCTTTCAGAGCCTTGTTACTTGTCTTCATTATCATGCACTTGTATGTAGAGGTAGGAAGTGGGCTAATTTGAGCTAGTCCTGGGTTGAAAATTCTAGGCTTGAGCACCCTAGCCAAGTATAACCTATTTGGTTCTGGTTGTTTTACCAATATATGCTTCCTTGTCCTTATTGTTTCTTTGGGTTAAGATTTTCTTTTGAAGCATATTTTTCTAGATATGAGCTAAGTAAAATAAATCCACATACCTTGGAACTAGTCCTGCATTCACAGGAGACAATCTCAATCCTAACTTATATGTCTTTTATGTTTATTGTTTTAACGTTCTTTAGGAGTGTAGCATCCAAGTTTGATAACTTAATAGATGCTTCTATTTTTTTTCTTTTTCCTTAATATGAAATCAAAAGAAATGTCAAGAACTCAACTCGACATGAGAAAATTTTGACCAACTCAAAAGGATGCTTTAATAGTCAAAATTTTTTTATACGCTTGAAAATTCTAAATTAAAGTTAAGAAGCAAAATTCTGTATCAAATTTGACATCATTTGCTCAATGTGAAGTGGGTTAGTGCTATTGATTACATTATAAAAAATAGGAGTTTCATTGACATTTTGTTTTATATTCTAACAAAGAAAAAATAGTGAATAAATTACTAATGTTTCAGGTCTAACCTAATTCACCCACTAACGCATTTCTTTTCTGGCCAAATAATCCATTAACGTTTCTAGTTCGGCTCGATTTAACCACCATCATTAAGATTAGTTGATAAATTAGTTGACTTTACCCCACGCTTGAAAAACCACTTTGTCCCTTCCACTTCTAACAAAAACAAGGTATCTATGAGAGTGAGGCACTATAGTGAAAAAAGATGAAGCGTGATTTCAAAAGGAAAGGACTTTTGGAATTCATTAAAGCATATTAAAATGTATGAAAAGATTCTACAATTGCATTACTATCGTATTAAACTAAAAAAAGAAGTGGCATGGTGAAAAAGGCATGCGAAAAGTATTTGTTTGGTGTTTGATGAGCATGTCAATGTTAGATAGGGTCATATGGTGTTGTGTTTTTCTTGAATTGATTAATTGTTTTTTACTAGCCAACTGTAATAACAAATTGAAGATGGTAGATTTCTTTTGTTTGTTTGCCCAAGTATTTTGATTTCAATGCCAATATGTGCATCGGAAGAGGGTCATAGGTTTTTTTTTATGAGTAGTGGAGACTTGGTTTGTATTAAAAAAAATTGTCCAATGTATTTCTTTTGTTTTTTTTTTCCACAACGGGGAAAGTTGCAAGCAAACAAGGATGAACAGTTAATATTTAAGTACTCCATAAATCATGATGGTAAAATTGATAAAAATCCTTTAAGATATGTTTGTGGACAAGTGGACATATTTATGTTGATTGAATATTTGCACGCGTTTGAAGAGTTAGTAAAGTTGATCAAGGATAGGAATTATAAAATGTTATTAAGATAAGTTATAAGATCAAACGAAAATAATTGTTAAGTGCTGATGTCATTATACTTGTCTGAGACGATGGGTCTACTTTGGATTTGCTTCATTTCATGTGTGAAACAAGTACAATTGAGTTATATCTTGAACATAGTGGGGAGTTAGAACCATTAAATGAAGCTGGTGTAGTTGGTGTAGAATTGAACTTTATATCTATAAAGAGATAAGCTAATGGTCATATAAATAAGATAAATGCATTTAATGGAATAGAAGTAAGTGCAAGGAACGATTTTATTCATCAACAGCAATTGTGAAATAGGATAGTGCAGAGTGGGTTTGTGGGTGATAGAGGATCTACGAATGAAGATTTCTACAATGATGAATCCTACTTATCACAGTTTAATGAGGAAATAATGGCAAGCATGGGAAATTTGAAGTTGTTCAAATCAAAGATACAATAAAGAAGAAGAATTATAAAACAGTATGGTTCTGATGGGGAGGAATTTCTAGATGAACTAGAAGATGATGACATGGACCTTAATGAAGAAAATATTATGTTGCGTAAATAAAATGATGCAATTAAAACATTGAATGTTCAAGGAAAAAAAAACTTGGATGTCGATCTGAACCCAGCTGAAGAGAATGTTTTAGCGGAAGATAGCCATGAAATTAATCACACTGAACCCATTAGTTTAAATGATGCAATAAGGGTTGCTTCAGATGAACCACCAAATGATGGTAATGGTGACCAAACTTGAGGTTCAAGAGAAGTAAGTATCCTCACTACAATGCAAACACTAAGATTCTTGAGTTTGAATTGGGTATTAAATTTGATGATTGTCAACAATTTAAGGAGGCTTTTACAATGTATTCTATTGAAACACATAGAAATATATACTTTAAGGTTAATGAACCTAATAGAATCCAAGTTAGGTGTGTTGTTGTAAGTCATTTTAAAGTGTGAGATTCAAAAACTAGTGGATAAAGATGCTTTCAAATAAAGTTATAGAGGATGACACACAAATGTTGGCACAAAAGCAAGTTCATATTGGTAACCATAAAACAGATTGCCCAAACATATATTAAGGTTATAAGAAGTGAGCCTTACTTGTCATTTAACATATTAACCCACTAATGTTTTTTCAGTAACTCTTTTATGCTTAATTTTCCATTTTACCTTTCATCATGAATTCCAATCTAAGTCTACCATTAACCCAACCCTTGCTCCTAATCTTATCTCTGTCGTGAAACCCTAACTAATTCTCCACCACATCTGACCACCATGAGCATTAACATCCCCACTATCAACAATGCTATCCATGTCTTGCCACTTAGCTCCACTTCATTGAGTTTGAGAACCTCCAAACCCATCCACGTCAACCTTAACTCCTTTGACAGTAAAGATTGAGGTCAATTAGGTGGTGATTCAAAGAAAAAGATAACCCAAGTTGGGCCAAATTGATGATGCCCATCAAAGAAATTTGATGTCAATGATCGATGACTAGCAGATTTAGACAAAAGATGGTGAGCGATAATGAACAATTAGTAGTGGCAAGTGAAGAGCGATAGGGATCGAGGAGTGATAGGATGCAAGACATAATCTAAAAGATAGAGGGGGATGGAAGGTCGAATTTGGAGCAATGGGCAGCAAAGAGCTGTGGCAAACGAACAGTGATCTATGAGAGAAGGGTTGGAGGTGTATAATTGTTTGAACACGTGCAAATTTAAACTCACCTAAAAATGCATATGAAACTATATTTTACAATCAAAATGGGACAAGATTACAAACATGCTTTGAAAAAACCAACAAAGTAGTATTAGAGCATTATTCTTAAGGAGCATGTGAGATTGAGTAAGCCAAAAACAACTTTAAGCACTATCCATTATCCTACACAACACATAAACTCCAACAAACCATTTGAATGGATTCTAAATCTTTATTCACTGCTCTTACAACACCAGTGTTTGATAGAACAAATTATCAAATTCGGTTCATTCATATAAAAGCATATTTTGAAGCCAATGATCTATGGAAAGTTGTTAAAGATGATGATGAAATTCCTCAATTTCCAAACAATCCAACTCTTGTGCAAATCAAGAGCCTCAAAGAGAAAAGGCAAAGAAAATCAAAAGCAAAAACAAGCTGATTTGCAGCTGTCTCTACCACTATTTTCATTTTTGAGTAATGATGCTAAAAACAAGTAAAAATATATGGGATTTGAAGCATGAATAAGAAGGAAATGAAAAGGTCAAAGGGATACAAGTTCTTAGTTTGATTAGTAAATTCGAGATTCAGATAATGAAAGGTTCAAAAGTAATCATAGGCTACTCCAATTGACTACTTGATATTGCCAATAATGTAAGGCTTCAATTATCATTGTTGCTACAGTTACTTCCATTCTTCTCCCATGCTTCTAGCTGCTTACAACACCTACAAAATGAACTTTCAAAGCAAGAAACTAGCAAAATAATCTAGTTGGAGGAATTTAATTACTTACTTAGGTTTGCATTTTTGTTGATTTCCTTTGAAAAAAATTGGTATTATATATGTATGACTACCAAAGATAATTTACTTTAAAGATTTAAAGGAAAGAAAAATAGGTGAAATTTTGTCTATGCAATAAAGAAATAAATTTTCAAAAATTAGGATAGAGATTTATGTAATATGTATTATTTGTTAATTTCATAATTTGACCTTAATGAGTTTGATTAATTGAAAGGGACATCAACAAATAATTGTAAATTAATTGAGCACATTTTAGTTACTTGAAGGAGAAATCTAATAATTTTAGCTTTTGCCGATAACTATAAATTAAATCATCTCGGCTAATTAATTAGAAAACCTATAACTGGGTGAAATCCAAACCTTAGTTATTCCATAATTATTTTTTTTCCTAAATTTTGACTTTTGTTCAATGATTTAGTTTAATTTTAGTTATTTTTTTTATTAAAAATTGAAACTATTTACTTTTCTTTTTTTATAAACAATTAAATACCTTTCCCTTATGGAATCAGTACCTTGATTTGTTTTAGGTTTAAAACTTGCTACAATTGCCCTTGTACAATTAGCCCTATCAGATAACAATATAAGCAATCTCATAGTATTTACTCAAGCTAATGTATTTTCTACCACCATCAATAACCTTACATTTTGCCCTTACATAATTCTAAAATTTTAGACTTACAAAAAGCTTTAATGTTAGCTTTCTCGACGTCCGAGCCTCTCCCTCTTTAAACCTCTCATATCATGCCTCTTCACACCTTTAGCTTTTCTCTTGCATGGTTAAAATCCATCATTAGTCTCTAATATTAATTCTTATTGTAACTCGTTCCTCAATGTCCATTTTGTTGCATATTGGTCGCAAATCTTTTTAATGCGTTGCATATTCGTCCCTTATGTGGGTAAGACTAACTTGACATAGAAACATGATTTACAAAGATTAAAATCACTAATTTAAATGGTTCGTTAATTGTAAAAAAACTACAGCACAGTTTCAATTTATTGGAAGACAATTATAGAACAGTTTAAATTTGTTAACTTTCACATAACCATCTACCTTCAACTTCTTAATTTTTAATTTAACTATTCGATAACTATATTCCTAAAAATTCAATATGTTTCAAAAAAATTTTATGATTAATGGATCATTTAAATTATCAAATTTTTTCTCTCTATATAAATTGGTGTTTTGTGCCAATTTGGTCCTGTCTAAGGCTAAAAACTAATATGCAACAAAATATAAATGTTTAAAATGAATACGCGGTGAGATGAAGTTTGAGGACCAATTTACAATGGAAAATAGATGTTTGAGGCTAGTTGTTCTTTTTAGCCTCTTTTGTACCCAAACCCTAGCCCAAATATATCTATTTATTAGATTATTTTACCAGACAAATAGATTGTACTTCCTAATTCTCAAATCTACCCTCAAAGTTAGTGGAGAGATTAGTCTTGGAGGATACTACCTACCAACCTACAGCACAATATGAAAAGTGACCCAGAAAGGTAATTTTCTGGTACAATTGCATGAACGTCTTTAAACAAAAATTGCAGAAGTTAACTTAGAATAAAGAAGGGAGAGTTTCAAGCCACCCGAAAGCCGATTTAGCTCTAAGAGATTGGATTTGGTCTAGAAAACTCCCAATTTTTTGGAAATCCGTTACTTCTCTTACCTCAACAACTTCCTTCATCTTCTTCAACACTTGTCACCCCTAACAAATCCCCCAACATCAATCACTTTCCTTTATCCATCAGTTCTCCACTAACCTCTACCTCTTCTATCCTTCTTCTCTATATAAACAATCTCATTAAACTCCAAACTCAATCTACTTACAAAACCATCACTGTAGGCAGCTCTAATTTCACATCCAATTTATCAATATGGCCTCTTCCTTTCATGTTCTCTGGTTTCTCATTCTTCCACTGTTTTTCAGGCGATTTTCAGGCACGAATACGGTCATGTTCATGCTTCAAAACAAATGCCGAAATACAATCTAGCCATGGATTTTATCGAGTGTCAGCCGCCCTTTGTTGATGAATGACAACTGTAAATGCGCCCAAATGATGGCCCGGACGCTTCTGGGCAAGAAAGGGCTGCTCGTTTAACCAGTCCGGGAAAGGAACCTGCATCACTGGAGATTGCGGCGGAGCTGTTTATTGCGCTGGTGCAGATGGAGCACCACCTGCCAAGTTAGTGGAGTTTATAATGGATAGCCCTGAGGACTTCTACACCGTCAGCCTTGTTGGCAGCTACAATATGCCAGTGTCCATCGTCCCGTCGGGAGGGTCTGGGCAATGCAGGGCTGTGAAATGCGTTTCAGACTTGAACCGAAGCTGCCCCCAAGGATCTCTTGTTGGAAAAGGACGGGCATGTGATGGGTTGCAAAAACGCGTGCATGGCGTTAAACACGCCAGAGTATTGCTGCACCGGTGCCTACAGCAAGCCTAACACCTTTAAGCTATTGAATTATTAAGGGGTGTTTAATGCTTTGTGTCCAATGGCTTATAGCTATGCCTATGACGATGCCACAAGTACTTTCATTTGTAAGGGAGCCAATTACATGATCACCTTCTGTTAGATTTTTATTTTTATTTTTTTCCATTATGTAGCGAATATTATGATAAGAGAGATAGATATTTTATACGTGTGTTACTTGAATTTTTACATTTATGATTTGTAGTCATGTCAATATGAGATGACGTTGTAAAATTTTATGTAAAGTGGGTTTTAAATCTAAATGCAGTATGACTTCTTTTTTTTAACTCAAAAGATTACAAAAGATCCATGCTAGAAAGGAAAAAAATTTGCGTAAGTTAAAACTAACAGGTACAAAAATTGACAGATATTATGTCAATTGGTTAAGAACTCATCAACATAATTACGATAGCTAAAAAGACCCTAGATACAAACATTAGTAACTTGAAACAATTAAGCAAACAAGATTAGTATTGGAAGCGATCGATCTTTAAAGAGGAAAGTCCCAGACTCAAGTTTTAAAAAAGGATTTCTCATGGCAGAAAATTGTGAGGAATGTTTATGAGATAATCAAGCACATGAATTTTTATAGGTGGTTATGTACAATGTCAAAAATATAGGAACTATAGACACAATCCTTCATTCACAATAACTGTAAAGGAAAACATGGGAACTTGTTTTATTTAAATTGGAACTAGCTAATAAAAAAAGTGAGTTTAGATTTAATAAGGTGAGTTTAACATGTTTTTAGGGCAAATTGACCTGTGGGACCTAAAACTGTTTTCCACCAAAGGGAGACAAAATTATGAGCCGCCTACTTGTCTTCACCTCCTATCAACCAACTCCTGCTATTGTAGCTACACTCGCAAAGACTCAAATCATACACAGCCGTCGATGGGAATCCAACAATGGCAAACGTACTGCGGGCCGATGGTTAGTGATCGAAAGTCTGTCAACATTATGTCTCAGAAAACTGGGCAACAATCTGAATCCAAAACTCCTCTGCTAGCGACAAAGCTCTCCCTCCAACAGGAGAGCTTAATCAGTTACAAACCAAATTTTCATACCTTTCATCGGTTCCTTTTAATTTCTATCTAATTTCCTCGCTCCGACTCTTCTGCCCATTATATCTTTTCCATTTGATTATTTCCTTAGCTTTCCCCAAATTATCCTCATTCGGAAGCTAACTCAATAGTAACTATGTCAGACTTTTTGTGGGTCGTTAGACTGGTTTTGGTGTAGCCATTTGGTGTCGGTTGCGATGGTGAGCATTAGTTAAATGAATCCCCACTTTGCGACCCTCAGTGGACACGTACAGTATCATAAGTTTGGTGGGTTTATAGCCTTTGGCAGAATGTGCCTGCTGATTTATTCCTCTATTTAATGTTATTATTTTTTTAAGACATTATGCCTCTCTGCAACTTCATCATTCTTTAGTAGCCTCAGAATTGTTTTTCTTCTTATTCAAAGAAATCATTTTTCTCCCTTCATAAAGTTTGAGCGATATAATTCCAACAAGTCATAGAAAGCTCCATCCATTCTCAAATCCAGTACTTTTGGCTACTGGACAATGATTGTTGTTCCCCAAGAGCGAGTCTCTCTGGCGTACTTCCTAGCTCAATTCTTGTTCGCTTATAACTCTTATAGTTTCTTTTGCTGTCACCTTTTTCCTTCCCGACTTAATTTTGCAGCCACGCACTGATGACCAGTTAGCTGAGATTGCTCAACTGAGGTGGAGGTTGTTGCCTTACGCAATCAAGACAACATGATCAACAACCGAAGCACGTAGGTCAATGACCAATTCTGCCTCTACGAAACTAAGGTTCAGGAGGAGATTTTATGAAAGATAAATGTTACAGCCAATGCCACTATCCAACAAGTACCGGTTGATACAACACGGCATCATGCCAACTAGCACCATTCCCCCTGGTTTACAAACTGGATCCTCATCAAGCGAAGATGAGGATGGGACTACTCGAAACGATCAACTAACCTCACAACATCAGTGCTCGTGTGGATTAGTGTTTTAGATTTTTTTTTTTTTTTTTTTTACTTCGTAAGTTATTTAACACAGTTTTGTACGTAATTGATATTTTCAAATAATAATTTTTTTATTACTTATTTTCCATTTATATAAATTTTTTAAAATTTATAATTTAATTATAATAATTCAAAAAAATAATATAGTCATTTAAAAGAATATAATTCAAAAATGGAATCGAAGCAGTATCAGTGTAGAATTTTTTACGAATCATCGCAACCTATGATGATTATATTGTTTCAAGTTACAACAATTTTAATCGTCGTATAGGTAATAATGGCAATAAAATTGCTGTTTCACAATCAACGCATAATACTAGCAACTTCTGCGATGGCTATAATCGTTGCATTATTGTCTCATTTTTGTGACAATTTTAGTTTGCGACAGTGTCATTTCCTATGATTTCTTGTGGTGACTTTTTTTGTAGTAATTTTGTTTTTGTTGCGATTTCACTACAAATTTGGCCATAGGAAATGCCCTGGCATGTTGTAGTACACTCAACAAACAATAGCATTGGTAGTATCTGATGTTTATTCAATATCTCAAACAGCTATTTATATCTTTCAGCCAATTTTTTCTAAACTAAAGGACCAAAGTCTATGGCAAACTTATATGGTTTCATTTGGAATTGCATCAAATTTAACGCTAGAGGTTGAAAAAAAAACTATTCAATGGTTACCTTTGCTATTAAAGGGTTGGGAAAAATTATCATAACAGTTGATAATTTATTCTTATCTCTAACATTAATTTTAAATGCTATTCCTAAATGAACTTAGCACAAACTCCAAACTCCAAACTGATTTCTTAGGATGGGTGAGGGTCCAGCTACTGAAAAAATACACTTTCAGAAAACAAAAGTAAAGGCTAGAACGAAATGCTACTTTTTCTAAATTTCTGAAAAAAGAAATATTTATTCTGGCATTTACTTCCCATCCCCCCATTATATGCTATGAAATTAGCATTATTTTTAGCAAAAATATTTTACTATTAATAATACATGTTTCATTGCACCAAAAAGTATAAATAATAATAAGGTTAATATCACTGGTTGTACCTAAACTATTCCCGTTTTGCTTAATCGTCCTCAAACTATTTAATTATTGCATCTATCATCCTACTGTTATACCAGCCGTTAAAAAGTGACGGAAATAAATGAAAATTGCACATTCAGCCCTAAAACTTAAAAACTTTTTATCTAAGTCCTAGAACTTTAAGACTTTCTAATTCAGTCACAAAGCTTAATAAAATTTTATAATTGAATTTTAATTAAGTATTTGTTCTAGTTTCTTTAATTTTTTTTTTCTTGCTTTTTTCTTTGGCTTCAGTTTTTAAGTCATTTTCTTTTGAAGGCTTTTTTTATTTTATTCTTCTTGTTTATCTTCCATTGCTACTTCATCCTTACCACTCTTTTTTCTCGTATTTTTTATTTTCTTGATCCTTTATTTCCTTTAATTTTTCTATTATTTTTCTATGTTTCTTTTGTGAATGTTTTTCTTTATTTCATCTTTCTTTTTTCATTTTTTTGAAGGTTATTATTTATTTTGATTACTTTTTTTTTCCTACAAGTAACCTTCACATTGGAACATGTTTTGTTGAGTCTTATTCATGTTCATTTAATTTGAGGACATAGAATAATTAAAAAAATCCTTACTCATTTCATCTTACTCATTTGGATTTACTGTATGATTCATAAAGGAACTTGAAAAATTTATTAGAAGATACAATGACAGAAGTGTAAAATAGATAGTGCTCAGAAAGTGTACCACCTAATTGATGAAAGGATAGGAGAAGAAAAGCAAATCTAGCATGACTTGTGTTTGAATATAAGGAAATTGAGAGAAAGCAAGAGTTATTTTCCCTTTATTTTCATTATTTTCACATCCTTTTCACCCTTTTATGGGAAGAGACTTATCTTTATTCCTTCCCATTCTTTTATTAATTAAATACAGTGTGTTAATTCAACCAAATTATCAGCTTTACTATTTCCTTTATTGATAGATATAAAACAATACTCAAGTCCTTTATTTATTTATTTATTTATTTATTTGCCCTTTCATCTCATTACATGAAGAACAGTATGAATATATTTACATTTTAGTAAATTGTATAGCAAATGACAATTCATTAGTACGACAAAACACACATGACCCATACTTATTGACGCTAACAAATCAAGCAGAAAGATTAATTAATGCCAAATTATACGTTAAATTAAAACAGGAGAAAAGAGAAGTTAGATTTCCCAAGTTCCTTTATGAATCATACAATAAATCCAAAAAGTAAGATGGAATGAGTAAGGATTTTTTCAAATTAGTCTAAGTCTTGAAATTAATTAAACATGAATAAAACTCAAGAAAACATTTTCTATTGCGAAGGTTATTTATAAAAAAAACCAGAGAGAAAGAAAAAGAAATAATAACCTTTAGAAAATGAAAAAGAAAAGATGAAATAAAGAAAAAAAATCATAAAATGAATGTGGAAAAATAATAGGAAAGTTGAAGGAAACAAAGGATCAACAAAAGAAAAAATAAAAGAAAAAGGAATGGTAATTAAAGATGAGGCACCAATGAAAAAGTAAAAAATAAAAGAATAAAAGAAAAAAAAAAGACTTTAAAAAAAAATACCTAAAAACTAAAGTGGAAGAAAAAAAAATTAAAGAACCAAGAATGAATACATAATTAAAATTCAATTATAAAAATCTTATCAAGAAATTTATACTTAATCAAAAGAAACTGAGAGAGGAATTAAAGAGTGTATACATATTTTAACAGTTTTATGGCTAAACTAGAAAATCGAAAAATTTTAGGACTCAGATAGAAAACTTTTCAAGTATTGGACTAATTGCACATTTTTCCCACCATTTCCATCATTTTTTAACAGTTGGCATAATGGTAGGATGACGAGTGCAACAATTAAATAGTTTAAGAATTATTGATGCAACAATTGATAGTTTTGGGATGATTAAGCAAAATGGGAATAGTTTAGGGACGATTAGTGATATTGACCAATAATAATAATAAAATGGTTCACCACCTATCATAATTTTTTGACTCTGCCTTAAACTCATGAAAAATCATGTATGACCATATCTATGAAGTAATGACGTCATATGGACTGACTCTACATGTACAAAATCACCAATTAAGGGAACCTCATTGGATCACTATATGAAAGTTCACAGATGGTTAGGAACATCTCGAAGTTTGGTGGTGAAGGTGTAATTGATTTTTTAGGGATGAACAGTGCTATTAATATTATGTAGTTATACTCATCCATCATAGAGCTAGAGGTGTTCAAAAGGGTAGGTTGGGCCCAGTCAAGCTCGGGACCGACCTAGGTCAAACCCAGCCCAGGACTGGTCAAAGCCTAACTCGGCACAGGCCTAGGTAAGGCATAGTTCATGGAAGGGTGAGTGTGGGCTTTTAGGAAGAAGGGGGCTCACCTAGGACCAACATAGACCAATTCATGTTTGGGCCCGGCACAGCTCGACCTGCAGGCACAGGACCTGGCACGGCTTGGCCTAAGCACGGCAGTCCCGATCCAATCCCAATGATAACAGGCAATAATCAGTAGCAATTTTTTTTAAAATGGAAAATTACACTGTAGGTCCTTCCAACAGCTTGTAGATTGTAGAATATTTTTTGGCCCCAAATTTATGTTTTCATCCCCCTCTCCACAACAACTATATTTGCAAGGTTTTTTGGTAAAAAAAAAAAAAACTCTCCTATAAAATAGGCAAGCTATTTGTAACATTTCTTCACACCAATCTCAACAATTTCTCCTCCTCATCTAATACAATCTTTCTCATTTTTTTCAAGCTCTCAAGCTTATTTTCTTAATTATTTCTTAATTTTTCCTTAATACTTCCAAATTTCTTCATCTTCTTAATTTATTCTTTTACAAATGGCATCCAAGGGAAAGGGAAAGGAAAAGGCATCTAGTTCTTTATCCCGCACCAGCGTGAATTTCTTTTTTCATTCCATTTTCCCGATCGATGAGCCATAGGGTCCACAAGCAACAAACCGACAATGACAAACAATTCGACATGGCTCAATATGACTTGGGCCTCGATGATCAGCTTCCCAACAATGATGTCAAAGAAGTGGAGTCCACTCTGGTGGAGAATCTTGCTAGAGGAGATGGCTCCTAACCCACACTGATAAACCATCACCCCAAAGTTGAAACACAAGTTTAATTGTCGAGGTTCAATGTAAGGGTTTAGGAGCATTTTGACCAAATTTTTGAGAAAGATGGTGGTGGCAACAAGGCGAGATTTACAAAATGTAAACATTACAAAATAAAGCTCGAGCATAAGAACTCTGACATGGGAATACTTAAATAACACATGGAACATAAGTATCCAAATCTTTACTAGATGCAGCTGCTAGTGTCGGAGCACAAACACAACTGAGGAGTACTGCAGGTAGATTAGGTGTTTTTAGATTTAACTAGCAAAATTATAGGCAAGGCATAGTAGAATGGATGATGTTGACTAAGAAACCGTTTAGACAAGCTGAAGATATCTAAACCCGGCTTTTAAAAAATATCTAAGAGTACTACTAGGATGGAGGCATTTAAAATTTATGAAGCCAGTGAATCAAACCACAAGCATACTTTTCTGCTCTTCATCATTTTGTTTTGTTCACTAGTTGCATGTGGACTTTACCACTGAGACAAGATTATTATTGTGTCACTATACATTAGATTGATAATAGTTAGGTTATTCAAAAGTGTATCATTGCATTTAAATGGATGGAGGTCAATCATTCTAGTTGGAACATATTTCAAGTTATTTCTGAAACTTTTAAAGATTTTTATTGTCATGACAAAGTTTTTAACATAACATTTGACAATGTATCCAACAACAATATCACAGCTAAAACATTGAAAGAATCATTGGAAACTATTAGAGACGTTACATTTTTTCACATTAGATGTGTCTATCATATTTTAAACTTGTCTGTCCAAAAAGAGCTTCAAGTTTTGAGCACTGAAATCACTCATATTCGATGGGCAATCCATTATTTGAAGTCAATGCCCAAAGTTGCCAAAAATTTTAAGGCATATTGTCTTGAAAATAGGATTGAGTTTAGTGGGAAATGTTTTAAACTTAATTGTCCTACCCGATAAAACTCAACTTACAAGATGTTGATGGATGCAATTCCATTTGCTACGTACATGACATGTTTTATAAATGTGAAAGAAAATGAAACAATTTTGAAATAAGATATGTGAGATAAATTATCAAAAGTAACCACTATACTACGATATTTTTATAAGGCCACTATTGTTTGTTCCGGCATCTACTATCCCACATTTTATAAGATTTTAATGATTTGGTCAACGTTGCATGGGTTTTAAAACAATAAAAGGATGACAAATTTTTAAAAAACACGATCAAGGCTATAGAATACAAATGAATTTTTTATTTTACTGATATACCCTCAATCTATTTACTTGCATATGCATTAGAAACAACTATTAGAATTACGGGTATACAGCAGCTCCTTGAAGGCTACCATAGTTTTTTCAAAATGTCGCATATTTTTGTTTTTACTATAACTGTCACTATTGAGGAGCATTTGCATGGGTTATAAAATATTTATGTTGACCGGGATAAGGATAAAGGTAACTGAGAACCGAAGGGCTATCGCCTCTCAGTAGGAGCTTCCCGCCGAAGGTGTGTTCGGGAAGCTTGGCGTAGCCCGAAAAGAAGCACCGTCATTGACCTCGGCAGGTGCGAAGTCGAGCACCACAAAGTCATGACTTCGGCTAAGACGCCAAGAAATCTAAAGTTATTGCCGGCTTCCTCGGGGGACCAAACGGATCGTCTTCGGGACAGAGGCCTAGTCCCTACAAGCAGGAGAGAATCCTCCGAAGGCAGAATCACCGAGGTAAAGGACTCCCCGAGCTATGAGCATAACTCCCGAAGAAGGGCATCCAGACCACGGGACGACCTCGCCCGAAGGACTTCGGGAGTACAGCATGAGCATTTCAGGAGCCTCTGACATGTCGCCCACAAACGTTACAGGCTGCCCCAAACGGCAGTCTGACACGCTAACGCCGTCCAGGTCCCATCACAACCTGTCTCGGTTCAAGGCTCAAGGAGCCTGCCACCGGCTACCAGTCCCTTACGCCCAGAAATTCAGAAAACATCCGACCGAACACATGTCGTCATCTGAATGGGCTGGACACTCCTATAAATACCAGGGAACAGACCCTGGCAAGGGATTGGACTCCTCTTCCTTGAGAAAACAAAAACAGGCAAGGCAGCTAAACCTCCTAGTGTTCCCCTCTTTTACCCCTCAGGACACTGACTTGGGCGTCGGAGGCTCCTCCCCGGAACGACATTCCGGGGACCTCCTAACCCTCTCTTCTGAGCTTTTCAGGCACACTCCCCTGGGAAATCTGGGCTCCCGGCGTTCTCCCCCTCAGGAAGTCCCTCCACAAGTCACAATGTCACCCGACGAATATGCTGCTGGGCATCAGTAAGAAACGCTATTTCCTCTACCGCCAAGTGTTCATCGTCGTCAACTTCATTAACATTCAATTTGGCCGAACAACTCTTTAAACGGCCCTGGTCTGCAACCTCCAATCTTAGTGAAGTTTACGCATACCTCAACTTGGTTTGGAAGAATAATGAAACCGACATTTTGAAATGGTGGAAAGCAAAAAGGCAACAAATCTCTAATACTCTTCATCATTGTCAAGAAAGTTCTAGCTGTTCCTGTCTTACTTGTTGCATCCAAGTCAATTTTCAGTACAGGAAAATGAGTTATTTCGTAGAGATGGGCTAGGTTATCACTGTATGAGTTAAGATTTGTATCTATAACCATGATTAGGGTCTTGTTGCATTACAAATGCAAGACCAAAGGTGTTTCGATAATGAAAATTCAAATGAAGTAGACACATAGATTTTAGGTTTGCTCTTTATCTTCCCAGTTTGTATTCGATCTAATTATGGTGTTGAGCACAGATCATAGATTTCTTTTTAAATTTAATTTTTTAGAATGTTTTGCCATTGACTCATGTAAGGTCCGTTCCAATATATGTTGTGTTGTTTGGCTCTCAAATTAATAAAATTTGCACCGGTAGTGGTGTTTTATCTTTAAAACAATTACTCTTGGAAAAATTGTCTAAAGAACAAATTTAAAATAACAAAAAAAATTTAAAAAAAAATGCATGGCTGGCTCAGCCCAGGCCCTGCACGCCTATACCTAGGTCATGCCCGAGCCCTCCAAACCTAGACCTAAGACCGGCCGGGCCGAGTCAGCCCAATGAACACTTATACATGGAGGAAGTTGACTGTACCCCAAATCACTTGTTCTCAATGTTCAGCCTAATAATGAGACTCCTTATGGTTACTAAGTGGACTTCTAAAGTTTAAACCTTGGATGCCTCTTTACTCCCTTATGTGCAGCTAGATTACAAAAAACGTTCAAAAGGTGATTGATGAGAAATTGAAAATCTCAATCAAATTGTTTGAACAAATCTACACTTGTTGAAGGATAAAATATAACCAGGGTCATCTCTATTATCTCTTCGTAGATACTAGTATTATGCAAAGCACAAATTAAAAATGCTAAGAATGTTCATTATTAAATTAAAGAGTAAATAGCCCGTCACCTTTAATTTTCATTTTGTTTTAGTCCCTAACCTATTGAATAGTCTATTTTGGTCCTAAACCTATTAAAATTGTTTGGATTTAGTTCCTCACTAGATGAAATTCAATAACTCAGAATAACTGTCTGACATAAGCTTTTGAAACTCTAATTTAAATATTTGGTAACTCTCTTCCAGTAAATATAAATAATTTAATATTTCTTTTATAGAAAATAGACAGTTTAAATTAGTAGTATTTTCTACCTAAATAAAATAAATTTAATTTTCAGAAAGAAAAAATAGATTATTTGAATTTTTTATTAACTATAAAAAATTACTATACATATTAAATTTATTGTAAGACAGTTACTAGATAGTTTAAATTATTATCTAAAAATTTTTTATCAAACGAATAGTTTAAGTTAACATATTTCATCCAATGGTGACAAAAATGAAATGTTTTTAATAGATTTAGGACCAAAAAAAACTTTTTAATAGATTTATGACCAAAATAGAACATTCAATAGGCGAGGGACTAAAACAAAACAATACTTAAAGGTTAGGGATCATTTATGCAATTTACTCTAAAATTAAATATATACGTTTGATGAAATGGTGCAAGATATTTTGTTTGCCCAGTGATGTTGGATCTTACGCAGACATCCAACGAGCAATCTTCCTGCTACTCAAAAGCATCCTACAATATAATTACTCAAATTGTTTACGTAGATTTAACTTGATAGCTAATGCTTTGGAAACACTATATGAAGGTTTAAAATTTAACTCTGGCTTTTCCACTTTCTTCTTAAAAAATGTCACATAAAGCTGATTAAGTTACCATTTCAGGTTTCAAAAAAGCTGATATTTTCTTTCTCTTACCTAAAATACTAATACATCTTCCTTATACATTTGTAAGCATACTTCTAAATACCAGAAGGAAAATTTTCTTTGCTACATCGATAATGGCCAATCATTAGGTAAATCCATGCTTTGCCTTTCCAAATTTCCTACTGCTAAATACAGAGACCAGATCAGGCAGAAAGATTTGAGTATTGCTTGTGTATGCTTGAACACGTGCATTTGGCTTTTGCATCCGAAAGCGCCTGCATCGGAAAACAACAGAAACTTTCCATTCAGGACACGGAAAAAGAGAAACCAAAGAGTTGGGTTCATGTGAAACTTTTTTCCAAGATTGCGTCTTTTTTTGTTACCTTCACTTGCTTCTGAAGATCTTTAATGTACTCAACTGCCATCTCTAACATATCTGCTGTGTTGGTTTGCTGCCACGAGAAATTTTAGAAAAGGATCAATTTTTTTAATTAGTAGTTCATTTTTTAAATCAGAAGATCCGATAAAGATGTTTGCAGCTGGGAATCTCCAAGTCTAAACTACCTTATCTAAGTGAGGGAAGAGATCTTGCAGCTTCTTCATTCTTTCGCTTATTCGTGTTCTTCTCACCTAAATTATGAAGTCACCAGTTAGCTGGCCTCATCAGAAGCATCTTTTGATCAGTAATGAAGAGGAACAGCTAGTAAAGAAATGAAATCAAGATCATGTAAAAGAGTAATACCCTCTCGGCAATGCTTCGAGGGTGAGTAGCGCAACCTCTTTTGGCTCGAATTTTACAAGGAATGGACCCCTGAAACTCCATAAGCTTCTCCATAGTAGCCATCTCCGCAAAGCTCTTGGGCAAACTCAGATGGTGCGTCAAGGTGGAAGCTCGGTCTCTCGTGTCCACGTTCTGCTTCAAATTTGCATTTCTGTTCATTAGCACTTAACCAGCCTAGGAACAACCAAAAATCTCATGGAACAGGATCATATAAAACTATGCTACCTGAGCAGGCAATCTGTTCAGGCCAGGAAACAAATTCCCATCAGTCTCTCTAGCTCTCTTCCGGCCACCCACTGGAGAATTAGGCCAAGAAGAGTCACCAGCTAAGTTAGACATGAAATGTCTCTTGCTGTCATTGTCATAGCTCAAATTTCCATCGTCAGGGCCACTGACGCCAATGATTTCATTCTCAAGTTCGGCAATCCGAGGCAGATTAGGCCTTGAACGGGGAGATGCTCCAGACGTTAAGTTCATACGACTGTAGAGCGGGCTAGTTGATGGATTAGCTTCATTGTTAACACCATTGCAAGCTCTAAAACCACTCACATCTCTCATCAGTGTGGAGCCTGCCAAAAATGAAAGAAACTTGCATCAATTAGCTAAAGCCAACTCTCTGTCTCTGCTGGAACATAACAAACATAACCATCCATTTCTCTGTCAGCAATTAGCCAATCCAATGGACATCCTATTAGCAGACTTTTGAAAATTTGGTTTTCAAGTAATTCCCATTTCTCACAAACACAAGAGTAACTATTTGGGACTAAATTAGAACTTGTTTATTCCCAAGTATTCAACTCGAAGCACTAGCAGATTCAAGATCGAAACTTGACAGAGGAGTAATTCAAGAAACGTACCAGTTTCACCCGAGATCTTGGAGAAAAGGTCAGCCGGAGAGCTGTTCTGTCTAGCGAGGCCGGAGCCACTCCGACCCGTTTCCCGCTGAATCGAGCTCTCCAAACCCATTGAAACAGGACAAAAGGAATTTCCCAGATTACTATTCCCAACGCTCGTCGAATTTTCCCCGGACAAATTCTGATACAGGATCCGCGAACCATTAGAATACCCACCAAATTGGGTCACAGCAACTGGCTCCTTCTCTTCTCGCTTCACACATTTATCGTCTCCATATCCTTGCAAACCACTAGAGCCATTAGAAGCCAACATGTACTTCGCCACAAAGTTGTCGATTTCAGGGCCCGAAGCCCGATCATATTGGTAATCGTCGTACCCGGCGGCGCCGCCATTGGTGAGATTCTCAAAGAACGAGCTTGGAGCAGAGCGATAGCGAGTCAGGAAGGAATTATTCTGGAAGTGATTCGACTCCATGAAATCTGGGTTCTTCCTCAATTCTATATCTGGGTACTTGAAGCTCGAACTATACAGAAGACTCATAGCTTCCAAAGATTCCTGAGACCCACCATGATCCTTCATCATTAATCGCCAAGTTTTCATCATTAGACACAAAAAACAGCTCAAATGTAACAATTTATACCTTAAATACGCTTGCTTGATCCTCTCAACTTCTTGGCGTGTAAGCTTTGCTTAGACTTTTAAGTTGCTTGGCTATTTATCCAAAAAAAAAAATTTTGCTTCGCCTTGAAAACTGATTTGGACCTCCTGGCTAAGCTTGAACTGCTTGCGTTTGACTTGTAAAGTAAACAATGATCAAAGTAAGAAGCTTTCTAGATTTCTGTTCCTATTTTAAAGTGAAAGTTGCTAGCTTGGGGACAGAACAATCCTCAAAAGGGTACAGGCAGACCAAAATGTAGCAGAATCTGGTTCCGGCAAAGAAATGTCTTGAGTTCTTTAGTACCTTCTTCCTTTATGAGTCTGAGACCTGAAATCAAGACAGCCAAAGAGGAAATAGTAGAAAGGTTCGGGAGACAGTACCAAATGACCGCAATCTTGCCTCTACCCGAGACGAATTTATGAAGGATGCTGCTTCACAAATACCCTCTAGAAGTACGATAATTTCGAAACTTGCCACTATATGTAACTGATGATGTAATTTGGTGCGTGTAATAATACGAATTCGTAAAAGAGATTATTTATGATAGGTTGCCTGCTTTTCTTTCGTCTCTCAAAGAGCCGCAGTTGTTCTTTCACACAGCAGGTCATGAGATAAACTATTTGAAATTTGAGTGGATGTTTAGCTGTAGTGCCGACTGGATTCAATATTTCTATAGGTTACTCTCTCTCTTTTTTCTTTTTTGTGAATTCAGGTATTGTTAACTATTTAGGGGATCCGTTGTATCAGTATTTATTATAGCCTTCTCTCTTTTGATTTTTTTCTAATAAGATCTGTGGCCAGTTAGAAAGTTGAAAGTAGAAATTGTTGATTAATATAGGCCGCTTGACTTTGATCAGCTCCACCCTGCCTTTTTTGTCGGTTTATATTATGTCTCTGTTTAAAGTTCTGGTAACTGTGTCTAACAAAATTTTCAGTAAATATGTCAGGCTCTAGTGGTTGGGCTCATGGGACATGCTGGGGCTTCACCTCAAGCCTAAACTTCTTCTAATGCTTCATAAGGGGCTATGTGGCTTGAGCCTAATAAACATGCAACTTTTTAATCAGGCTCTCCTGGCTAAAACATTTTGGCGAATTTTCTCAAATAATCCAAATAAGCTAGTGTATAAAGTCCTCCTAGCTACATATAGTAACTTGGAATCCATTTGGTCAGTTAAAAGAAGTGGCAATGCCTCTCCAATATGGCGTGGATTACTCCATGGATGTTGTATTTTGGCTTCTTTTCTCACCTACATCATTGGTTTTGGTAGTTTGACTTGGGTTTAGCATTGTCAATGGATCTCTGGTATTCCTATGGACCTTCCCAAAGTTATTAGTCTGGCCTTCTAGGGTCATAAAAGACCAGAAGTTTCTAATCTTGCCAATGGGCAGCACCAAAGTTGGAATTGGGATTTAGTCGGTTCCTCTTTTTCCCAACAGATCGTGCATCTTATCCTTACTCTTCCCTCTCTATCTAGTTTTACAGGGCATGACTATATCCACTTAGAAGCCAATACTTCAAGTCACTATGCCTTGAAGAAAGGTTATGCTGCTCAGTTGATCAATACCGCTAACCCAAGTAGAGAAGTAGAATCTAATAGTAATGGGCTCTCCAGGGATCCTAGCTTCTTCACTATTCTCAAAAGGCTCTGGGCCTCAAGCCACCTTAAAAAATTTAAGGTCTTTCTTTGAAATTGACTTTTGAATGCTCTTCCAATAGTTTTAGATCTAGCATTGCTTGGGGATGCTATTATTTCCCAATGTTTTTAGTGCAACTTGCACGAAGAAACTTCATTTTATTTATTATGAGATTGTCAAGACTCTACGGCTTTTTGGGAATAGTTCAATGTTGACCTATTAACTATTTAAGGTATTTTCCTTGAAGGTTTGTTTTTTAATCTGTTAGCATCTAAAAACAAGTGGCCTATGGACTAGCTATTAATTTTTTATATATACTCTTTGCACTATTTGGATGGGGTGAAACGACGTAGTACTTGAAAATGCTCAGTTTAATGTTAACTCTCTCATCTTCAGAAAGAATGACGCCATACACCTGCTCGCTTTGGCTAAGAATTTGCTCTTTCATTCATTAGTTTCAAAATTGATGCCCCAAACCTTCTTTGTCATATATGGGGTAAAGGTAAATAGGATAGACCTATGGCAAATTTACAGCTTCTTGTAGGTGATGAAGCATGGCATCAATCGTCTAGATTAAAAGCTGTAGCCTGGCTTTGGATGGGGGCTAACGCTTCCCTAAGATCCCCGAAAAGGCTCACTTGGAGAAATTGTGAATAAGTTCTTGAAGCAAAGCTCATTGTGGTCCAAAGAGCTGCTCGGTCTGCTTTGGCAATATCATTCTCTAATGTTACAATTTTAACTGATTGCTTGTAGGTTCTGGCGACATTACGAAAAATTGCAGACCTCATCATCCCATTGGGCAGTATAGCTAAAGGCCTCTCCCTTATGATAGAGTCTCTCAATTGTTGTTCGGTGGTTGTCGTACAGCACCAGCATGTTACTCTTATGACGTTATGACTTCATTATTTTCATCATTCTCTTAGTCTCCATTATCTTTTTATTTCTGGGTACCAAAAAATTGATCAATTCTCCAAAAGTATGCCATATCTTATATGTGTCATATGTACGAAATACACATTTCATCTCAAATTATTTACTCTATTTCAATATTTTTTCACTTAAGTTTAACTTGAATTTATTTATATTACTATTTACTAATTATTTTTAATATATGTATATATATAAACTACAAGAATTATAGTTTTTAATATAATTTTTAAAATTTTTTATCAAATATTAATGTAAATAAACTTAAATAAAAAAGAACTAAAATGGAGCAAAAAAATTTGGACAGAAGTAACATCTAATATATCTTTATCAAAAATAGCAATCTCCATTGTAGTCTTCCGCCTGCCAATCATGCCTGACCTCCCTGCATCCCCATCTTGCCATTGATTATCTCCCATTGGGCCACCTCCCAAACATTGTTCTTGATCCCTGTCGACCCTCATCAGGTGATTACAGCATCTACAATCAGCCGATGGCGCTAGTTCATGGATGACAGAAGAGTAGTTATTACTCAAGTGTCCTAATAGTACTCTTCATCTGCTCAAACCTTGATTTTTCAAGCCATCACCTCCAAGTATGTTACTCGCCTAAATCAACTTCTAACTAGAGAAGATTTGTCACGACCGCCACGACCAGAGCTATTTGACCCGTCAATTTGATTTTTTTAAATTTTAAGTAAAATTTCAAATTAGTCCTTTAGCTTCCTCTAAATACTTATTCTAATCTTTAATGATTTGTTATTCATAATTTAGTCACTCTAACAACTTTTTTGTAATAATAGAATATGCTTTACTAAAAATTTTAAATCTTCACTAAAAGCCAAAAAGTAAATACAAAAAAATAATTGTATAAATATGAAAAGATCTATGTACAAAGGATAAACTTATTTGAATGTGTAAAAAAAATATTATTAAAAAGACTTTACCAGCATATCAATAATACTCATTTGTAATATATCTCACATGTTTGGGCATATTTCTCACATTCTTTCTACATTGAGTTCATCCACTTCTAGCATCTAATCTGTACATATGTATTATTAGCTTAATCTAAAAGAATAAAAATAATTAGAAAAATATTTGTTAGTTTTTTAGATCTTATTTATACATATATCTCACACAATATGTGCATATTTCTCTCATTCATTATATATCACTTTTTACAAGTAAGCTTTTATGTTTACACACTGATGTGCATGTACTTATTTATAATTATACTTAGTGTTTACACTGAAGTGCAAACATTGAGAAGGTTGGTTTCAAGAGAGAGAGGGTGTCCTCTAGAAGGTAGGGCTGTAAACGAACCAAACGAACACAGACAAGCCCTGTTCGTGTTCGTTCATTTAATGTTTAACGAACACGAACACGAACCCGAACAATAAACGAACACATTTTCCTTGTTCGTGTTCGTTCGTTTAGTTTTAGTATGTGTTCGTGTTCATTTGTGTTCGTTCGTTATACAAGCTTAAACGAACACAAACGAACATAAACGAACACAAATGAACGAACACGTTCATGAACATAAATAATAATAGGTTATAATAAATATATAATCTAGTGTGTAGGGTGTATGTAGGGTAGGTAATAATAAACATAAATAATAATAGGCTATAATAAATATATAATATATGATATATAAAATATATATAACAATAAATATATAACTAGACACTAATACATAGATACACAAACAAACGAACATAAACGAACGAGTAAATGAACGAACATAAACGAACACTAACCAAACATTAACCGAACAGTTCACGAACGTAAATGAACGAACGGGACTTTGTTCGTGTTCGTTCATTTAACTAAACGAACATAAAAATCTGTTCGTGTTCGTTCGTTTAACTAAATAAATGAAAATAAACGAACTCCCGCCGAACCGTTCACGAACGGTTCACCGAACATTCTGTTCGTTTACACCCCTACTAGAAGGAGGTGGTTGTGGGGGGAAGGGGGGAGCGGGGGGAGATCCTTGAGGATTTGATTTGTGTCAAACTACGTCACTTGTTCGTGTATCATTTCGTTTATGACAATTATGTCACACATGTCTTTTTGACACTTTTACCATGTTTCTTTCATGCATATATGTCATGTTTATTGTTATTCATCAAAATGTCCTACATTATTATACAGCTGAACTATTTCTGCTGTAGTGGCAAATTTCTGCTCATACAAAAACATTAGCTCTTGATTTAATTGTGAAAAAAATTATAGCGACTGATCTAAATATGACAGAAAACTATAGATAATTTGCGTCTTTTAGCAGACGGATTATTTGTAGCTTATCGCTAATGATGTAATAGGAATTAATTATGTCGGCTCACAATGTGGCGTTCTGGGGGCCTAAACGGCGTCGTCGACATATCTCAATCAGAAGCCAGAACCGTGTGCGGTATTTGGATCTACACGAATGACCATAAAAAAATAATAATAATTCTAGACGTATAAATTACAATATCAAAGTACATTGAACAGAGTATAACCTGGTGGCTACATTTTCTTATACTTAAATAATCTAAACATAACTTTATCATACAAGTTTGTGATTTATCTTTGTAACTCTAACACTAATTATGTAGTATGAAAAATTGGAGAAATGTAGGACAAGCTGTCTTTGTTCAATTTACTCTTGTACCCTTAATTATTACAAGAGAACTGAGTTAAAGAGAAGTTATACTACATTACTCATTCAATAGTTGAAAGTCTTTTGTTTTTCTTTTGCCCCCGGTACAAAGTGACAGGGGGGACAACTATCTTGGCATTGGCTGACACCAATCAAAGTTCGAATCTCCTCCCATTTCCTAAATCCTATAAAATCTCATTTATTCTGGTTTACTTGTCTTTCAACTCCAAATAAGTTGATACTTTCCTCACTAAATATACCTACCTCAAATCCTTTACATTTATATAGTACTGATTTTGAGTTTTAAAAAAAAAATTATTACACTCATGGCTGAAAATCTAAATCTGAGCATGCACATGGTTTTAGCTACACAGCTGTTTTAAGGAGCGGTTTTCCATTTGCTTATACTAATATTATATCTATATAGTATTAATTTATTGCTTGCCTGATCCATTAACTGAAGAGACAAATTACTTTAATTTAATCAAGGGACGTGAATCCATGCCTTGTCGTTTCTATTCATCTTTATTTTTCTTGAGTAGACCAACCAACGCAGATGTCGGCTTTGCCTTGTAACATTTTCTAAGCTTTTCCTTTAAAAATAATTCATTATTCTTATTTCCAATTTTGATAGTTTTATTTTTTATGAAAAATAAATATCATTTGAAAGTCTAAACTCTATATAATCAGTAGTTACTTGAATAAATTTTTTTTAAGTAATTAATTCTTTATGAATTTCTTTCTGTACTCATCCAAGAAAAAAGAAAACCCAATAAAATACCTTACTTTAAAAAAAATGATTAAAAAATATATGTTGAAATTTTTTATGTATAGACTTTTAATTGTTATGCATATCGAATGAATAACCATTAAATATAAAAATAGTTAGTGGTAACTCTTTTTTAAAAATCACCACCTTCACCAGAATTCTTTGATTTGTGCCCACCGAGCGTGTGGATACGTTGATCTCATGCAACTGCAAGCCAGCTCAGCTACTTTCTGCTACGTTCTTTGTAGTTAAAGAAACCAAAAGTCCAGCTTCAATTCCAATTTATAGCGATTAGAACAAATCTAACCGACATTGACCCGTCTAAGACAAATGGATATAGAAGACACCGTGAGTCAAAAACTCCGTCTAGTTTTTCGGCACCGTAAAACCTTCAACGTCAGATTAAATGAACTTCGAACGAGTAAAATAGATTTGAATCTTGAAAAAGTTCTTTTCTTATTAAATAAAGTTTGGGAATTTGATTCATATTTTTTTTGGTGATAAAGAATTAAAAAAATATTAAGAGGTAATAGAGGTAGCAAGTTGGTGAATGATCAGTACTCTCCCTCTTGGAACGGCAACAATCAATCAGCACTGAAAAGTATTTTGTGGACTCAGGTGTTTTTGTTCCTGAATGTTAGCGTAGTTCGACTCAGTCTCATAACTATTAAACTTAGGCCACTTAATCCATTTGATTCATTAATTCGATAACTTGGTGTTAACTCCATTAGATTTTTAAAGGTTCAGTGACCTAATAGCAAAAAATTAAAATTTTTAGTTGTTAAATCACAAAAATAGATTAAAACACTTAATGATAACTAAATGTAAACTTAATAGAAGTTTCAAATTATAAATTATATTAAAATATAATCCAAATATAAAGAAGCTTGAAGAAAATTTCACTTAAATAATGCTGCATTTTTTTTTTCAAGAAATATAATCAATTACAAAAAAAGTTAATCAATTTTAATTTTTTTTAGAATCAATGTCATTTAAAGATTAGTACTCTATTTAACTAATAATCAGTGCTTCAATATTTTTTTTTGTAAAGCAACTAATTTTTATGGATAGTTTTTGAAAAAAAAATGAGAATTTTTACTCAAAATTATCTACTACTATAAGTACTTGAAGGTTTTTAGCGTAAAATTTATTCACAATACTCTAACTTTAACTCTTATCTTAAAGTGATCACTTATCTCACCTTGTGCTATCATAAATTCCTTTTACCTCTTTACGTGCGTCCCATCGTAGTCACTTTCTTTAGTTATCTTGTTATCTCAGACAAAAATTGATGATATGATGACTTGGATGTGAATGTGGGAATCCAAACTTCCACTTGGCCTCATCTTTCATTCAACAAATGACTATACTAAAAGAATAAAAAAACTTATGGGAAATTGGATATTAGTATAGAAGTTAATAATGTGGTTAGAGATGATGTCCAGGAACATGATCGGGCAAGGAAAGAAGGAGGTTTCGATATAGAGACATTAGAGGACACGAAGATGAGGATGATATCTAAATCTCCAAAGAAGAATGTAATAACTGCTTTGACCAATTTAACTTATAGCTTAAGGAAGCATGGACCCAAAGATTCATGAAATCATGAACAATGAAAAGATAAATTTTGGCTGATTAATGTTTTAAGTCCCTAAATTATGTATTTGTGTCATTTTAGCCATAAATTTTGTATTATTTCAACATAGTCATTTTCTCTTATAAAACAAAAGATTAAGTGACATTTTGAACTACCACATTGACATCTAAGTTGCTACATCATCAACCTCCATTCGAGATAATAGAAAAATTAACCAAAGGGACTAGGTTGGGACACATGATAAGAGATATGAGACTTTATGATGGCACAATGTGAGGTAAGTGACTACTTTAAAGCAAACATTAAAGCTAGGGCACAATGAATGGATTTTGCCTAGGTTTCTGGGGAATAGAGGAAAAGGGTGTCTTGAGCCCAAGCTAGTGGCAAGGTAGGGTGAAGCCCTTGCCATGCTAGCTGGGGATATGAAGAAAAAGAAAATTTAAAAGTAGTAATTTCCTGTTTTTTTATTTCTTTTCCATGTAGAATAAATAGAATTTGGATGTTACATTATTTAATTAATTTATTTCATCTTTTTCTTGCTAGAGTTTTTTTTTTTTGCAGCTTTTTCTTCTTCTAATGTTCTTTTCTGCCATATAGTTCTGAGAAAAATTGAAACTTTTCTCAGTAAAAAACCTACACACAAGGAGGAAAATAAAAACCATTTGTTTTGCCTCTTAGTCTAACATGTTGAGTCTTTAATTTCTCTGGATTGAACTTGTCCAATTTGCTGGAGCTGCGCGTACGACGGCTGTAGGAGACAGGTTTGGACTTGAGAACTATCAAACCTCTAGAATACTACCATGCAAACATGGCTAGGTATTTCATGCCACATTTTTGGATAAAGAACTATTCTTACGGACGTTTAGCAAGAAGAAGCCATGTTATTTTAACACAAGAGTGATGGTAATAGATTTGGAAAAATAGAGGCAAATTGGGTACATGAAGTGGATCAAGAGGTGGATGTAGATATCAAAGAGTGAAAGGATCAATGAGTTTGGCTCATAATAACCAGTAGGCTGATCTCTTTATCCACCTCTTTCACCACCTTGGACACAACCTCGATTAAAGACATTAAGGCAAAGATATTTTTGGTCGACGATTCACAACAATGCCCAAGACCTCGTACAAAATGTCACACTTGCCAGCTCAACTCTCACATCCAAAGGTTGCCTTTCTCAAAGGCTCCATTTGTTGCAAATCCTTGGCCCTTTGCCATGTGGGGCATTGACCTAATTGGAGCACTCCCCACAGCAGCTAGATAGGTGAAGTATAGCATTGTCGCCATTGACTACTACACCAAGTGGGTGGAAGCGGAGCCTTTCAAAACCATTACAGCCCCTAGATTATAAAATTTTCAGGGAAAAACATTATTTGTAGCTTCGGGTGTCCATAAGATGATCAACTCCATAACCACAAAATGTGTAAGTTTGTAAAGGATAAGGGCATTTACCTTTATTTTGCATCAGTACCGCATTCCTAATTGAACAAACAAGTTAAGGCAACCAATCACACCATAAGGAAGAGACTGAAAAATAGGTTAGGCAAGGCTAAAGGTAGATGGGCAAAAGAATTGCAAAGGATCCTTTCGAACTACCGAACAGCCCTAAGAGGCCAACAGGAGAAAATCCCTTCACTATAGTTTATAGAAAAAAGGCCTTCATACTAGTGGAAGTCATGTAGCCTACCATACGAGTCCAGATGTTTGATAGCAATGCCAATTACAAAGGCCCAAGAGCTAAGCTGGATCTTCTTAAGGAACTTAGAGAAGATGTCTAGATCCATATGAATGTAGCGTTTCAGGAGCCAAACAATACAACAGAATAAACCAAAACCCCTCCAAGATCTATGTGAAATTGGATAGATCAGGTGTTTCAATTTTTGCATACCTAGTGGGTTAAGATATTTTACTCAACTGTGAAGCCAAATTGTAAAACTTGAATAATTGACATGTTCAAGCTCACTAAAATATCCACACAAACTACTTGGATCACCATGCTTACTCCAGATTCCAGCATGAATGTTCCTCTTGTACTTGCAGTGCTAGCTTGTATCCTCCAATTAAAACAAAAGGAAAATGCAGTTAGAAATTTCAAAACCTTTCTGATTTTGTCCAAAAAGGCTCACACAAAAAACAACACTATATAACATATCTATAACGTCGCAAAACTCCCATGTCCAATTGGTTTCATAACCCTAATCCAATTAGGCTTAATTTATGGCTTAACAATGGCTCAATTTTTGTGCCAATAATTAATCCAAAATTATCATAAAACAAAAAATAAACAATTTAGCTCATGCATTCAAATAATCCAATTGGCTCTAAGTGTGCGGCCATATAGGCTCCTACCATGTTGGCAATAATCATAAATCACATTATAACATCATTGCTACCCAAGTGACAAGGTATTCGGTGATTATACTAAACCTCTCTAATCATTATTCGTATATAACATTGTCCCTTTGCGAAATATATCAAGACCAAGCACGAGACATGGAATATGTCACTATCGTATTGTCCAATCTATAATATTTTTATTCTTGAGTATACTGACTAAAATTAATGACATTGATATCTCATATCAACTCATCTGAGCATGACCATGCATTTTCTCAGTCCCACTCAATCAAGGGACCTAGAGATATCACTCCTATTATATAGGAGGGACAAATCTCATCTTGATCATACAAATCTCTCTGCATGATATGTGACATATCCAAGGTCCAGATTTATGTCTACTTAGTTACGAACAACAAGGAGAAGTATCAAAGTATGTGATTTACATGTAGGGAACCTTAATGACTGCAGATCAAAAGGAATACATATACCATGATCACTATAAGAAGCACTTATGACACTTATATAATGATCTATGTAGCATTTTCATGAAGTGTCGGTCTAATACATAAGTTCTTTAACTTGTACCCATATGTAAATTGCATATTTCATATTAGTCTCCACACATGCTAATTTTTATATATTATTACAATCCACTCCATAATAATACTCAACCAGAGACACTAAGAATATTATTATCCTCCGGTTATAATTATGTTATGCAAAAACAAATAATAACACAATTATTGCCTTAATAAAATATCATGACTCAATATGAAAAATACAATCATCTCATGATCGGCTTTTGGGTAGAACACTAACAATGATAGCCTTCAAGCAATGAGTGGCTCTAGCTCATAATGTGAAGGTCAAGAATAAGGACATTCAAGTGGGAAAAATGGTCCTCATTATAGCATAATTGACAGGAAGGAACATAGGACATAGGGCATTGAGTTCTAATTAGGATGGACCGTACATTGTGAAAGGCAGAGTTAAGGCAAGAGCCTATGATTTGATGGATGCCGATGGTAGGAAGTTACCTAAAACCTATCAGTAAGATGTTTTATGCCCTTAATTTGCATAGCTAAAAAATTATCAATAAAGGTGATATTCAACACTATTTTCAAAGTCTAACGATGCCTAACTTTCTCTTATAATCTTAACATTGGCCAAAAAGTTACAACCCCCAAATACCAAAAGAAGAATAAAGAATTTTGACTATGAGTCCCGAAATGAGACCAATGACTAATGCTCAAAGAGCTAAAAAGCTTACAAAAAATGGACGAATGCCTCAAGTGGCCCCTGGGGTAATACCCGTACGAATCGTTCTTCAACTTAACTAAAAAGAACTAAGGCTTGCCAAAATTTTAAGGAAGCCTAGAGGTTTTAAGCTAAAAATACCAAAGAGCCCTATATGGGGCACAATAAGGGAAAGAACCCCCTCTAGTTATAAGAGCCTAATATAAGACATAATGAGAAAATAAATCCCCTGACTAGGAAACACTTAAAAAAAAAAAAGCACCACAACAAATTAAAGAAAAATCTCTTCATTGAAATTTCTTTGAATTCAGAAGAGACTTGACTATTTTAACAAAAGAACGATTATAAGATTTCCTAGGCTAATCACCAAAACTACCCTAAATACTAATGAGGAAGTGTGAACCAAATACTGATGAAGGGGCATGAATTGGATACAAGTAAAGAAGGGCAAATCATATACTAGTGTGAAAGCACAAACCTAGCTACAATAAGCACAGTAGAACTTGTTAAGGAGCTTGTGGAAGTATCACATACCAACCTTGCCAAAGTAGCTAAGATGGTATTTGTTGAAAAAGATCCGGTATTGATGCCTAAAATTCATCTTCTAGTAATGGCTCCTCAATATCGGTAGCCTTTACGACCTTTTCAGCTGGCACCACTCCCAACTTACCTTCTTTCGGCCACGTGTTGAAGGCTTCTCCCTGATCCTCATACGTAGTTAGAAATGATAGATCAAGGTTTGAATGTTTCTATTCGACTTGGAAACAACAAGAAAGAAAGTCATCATAGAATTCCCCAAAGGCTTATTTACCAAACCCCTTCTCCAGAACCCTGTTGGCTGACAAAAGCTTTTTCATGTGTATGTTGGCCTTCCAACGAAGATTGAGATGTATCCCTTGCATGTCACAAATTATTCCATCAATCCACATGACATGATTGTAAAAAGAATAAGGCATCCCAATACTCAAATTGCCCTCGCCTTGAAGAGCAATCAGACTTACCTAAAGACCCGACTTAATGTATGACAGTATCAAAAGCTCCTAGTTGGGCCCCAAGATGTTGGATCTCAATGAAAGCCTGTTTCTCCCTCTGTGATGCTTGATGGATAATCTCAAGCTATCGTATGAAGACTCGTGCTCTTGTCATTGATGACCTTCTGTCGTTTCTCCAAGTCAAACTCAAGCCCTTTCACATTTCCGATCAAGCTCTCATAAGTCATCCACTCATTGTCTAGTTTTTTTTTCCAGGTCCACATTTGAGGTCTTTAGATTCTCTAGTTGAGTAACCAAGCCCCTAGTTTGGTGCTCTTGGGTGATGCCTTTCACTAATGATGTAGGTGACGATGGCCTTTTACAAAAAAAATAAGTCAAACGTGGCAACATACACAAGCATAATAAAAAAAATGGTTTAAGAAAACAATTCCTAAAGCATGCCTGCTACTGCATTCATCAGTTGCATTCCATCTCCCCTTAGTATGTGAGATAGAAGATGGCGATCCTACAGGGTCTTTAAAGCTTCTAGGAAGCTATGGTGGATATTGGTTCAATTCTCAAGGATCAACTTGTCTACACCCACTACCCATTGGGAACTGAAAAGCTAGTTTGGCGCTATCCTTTGTCCGCCATACCTTTCTTTTAGGACTACCTTTTACTCTAGAAATATATGCTCAGACTTGAAATAAGGCTCCACATCCTTCAGCAAAACAAGCTTCCGCCAAGAAGGCATTTGGGATTAGCCACCTGATGAAGGCCTACCATTTGGAGCCTTTTGTGGAACCACCCTCGTAGGGAATTAGGGAGGATGAGGAAGGGCCATCACCTGTGAAGGCGTCACTATAGTAAAGACAGGTGAAGAGGGAGGTCAGTTCCCTTAGACTTCTTCACAAGAGTAGCTAGATGAAAAGACCCGCAACAATCACAAAATGATATCAAATTAATGCCATTGAAACATGAGGAATTTTCAAGACAAAAACTCATACCATTACTCTTGTGCTTAAAGGCCACAACCTCTTTAAAACTAGAAACCGAGTCATGAACCCTATTCCTCTAAAATTGAGGGACTTCTTCTTCTGGCGACTCCACTAGTTATACCATTGAAGGAGTCGGTTAGGTGGAAGGTATGGCGGAGTCTTCACCAATAACCTTTGGATCCTAGGCAGCATCCGCATGCATGGCTTGAAGCTTCCAGGCATCAGCCAACCAGTTGGCAATGCTTTTTCACTTCCTCAAGTGCTCTCGAGCGTGGCCACCCATATCTGTAATTAAGAAAAGCCTCGACCAATGATCATTTTTTACTGAGAGCTTAGTTGAAAAGGCTTTTCACTTCAAGATAAGTCAAGTAGGCTTTACTATATCCATCTGAGTGTCATCTCCAAAACCTTCATATAGGGAATCAGAAACAACCCATCATAATTTTCATTCTGAACAACAGACTCCAATCATGTAAAGAGACCACGATAAACCTTATGCCCCTTGAAATCCTGGAACATAAGGGGCACTTGACATGGGCATGCTGCAGAGCGGTGATGATATCGCATAAAAAACTGCACTTCAACTCCCTTAAAATGAAGAAAAACCGGTCCTTCAAGTCCGCCCAAGACTTCTTGCAAGTATTGAAAGCAAATGATTTATTGCCTCCACGGCTGATAGGGGCAAAGTAGAATAAGCCAAAGTCTTTCCTTAGGTCTAGCAAAAAAAATTGGAGGAAGGTTTCCAAGATAAGGTTCACCATAGCCATCTTAAAGGTTATAATTAACAAATTCATATGCATGAAAGAATTAGGGGCTAAATGAGAAGGTCATACCCTGTAATGCAAGCAAAACTCTTTCACCAGAAGATGCATTCAGAAATGAAGTCATGCCTGGAGTTGACCCACAAACACAGTGAAAATGTCTGTCTTCTCACTGCCACCAAGATGACCGTCATCATCTAAGGCCTAGGACCTTTTCAATGTAGCAAACACCCCATTGGGCTAGTGAAATCGCTTCAAATTTGTCGCCAGCATCCTTGAAGTTTAACATTGTAATGAGTTTCCTAACTTCCTCCATTTTAGGAAAGAAGGGATCCTTCGAGGGTTTCACATCGACAGTACCCTTCATGGCAAGGAAAGACACTGCTAACGGCAACCCTTCATGTGAAAAGTTTGTGATAAGCCATCTAGAAAAGCCATATGAAATGAGGTAAGAACCACTGCTTGAAGGAGTGGCCAACCATTGTGGAGCATGAAAAAACCTAAAAATAGATAGTAGAAAACACAAACAATACAGGATGCTTAAAATTGAAACCTGAGAGAATGAAATCCAAAAACAAAAAATTTGATTACCATATTAAAAGTTGAAGAGAAAAAGACAAGAAGAGCGTGGGAAGTCAAACATCGAGAAAGAAAGACTGTGAACAACCTATGAAAAAACTCCAAGAAAGTTTTGAAGTAGCAAATAGCAGCAGTAACATGAAGGGAAATTTTAGTATGACAGAAAATAGAGTAAATGGTAAAACAAAAAGGGTGAATAACCTTTTATAAATGAGGGAAAAGGCTTTTTAATTGCTTCCTTAGAAACTAGCGTAATTATGATACTCTTTGAAGATGAATAAACATGCACCACATGGCACTAAAGAGCCGTCAAAAGGGGCATACTTGGTCACTTCCCTGATGGAGCATTAAATAAGTGCCGTTTCAACTTCCAGATGACCGTTGAACCTGTCATGCATCTATAACTACGTAACAAATGTCATCAATCTAAAATGACGATGATGCTATGACGATGTATAAAAAAAAACCCTTTAGAAAATGTTAAAAAATGCATTGTTTTGCTAACAGAGGTGCCCCTCTGAGGCACCGTACCACAAGATGGGCATCATCCCACACCAAAACGGTGATGTTTCCCCTTTCCCAAAAATATGAGGCCCAAACTCACATTTTACAATGGGAGAAGCTATTGATACAACACGAGCCCAAAAACAAGCTCATATAAAAAATTTGAGTCCATGTGCTTGAGAAGCTTATTTTCAAGGATTTAAAAGGCCCAAAGCAAGTTGGCTAAGGAAGAAGGCTAATAATTATGGCAACTAAATCCCCCCATTATGGGATCCTTTCTATCTAGGAGATCTCACATGGTCTCCTCCACTACCATATAAAGGAGACCTCATTCTCAATCTTAATGTATGTAATGTCATCAAAATTCTTCTTACTATAGCTTCATTTCACTATCGAGAAACTAACTTGATTATTAGAGGGTTTCTCCCAGGCACACTTCCGGGGGTCATGACATGATCTTTGAGAGCAGAACCTCTAGTTCACCCTCTCCAAGCTTCAATGCCAATCCACCTAATTAGATTTGTACCACTTTGGCTATCATTAAATTTAAATTAATTATCTATTTTATTCTTTGAATACAATTTTTATATTCTTTCCATATTTGTAAATTTTATTTCTTTAGTATAGGCGGACAAGATTGAAGATTGGGATGAGTAGATTTGAAACTTGAACTTGCAATATCGACCATAGTTTTTGACGATTTCACTATATGTAGGTATTGGTTTGTATAGTTACGCTCTTCTATTAAACAATTATTTACCATTAGCCGGCTGTACTTCGAGATTAGCTTGCAAATTTACTGGACGTGGCATCTAGAGAAAGGGCAACGTTACTTATGGAAAGCCAAGCTTTTTTTTTTAAGTCACGTGTAATATGTACCGAATTAATTTTTGGTTACTTGTACCTGAAAAAAAAAATTAGAATTATTTTTCACAACCATTTGTAGTCCAAAATTATACCTACAGAGTTTCTGCTAATTAATCAATATTTGATCATGTGAGCTATGACTAATATATTTTTTATTAATCTAGCCTAGGAATCGATGTGAAATATAAGGTTTAACCAGTTTAACACTACAAGAGAAATGTATAGAACCAACCAGAGAATTAGCCGCTGACTAGTCGACACTTTGTTTTTTAGTATTGATAGGCATGGTTATCAATCAGTCACCAGGGAAGGGCAACCGGCTGTACGACCAAACGCTGGAGATTGATAAATTTGGTCATCAACTTGTCACCTATGGAAACATACGAATCCCAAATTACCCATCGTGATCTGTGTAATTAACATCAAAGATTTTTCACTAGATTTCCTTTTTAACATTTCATTTATTTTACTAATTTTTAGTTATTGTGAAATTTTTTATTCTGTGAATTTTTGTGGGAAGAACATTGACCAACAAAGGAAAAGAAGAGGAACAATTTTGTCAAGATTCCTTTTTTCGTAGGGGCATTTGCAGTGAAGCAATAACTTACATCTCCTAACTCGTCCTTGAAGACCGGCAACTTAGTGGCTCCTTTGAGCCACCATTTGCTCACAAAGCTCTTAGTCCTCAGTCTAAAGTGCAACAACCAACAAGTTCAGTGGCCTAGTTTCTAACTCGCTAATCTCACCTCCCTTAGGGTTCTCTTCCTCTCACACAATCGCTTTGATTGCAACTTCCTGGATTTCATCAACTCGCTCTTTTTTTTGTATAATTGAAACCCGTCCTTCAAAAGCTGCTTCAATGAGACTCAAGTTTTTATTCAAATTTTGGGCCTTATATTCCAAAAAGGGCACGGAACAAAAAGTGGGAGATAAGAAATTAAAGGATTTGAATTTATATGGTAAAGACTGTGGAAGTTGACTGATCAATCTTGTTTCTTACGGATTGCCAATGTTGACATTTTGGGGTTGGCAACTAATTTTGCTGACTGGTAGGTGACAAATTTTGCGCCGGTCTCTAATTTATCGGCATCTAGCCTTTATAAATTATGCTTACTTTTGAGCGATGGATTGCCTGATGACTATTGTATCTCTCACCCCTCTTAATTATTGAAACCTAGTTTTTTGTACTAAACATGATAAAAGAAAAATATTGTCACAACTTCAAACATTTCTACAAAATTAGTATTTTTAAATAGGTGATGTGGAAAACTGTGATTTTAGGTTAAGTTATGTGAAGAACCCGCTAAGTTAAAAAAATTACTAATATTTTCATTTGTTCTCTAAAATTTCTTATAACTATGGCACTACTCCATGACAAAAGGACAAAAGGCCAAACTATGTATTTAGCCCCTAAACTTACCCAACTTGCGCGAGTTAGAAAAGGTATAAATGAACAGATCGTTCAGTGAACCATTCAATAAAAGTTCATTTATTTAATTAAACGAATGAACACAAACAGATTTTTCTGTTCAATTAGTTAAATGAATGAACATGAACAAGGTCTCGTTCATTCATTTACATTTACGAATTGTTCGGTTATTGTCCATTTACGTTTATTTATTTGTTTGTTTGTTTATGTCTATTTGTTTGTTTATATATATCTTAGTTGTATATTTATTATTATATTTTTTTTATATATAATATATTTTTATTAGTGTCCACCTACTCCACACACATATGATTATGCCCCAATCTACCCCAAATTAATCTATTGTCTTTGGGGTAAAATTCACCAAGGGTCACCTAACTTATTTTTTTTGTCCTAAATAAGTACCTGACCTTCATAATGTCCTAGAGAGGTACTTTACTTCTTATTATGTGTCCTAAATGGATACTTTCCATTAATTTCACAGTTAAGTCTAATAGAAAATGCTGATGTGGCATGAATTAATTCTCAAATAAATCTTAAAATAACAATTTAGGCACTCTTACTCTTCCCATCAATAATTATAGACCCTTAAACTTTTAAATATACTAATTACACTCCTAATCTCCTATGTCTTCTCGTATCACCATTTATTTCCCAAAAAATCTAGAAAATTAGGGCTGATTGATAAGCCCTAGAACTGGACCTTTTATTGATGAGCCCTAAAACCAGACCTTTCTTTCTCCTTTCTCCGCCTCCTCAACCTCTTCCTCCTACTTCGCCACCATTTACTCCAATGGAATCCCTAACAAGGCCGTCAGTAGTGACGCCATTGTCCTCCTACCTCACCACTGTTAAGGCGTCTATTACTGTCGGCTGTCACCATTCTCCTTACTGGCACCCAAATCCATTGCCTTTGCATGTTGTCGCCTTCGGCCAGATCTAAGTTCCTATGGCGGTATAAGCAAAGATACATTTTTGTGGGTCCAATAGGCTGTGAAAAGGGTCTTCCTCAATTTTCTGGGTGAGGTTGGTTTCAAATTGATCAGGTGTTGGCAGAGGAGAAGGTGGTAGAGGTCAAAAGAAAAGGAGTTACCGATGGTTGGCAGGGACTAGAAGGGACAAGAGGAAGAAGGGAGGCTCTTCTTACTCCCGCGATGATGCAAACAGCGTTTAGTGGTGGTAAGGCAAAGACGACTACCAGACAGGTTTACCAGAGAACGTGTTTCACATAAAGAGAGATATCCTGATCCAGTAGCCATTAAAGTTAGGGTTCTTAAAAATTTAAACAAACTCAAATTTGATTTGATCTAAAATTGAACCAAATTATGTGAAATTGATCAATCAAATATAGGGTTATTGATTTCTAGTCTGTGCATTACAAAACTGAGCCACCCCACCAGTGACTTTACGAATGGTAGTGGCTGGAGAGCAAAAGGAGATGGCAGCAAAGAGAATGAGAAGGAAGAGGAGAGGGATGATGGAGTCTACAGGAAAATTTTATGGTTTAAATTGTTGATATGAAAAGTTAAAAGACTATAAGTGTTATTTTAGAATTTATTTTAATATTTTCTTTTACCAAGTCAGCATTTTCCATTAGACTTAAATATGAAATTAACGGAAAGTACCCAGGTAGAACAAGCAATATGAGGTAAGTTACTTGCTAGGACATTATGGAGATCAAACAACCATTTAGAACAAAAAAAAATAAGTTAGGTAACTCTCAATGGATTTTATCCATTATCTTTGTTTCTCTAAACATAATTAGTCATTTTCTTCACAGTGTGAACCTACTACAGCATCAAGTCAAACCTCATGGCTCTAGCCCATAATCTCTCTCACTATTGCATATTGTTGTACCAGTCATTGTTAAACTTACTGCAATTCAGATTGGTGGTAGCTATTAACTTTAATTGTTCGTGTTCATGTTCGTGTCCATATTCATTTTTTAATAAACAAATGAACACGAACAGAAAAGTTGTATTCGTTTATTGTGTGTTTATGTTCATTAAAATTTAAACAAACGAACATGAACATGGCTTGTTCATGTTCATTCGGTTTATTTACAGCTCTACAAGTTGATCTACAACTCAATACTCAGTAAATATTAGTCCCCAAACTTTGAAAAACTATGCGAGTTAGTTCATTACCTTAGATATGTTGATGAAAAAATTATAATATCCCTCATTATTTCTTTTAGTCCGTACAAAAAGCATTCTTAGTTTAAATTCATTCAAAAAAACTATTTCCTCTATCATTAAAATGGAATTTGGAGTTAATGAGGATGAACATGAGAAGTTGAGTTTTCAGAACAAGTATACAAATTGCATCACTTGCCCCTCATACATTTTCTTTGTTGTTTTATGCTAGCTCCATCTAGTTTATTATTTTTCATGCTAATTCAATTCATTAGTAACTCTATTCCCTTGGCATCTTGATTTAAGTGCGGCAAAAAATGTTCATTATAAAAAAATCTTAGTACAATTTTTACGTAATACTTGATTAGATGATGAAGTATGGATGTTATACTTGTTTATTCAGTTGCAATAAAATTATGACATAGAGGATTTATAGGACTTTTTATATATCTTTAATTTAGTAAACAATAAATGTAGTGGGATCAAACTTCCCTTGGCCTCTTAGAAATGTCATATCAATGTGGCTCTAACCCGATTTAGGATCGGTTTGAGTTATGACTAGGATAGGGTTGGGTGAGGGTTAGTGGTATGTTATAAAAATTGGGTTTCAACCCAAACCCGATCTTAGAACCCAAACTTTCATCTTTAGGTAGAGGAGATAATTTATTTGAATGATTTTAAACTAAGAATACTTCTTGTGCTAAAATAAAAGAGATCAATAGGACTTTTACAATTTTTTCATCAACAAATCTAATTTAATAGACTAACTCACATTATTTTTTGAAATTTAAGAACTTACATTTATTGAGAACTAAGTTGTGAATCAACTCACACGAGTTGGGTAAGTTCAGAGTCAAATGTGTAATTAAGCCAAGACAACAAGATGGACTCTTAATTAATGACATGGCTGTTGATGGATCTGACAATCTTTAATTATCTTGTGCAGCAATCAAGCAAAAATTACTCGTTAAGCTTACGCCTGATCAACTTCGACATGCTATAATTGGCCCTACTTTTAGTTTAAACAAATAAATTAGTCGACGAACCAGTTGACCATTTACGAAGGTCAACCCTGTCAGATATCGGTGGATAAGCCGGCCGTTTCGAGACCTTAATGCTAGGGCTCTTACCCATTCAACTAACAAGTACTCTAATGTGACAAACATCTGGAGATAGCGATTCTAAATTTTGTGAAATTAAATATTTTCTCCGTGAAAATTTTAACTCAATTTATTTTTGGTAATTAATTTATAATTTTTTATTTTAATATTTTAATAGATATATGAAAAATTTTATATATGAATAATAGATTAAGATATGTAATTTTTAAATATATATTTTTTAATTATTTCTAATGAATAATAGTATAAATAAATTCAAGTCAAAATATAATAAAAATTTAAATAGAACAAAAGTTTTTAGATGAAGGTAGAATTTTGGACATTATGAAATAATATTATATAACAGTATTTAACAAAATATCTATTATATGGTTCTTTTGATATCTTTAGTATTTTTCATAACCATATAATATTATTTCAGAAATGTCGTACTTGACAAAATTATACAAGAGCATATACAATAAGTATACCTAGGAATATTAAAAACGTTTGAGCTTGGGAATTGACATTTCTTCTGTATTGTGACGAGGAAGACCATGCGACAATTTTGACTTTATCTAAATAATAGAAATACAATGTGTGTTAGTTATAAGCCCACTCGTAGTTGATAAAATAAGGTCGTGAAAAGGTCGTAAGAAAAGGTCATCGAAGGAGGTTCCAACAAGGGAGAGAAAAATTGTGTTCATACTCCCTAGTCCCTGTCTTCTAAAACTATTACAATATATTATATTCTATACAGTTTTAAATTTTTATAATATTTTTATATTTAATAACATACTTTACCATATTATTTTTTAAAATATCATTTCAATATCTAATTTTTTTTACTTTTTTAATTTACATGTAAAAAGTTAAAAGTAAAAGTAAGAATAACTTACAAATTTTTTTTATTTTCTTAATCTTCACGTCAAACCAAATAAAGTATCATTAGTAGGATGAAGAGAGCAACACACTTATTGTGTATTACCAGAAAAAAAAAATGTAGTTGTTGTTCCTTAGAAATTGAAATCAGAAAATGAAATAAATCTCTATATATGTAAACTGTAAAGTTTCTGACCAGTTCTTGTTTTTGCCGACACGTATGTACGGTAAGTGAAGCAATGGATTATGAAAGGTGGAAGGATCAATCCTCGTCTCTGGTCTGCTCCGAAAACAAATGGAAAAAAAATAAAAATAAAAACTTTACAGAAATAGTCCGCTGTGTGTGTGTGTGAGAGAGAGAGAGACAAAGAGAGAGAGAGAATATTACGCCAAAGAAAAAGTAGTAAGACAAATTATGTTCCATGAGTCATGACTTAGCAGTGGTCTTATTATTATTGTTTCATGACTTAGCGTTGGTCTTATTATTGTTTGAAAAATATTATGGATTACAAAGAAAATTCTGACATACTATATGGACTAACCTTGTAAATTATTCAATCCAAATATCTACACTTGTCTCCGTCCTTCTCTCTTTTACTTTGATTTCTTTTTCCTCTCAACTTCCGAATTCTCTAATCTTTGTTCCTATTTCTCATATTCTGAGTTCTTCAGTTTTTTTTTTTCTGTAATTTCTCTTTCTCTGTTTGTTTCTATTTCTATGTTTCTCTCACATGGCCAACTCCTAGGAACTCAACAACAAGAACATGGTTGTTGCTATCATCTCCTTATTTGCCATCGTGTCTTTTGCCTTTTCTCTATTCTTTTTTCTTTTTTTACAGCCAATTTGGAACGGTTTTTCAGTTCACTATTTTGACCTTGTTGTGATTAAGCCGAAATCCGAACTGTACAAGTTGATAGTTTACGGTCAAACCGGGTTGAATAGAAGGTCTAGTCTAATTTTAAAAAGAGCTAAAGAAAATTCACATTGATAGAATTAAACCATCCTTAATAATGTTTATTTTTTTTGTCAAATGTATTGAATGAATCTAAATGGCTTAAGCAACTAATATAAGAAGTAACTTGGTACCAACCTCATTGGAATGACCATCAAGTTTGCAATATTGCATGTCGAACACTTTATTGAATAAATCAATTTGATAATGATGTAGATTTATTACTCCACATGCCTTATGAAACCTCAAACATATGTATCACTCATATATTGTATCTCGATATCAAATTTTTGCAAAGGGTACAAACATCAATGAAAAGAGATTCTCAACCTTTATTTCTAATTTAAGATATTCTTTTCTTGCATGGTTTAACATATGATGACATTTACAATATCTTAATCTTTTCTTCTATAATGCCAATTCATTTTATTAGTGGCTCCCAATACTATCAACATTGTATGCAAGATGAAAGCAAAATCAAAATATTCTAGCAGCTCTGTCAATTGATGTGCTTTAGCTCCTTGATTTTGGTATATTTTATTCTTTTTTTATCTTCAGTACATTAATAATAGAAGAAAATAATGCGAGATCACTTACAAGTGATCCATAATGAGATCCCCAACAAGTATCCTGTCTATTAATGTTCATTTTTTGATTTAAGCCCTGTTTGGCATTAGTTTTAGCAATTATTGTCAAAGTTTTGAAAAAGCTATCCAATGGTAGTTTTTAGTTTTTAACTTTAGCGGTTTCATCTCTATCATAGAATAAATTATTCAAAACTCTAATTCCAATTATAAAAGTTGTTCCCAAAAGAAACCATAGTCCTCTGTCATTTTCAAGTTCACCATGATTTAAGGATTCAGCAACTTTTCTGCTTTTTTCTTCATGTTTATCTCATCATTTACATGATACTCTAATGACATTCAACAAAAAAACAACCAAGTAAAAAAAAAAGTCATTGACATAAAAATGATTCTTTGCAACAAAAATAACTGTTAGTTGTCTTCTTCTTCTTCTTCTTCTTCTTCTTCCTCCTCTTCCTCCTCCTCCTCCTTCTCCCATTCTCTTCCATATCATATTCTTCATCTTCTTCTTCTCCCCCAATTTTTTTCTTCTTTGTTCTTCTTCTTTTCTATCTCTCTTCCTCAACCATTCCTCTAAGAGTAAAAGGATTTCTGGATAGCTAATTGTTGGAAAATATATAATGACAACCATCAATAAAATACCAACAACATTTTTTTATAGTCAAGCATTGGAAAATCACTAATCACATATTCCAACTACTGGCTGTTGCAAAATTGCTGATGTGACATATTCCAATGGCTGAATTGTAGCAAATTTGGTTTTACGATGATTATTCTTTTGACTGTTTGTGATGGCAAATAGTTAGAATTTTTTCCCATGACAATTCTAAATTTAACAGCTATCCAGCTATCAGAATTTTGATTTTCCAACAGCTGACACCACAACATAAATGCACAAAAACACATAAGTTTATAGTTCCAATCAGTCGCTCGAAGTGCTGAAAGATGGTTAACATTTTCAGTGGAGAAAATCCTAGTCGATAGCTAGGAGTGCTGACTAGCGACTATTTGGAGCGACTAAACCAGTCAATCGCTCGCCTTAGGAATAGCACAAGATGGAACAACTAACTAATTCGGTCACTCAACCTAGCGATTGACTTTCAGTTGCTCCATTTTTTTTTTTAGATTTTTTTATTTTAATTGGCAGGCATGAAATTAAAACAAAATTAATTGGAAGTTTCATGAGGAAGCTGGCCACCATGCTTGTCATGTATGTCTCATGCCTATCATAGTTCCTTAGAGACAATGACTCCATCAAGTTCTTTTTGGGATGCCCCTCTGAAGAAAATTCTCACTTCGATGAGCTTTTGTTGTAGAGTTTTGGGCCAAAGTCGAGAGTCGACTTCGAGTGCTGTGGAGAGTATAGACAAAGTCTTCATAAATGTGGAAGACAAAGTCGGAATGGTGAAGCAGTTTGGCTTGTTGAGGGTCATGGGCAGTTGCGAAGCCATGGAAGGCGGTAGAGTAAAGGGTAGAGGAGTCGTCAACATAGATGGTTGAGGCGTATCAGTCATGGTGGTTGGAGAAGGAAAGGCTTGGCATTGGGATTAATACAGACAATGTCGGTTTTGCCTAGAAATGGCCATGGAAATGGAGATAAGAGAAGAGAAGTCGTAAAGAAAGAGGAAGGAGATGGTGATGAGGTAGAGGAAAAGTTAGATGAAGAGCAGACAATGAAAGAATGAGGAAAACAAAGAGATGGAGATAATGTTATTTTGAGGGCAACAAAGTGGGAAATTATTATTATTTAAAAGCAACTAAAAATTTTAGTCGTCATTCAGTTACTCAAAATGTGAGTCCCACCATTTAGCAATTAAAAAGAGACTGAATATTAATTTAGTTGCCCCTTTTAGTTATTTTTCTTACATTTCTCTTATAGTGTGACCATCGTGAAAAATCATAAAAGAATCACTTTTCTTGTAGCGAAAATTTTACACCATAAATATTTTACGTCATAAGTCCAATTACACTGTTTCTGTTTACACCAAAAAAATTATTTTTTATGCTTTATTAACGATATTGTTCGAATAATTTTTGTTGCGGAGTGGGTCGAGTGGCATTTCATTTTCTGGCGGAAGATTTTAGAAGAAAATGTAGATGAATGTATTGTTGGCTGTGGGTCATTGGATCCGACTGAAAATTTTCAATTTTTTTGTTAAATACAGGTCCATATTTTTAATTACGATCCATTAGAATTTTGTAAGAGAATCTTACTAGTCTTTTAGTCAATAAAAATTTATGAAAGAAACACACTAATCTTATAAAATAATTCAAATTGAAATTCTATATGCAAATAAATATATAATTGAGATCAAAAAGTAAAAAGAAACCCAAAATTAATTTGGTTTCACTATTGAATTAAACAAAGTCAGCACTTTGTAGTTTCTTCCCACTTTCAAACATTATAAGCGGCTTGAGGATAGAAGAATTTCCCACAACACAAGGATTCAAGGACCAGTCGTCACCAGTGAATTGCTTCTTTGACTCTTCAATTGCAAATTCCTCAATCAACAAAAAGGGCAACCACCATTCTAAGACTTACAGTAATTGCAAATTCTTCAATCAACAAAAAAAGACTTACAGTAAATTTATGCTAGAAATTATGAACACTTTCTTCAAATTAGAACATATATGTGATAGTTTAGCTTATTTGATTAGGTTTTAATTTTTAAGTTCAATAATCGATGTGAAATTTTTGTTCTTCTTTTCCCACCATTTCTATTTTGTTCAATACGATTAGGGAGAAAACTTGATTAGTCATATAACATTGCTCTGTTGTGGCTTTTAGAGCAGTTGGTTTGAGTCTTACCGCCAAAAAATTCAGCATTAAAGAGTGAACTGAAAATATTGGAATGGATTGTTAAGTAACCGAAAAGTGCTGCGAGAAATGGCTAATATTTTTGAGGTTTGCTGATAAGCACCTACGTGTATAAGCACCTAATTAACACCGTTAGAATTCTGTTAGTTTTAAGTATAAATAGTAACTTTTACTTCTTAATATAAGTTATATTTAATTAATATAATTATGGAATGTATTAACCTTATTCAAATTTTTAGCTATGGAAAAATTTTAAATTTGAATTCATTTGAAAAGATAATAATAATGAAACAAATAAATATAATATGATAAATATGGTAATTACTTAAAAACAAGTTTATTCATTCAGTTTTTCGCATAACCAAATATATTCCGATAGTAACATACATTCAGATATCAGTTTTATACAATTGGTTGTCAGTTTAATACATAAACACCACCAGACAATACAAATAAAAAATCAGTAAAATCCGAGACCCAAATCACGCATACAATATTTATACAAATCGAACCCAAATAATACATATCACACATTTTGAACGTGGGAGCATACATGACCACATGTGTTATCCTATTAGTCAGAAGTACTCACACAAAATAGTAGACAAACAAATGGCTCCTGGGATCATATACACAATCACATAAACATACAAATCGAACTTGGGATCATACATACCCACCACCAGATAATACATCAAGATTATGATAAACAATCTCAGAAGATAGAACAATACAAATCGTGACAAACAACACACGAATCCAACAAAAAATGTTTGAAATCCAGAATCGCACCTTTTGTCCTACCCACAACCCACCGCAGGTATCGTCGTAGGCCACCGATCGGCGATGGAGAGCGAGAGCGAGCGACGGATCAGAGAGCGAGAGCAAGCAGAGAGACTAGCCGAGCCGGAGCGTCCCATCTCCCTGACCAAGACTGTATCCATGCGCCGGGGGGAACATGTTCAGGATTAGCTGCGCCTGCACCATCGAATTACTGCTCATCACCACCTGCGCGAACCCCGCCCGACCCAGCTCGCTCCGCCAGCTCCGAAACTTCTCTTCTCCGCTCCTCGCCGGCCCTCCGATCGCCAGAATGTTGTTGATCTCCCGATAGAACAGGCAATGCTCCACCCGGTGTCACTCCCCACATACGCCCCCAGAGAATCGAAAAGCGTCGAGTAGAAATGAAGCGACCCGACGAACCTGTCCAGGAACGACCCACCCAACGACATCTCTGGCTCCACCAGCGTGATGATCCGCGGGGACAACTGCTGGAGAAGCCTCATCGCTTTCCAGTCGCGGAAGATCGGGAAGCATACGACGAGCCTAGGAGGTCGGTCGGTGACGGAGAGCGAGAGCGAGCAGAGAGAGCGAGCGACGAAGGAGAAGAGCGACGGAGAACGAGAGTAAGCAGAGAGAGCGAGCGAGAGCAAGAGCGAGCGACGGAGGAGAAGAGCGACGAAGGGCGAGAGAAAAAGATTACTGGTGGAAGAGAGAAAATTACGAGAATTAAATGGTAATTACTAAATTTACTAATTTATAAAAGGAACTTTAGTGATAATTATCACAAAAATTATGAATTTATCCTAATTGATTCAAGTTTCCTTTTAAATTTAAAACTAACAGAACCCAAACGTCATCTAATAGGTGCATTTCAGAATTTGCCAATATTTTTCATTCTTTCTTTATGAGGTTGCCTTAAGTGACTCTATTCCTTTTCTGGATGTTAGATTATCGGCTTGGGTTAGGGATTGGATTTTGGCTTAATTTCCTTCTTTGCTACGAGGTTGTCTTTACTTTTGTATATTTTTAGTTTTCTGTTTCATAAGCTTGGGTTGTGGGATTTAGGGTCTTTGTCTTTGGGTTGTAGGGTGCTTGCAAGGATGCTTGTATCTTTTTTTTTTTTCTTTAATAAATTCTTTTTATTCCCGAGAAGAAAAAACTCCACCTCTGTCAATTTCCCAGTAAAGATTTGAGTAATAAAAAAGAATTACATTAGATCTATAAACATTTTCTAGTTTGCAAATTTTTATATTATCTCGAAGTGGATGAAGCATCTTTAAGCGTGCAAATTCTCCCAGTCACATGAGGTTAGGAGGACTTTGGGCGTTCATGACGAATTCTCTTTTTCGTGCGTCTTTTCGGCGAATTCTGGTCCCAACCAATCGGAGAACAAAATCAAACCAACCCATTTCTATTTAATTGCTGTATATATGTCTGTGTGTGTTTGTGAAGAATGAAGCATTTTGATTGGAACCGACGAATGCTTTATTATAACCAAAAAAATTACGTACAAAATATTCTCGTATCTGATAAGCACTTGTACGTTTCCCACGCCCTTGTGCTTTATGTTTAGGCCCGTAAGTAGCACTGAAAAATTATCAGTTTTGTAATTCTTAAACCTAATTAATTAATTAGTCTCTATTGATAAACAGCTCATATATAGCTGGACGAGGAAGGGATTAAACAGGCAGATCTTAAAATAAGGTTAGATACAGTCAGACGAACAGTAACAAAGCATATCCGAATCCCACCCTAATTGTTGTTTAACTAGATTGTGCCAATTATATTTATTTATAGAAGAAAAAAATATTGAAAAAATTTATGAATTTAAAAATAAGCTATGATCAAATCAAAAGTTTTAAAAAAACTGAAACATCTTAATTGTATTGATAAAAAATTTGATAAATAAATAAATATGACATAGGATGAATGTAGTGAATTTAAAATTTCAAGAAAAATCGAAGCCTTACGTGTCACTTCTGGAAACTTGGGGACCTAAAACACAAAAACCAAAAATCTAGGATAAAGTAGCAAAAATACATACTTTCAAAGGATGAGGGCTAGAAAACATCACTGCAGATAAATATATGAGCAATTGTGTCATTTAACCTTTTTGGCTCAAAAATTTGCCCAAAAAATGAATGATTTGCCCCAATAAAATACCATAACAATGTGGCATCGTCCATAAGAATAGTACCACATCTATAGCTTATTTTGAAAGATTGAGGATAAGAAGGAATCACCTCAGATAAACTGAGAACTAAATGTGTGATTTACTATTTTTTTCAATAAAAAAATCAACTCAAAAAGAAAAGCAATTTCTTTGAACAAAAGATAACTCTTTCTAATTATAAATTAGCCAAACGGCATATTACAAATCAATGATGGTATAAAGACTCTACAGGACAATAAAAACATAAAATTGGCCACTAAAAGGGTACTCATTTTTGTGACACCAAATGAAAAAAAAAAATTGGATCAAGCCAAACTTTTTATATAAACCAAAATAAACTTAAAATAGAAAACTCACAATTAACTAAAACAAAATCTATACTAAGCTGACAATAATTAGACAATACTAAGCCAACCAATCATTAAATGCCTGAAAATGAGTATCTAATGAACAAAAAACCTACCTATAAAACCTAAAAAACAAAGATTGACTTTATTATATGCAATAGCCTCTATATCTGTTGTCAACCTTTGGGATACCTTTATAGAGCCGAGATTCTGGTGAAACCAAAAGAAAACCTTGATCCCTTGCTGCCCACTCCTAGTTGAAGATCTACTAGGTGAAAGTCTCGAATCTCTCTTAAGCACTAAGATTTGAAGGATATTGCATCTATTATAAAATATGATAGATAACGTCAGCTAAAGTCAATCAAATAATAAAAAGAATTAAGAAGAACCAATCAAATCCAGATTGAAGTCTGAATCTAGTTAGAAACAAAAAAAATGAGTGTAGGGAGACATCAAAAGGGGGCGCAGGTCTAGTTGCAATTTACGGATTTCACATGGTTCTGTTAATACGGATGAAAAAAAGGTCAAGCTTTTTTCAAGTAGCTCGAGCTCGAGCTTGAGCTTGAGTTGAGAATTTTTTAGTAGGGCCCATTTGAGTTCGAGCTTGAGTTTAAGTCGGAAAATGGGCTCGAACTCTTTTAGGGTCGAGCTCGAGCCTAAAAAAACTCGGCCCTATGAGCACGCAGGTCTAACAGGCTCGAGCCCTTTCTCTCATTCTCATCCATTTCGTTACAACATTACGGCCCTTACCTAATTATTTCACCCACCCAATCGGCCTTACCCTTACGGCCTTTACTCGACAATTGCACCCACCTACCCAATCAGTTGTCGGCCAGTCCCACTAGACGACAACGATGATAAACGATGACAACAACCCCAAGATCGACGACAATTGCCACCAACGATAGCCCCACCCAAGATTGACACCGCCACCACTGACGCTCCAAGTAGACGCTGGAGACTCATATCGACAGCTTGAGAATGGACTACGGTGGCTCCACTATTGAACTGAGGAAGATGATGCCTCATTTGTGAAGTTCACAAAATCAAGGTAGAACAATAAACAATTAAAAAGTTTAAGATATGTTCTCTAATTTTCCCTTCTCTTGTTGTAAGAAAAATTGCATATTCAATCATCACCTTTCACCTAAGTTGTAGTTAAGGTGCTAAAGATTTATATGTTGTTTAAGTTTACATTGAGCTCGAGTATTCAAGTTCAAGTAGTACCAAACAGTGGAAGGGCTGAGAGCTCCGTCAAGCCCATTTTCACCTCTATCTGTTAACTTAGAAATTAGAAAGCAATTTCTACCTAAAATGTTTGGCAAAAAACATACTGTAGCAACGTTGCACTGTTCATAAGAACAATACCTCACCTACAGCTTTAGTATATGTAATTAGATCTAATAACTCTGGGCGACGTCGGTGCTTTGGAATTTAATGGAAACATCCATTTTAGGATAGATACGATTCTCTTAGCATTGAATTTTATATGTTCCTGAGGAGTAATGCGTCAGCTTGGCCTCTCCATTTTCTTGCTTTGGCTTATTCCACATGATATTGTTCTTAGAATGTGCCACTTCAAGCCATGACTAGATTAGACCACGAAATGTCTGCCGTTAGAGAGAACTGATCCGGTCCCTCTTTTCAGACAGAACAAGAACTTATGCAATTCCCCGTGCAGTGTTCTGTTGTACAAACGGTACATATTCGGTATTCCTGTAGGCATTCGTCATTCCCGGTGGATTATGCTCCCTTTCCCATCTTATTTTTCTATATTCTTTCCAATCTCATCCGAAGGAAATAATTTTGTTACATCAACACCACTGAGTTGCGTCTTGCAGAATCTCTATCTATCCACCGGAACAGAGAGACCTGACGAACACAGGACAAAGATGCTGCTCTGTTCGAGTGGAGGAAACAGGTACACGTGAAAAGTTGTTACTTCATTATTCTTCACCCCTTCTCATGTTGATTTCTTCTGCTTCTATATACGGTGGGAAAGAGGAAGATAGGGGATTTGAACTGGGTTCCATTGGAATCAACTACGGACTTTAAAGCTCCCTCCATCCCATGTCAAATATAGACGCTCGTTTCAATCATTATCCGCCTCAGTCCTTACTGATACTCTCTGGGCTTTGGTCCACTGGTCAATAGGCCCATTGAGGAATGAACTGGAATACTGTTAAATCCAACTCTTGAATTGGACCTAGGTTTGCTGGTTAGATACTATCAAAGTGACAAAGACACACTCATGGGTCAAGACGTTAATGGATTGACAGTTAATCATGGAAAATGCATGTTAAGGGAGGATCCTCATGATCACGAAGGTAATTACATAAATGAAGGAGTGCCCCTTATTATGGAACATCCAAAGATTTATAAGAGGTCTATCACAAGAGAAGACGATGTATATTCTATGCTCTAACCTACAACTTTTCTACTAAGCTTTCTCCTCTCTCGAGCCATTATTGATTTAAGCATCAAGAGGTCTTCCTCGGACACCAATTCCGGGACCCCTAACCTTGTCATTTGGTTTCAAGTTCATTCATTTCTAAGGATCTCAGACATTACACTACATAATTCAGATATCATTTACTATATTTCAATTGATACAATGAAGTTTAAATTCTCGATTAATGGTAAAAAATCACTTAGATATATAAAATTGTGTAGTATCATAAAGATTTACCATAAATGCCCTTTTTTATGTAACTAATTAAGAGTGATAAGATGTAATCTCAAAATTGTAGTCATCATCATTGTACTTGACTTATGAAATCTTATCATTGCCTTGACAGGTAAAAATGGTAGCAAACTAGTTATTATAATATAAACATATGTCTAATTAGATATACTAATTAATCCTTAATGTTGTGGGTGTAACTCACCACCCAGGTCTAAATTGAACCAAATTACCTTTGGATATACTTTTTGTCATCCTCTAGAAATACTTTGTCGTTGTCACCACCACCACTGGACCGTAATTGCCTCCTAATAGAAGCTTTTCCAAGTGGTCATCATCTCCACATTGCACGTTCCCCAATTGATCTTGCCTTCATTGCTCTCCTCCGGATCACACCATCATCATTCACCTTTAGATCTCATCATCACTATTTGCCTCTAGATCACTGATTGTCAATCACCTCCAGATCACTCCTAGATATACTCTTTCTACCCCTCCAAAAACCCTAGCTCGTTGTTGCTACCACCATTTGCCACCGCAATTGGACCATCATTGCCTCCAGATCAAAGTTTGTCCAATTGTTCATTGTCTCAAGATTGCACCTTCTCTAACTGATCTTGCCTTCATCACTCGCCTCCAGATTGTAGCATCATCGTTTTTCCTCCAGATCTCGCCATCGCCACTTGCCTCTAGATCGCCCCAGTCATCGATCACCTCCAAATCGCATTGCTAGCCTTTAGATCGCCTCCACCACCACTCACCTCCAAATCGTGGCTCACCTCCAAATCGCACTAACTTTTGCCTTAAGATCGTGTCAATATTTGTCTCCCATTCACCTCAGCCGATGTTAATCCAGGCCACCCCTCTCTCGTATCCATCACCAAATTGTGCACAAAAACAATCTGCTAAAGTGTCTAAGACAAAATGCAGCAGTGTTTAAACAAATAGGTAAAAGTGTTTGAAAAAGCATGTAAAACTCCCTAAAACAATATGTAGACAATTTGTTTCCTTTATAAAATATAAAAATAATTTGTTCTCTTTAGAAGTAATGTGTAAATTTGTCTATAGGAATATGTAAAAGCATGTGAAGTAATATGTCAAAAAAGTCTAAAGCATTATGTAGACAATTTTTTCTCTTTAGAAATAAAAAAGTCTAAAACAATAAGTAAAGTGTCTGAAAAACTATGTAAAAGTGTCTAACACTATATATATAAGTGTCTCAAGTAATATATAGATGATTTGTTATGTTTGAAGATAAAAGTGTCTGAAGCAGTATATAAAAATGTCTGAACCAATACGCAAATAAAAGTATCTAAATTAATAAGTAAAATGTTTGAATGAATATGTAAAAGTGTCTAAAGAAGTATGTAGAAATGTCTGAAGTAATATGTAAAACTGATTTTTGGGCATGATAGATCATCGGTGATGCGATCACTTCATTGGTTTCTAAAATTTGGTCCAGAAATCAATGAGTGTGATATGGAAGCGTTTCCAATGGTTACCACTAATCCTAAACGAGATTGAACAACGGTGTTGCCTCGAGATAACCATCAGCCTCAATTGCGAGAGAGCAGCGGAGATGGCACCTTACTTAGATCTAATATAGACGTTTGCAGACAATGGCGACAGTTCGCGGCCGCAAGAAATGAGAAGGTATGTGATCAGGGAAGGCATCATTTGCGATCTAGAGAAGTCAAAAAATCACAACAAATGCCTAGATCAGTTGGCTTCTCTAGTGTGGTGACACTGTTTTGGGCGAAAATATTGTTAGCAGCTAGAGAAGATAAAGGCTCACAATCCAAAAACGTAGCTGTTGGCAGCTAGAGAAAGACGAAGAAACGATTTGGAGTATGACAATGAGAATTATTTATGATAGTGAGGGGTAAACTTGAAAATCCTTCGTTACGTCTAATTAGATATATACTCATACTTACCTCTGGGTAACCAACATGTCAAATGTAACTAAACGTTCTCCAAGTCCTGAAGACAAGCTATTCACCACCAATCTTTCATAAACACTCCTAAATATTGTTATCTAGTTGTAAACATGCTTTTGAATTTTGAGGAGAAAAAAAAAAGAAAAGAAGAAGAAGAAGAAGAAGAAGAAGAAGAAGAAGAAGAAGAAAAGCGAAAATGTGATCGCCAATGTTTCTCAGTTTAGAGAGAAGGAAATTTTAAAACCAATCTCTTCCCATAAAAGCCGATGCTAACGTCATAATATCCTTGGAAGGAAAGAAATAGTCTTATTTTCCAAGGCATCGGCATGGACCCTTGTGTCATCGCTGAGAAAATCAATAGAAGCACTGGCGTACGAGTGGCCAACGCCTGAGGGTGGCACTTTCAAACTGAGCATTGATGGATCCTGCGACCCTACTAAGGGGGTAGCTGGTCCAGCGTTCTAATTAGAGACCACAGATGCCACATAGCCATCGCTTATTAAAAACAGGATTGGTCACTGCACTCCTCTTATGTCTGAGCTTTAGAGCCTTTATGAGGGCTTTAGAATAGCGGCTCTTATGGGTAAGGTATCATTAGATGTTAAATCAGATTGCAAAGAACTGTTCAATCTGATTTTCTCTAACACAGATATTTGCCCCCAACTTACAATCCATTTGTTTTCTGATTGCAGGTTGTTCCTGGATCAGATGGAGATGGATGTTCTTTAAGTTCATCATTAACGAGAAAGCAAATAAGGCGGCAGACGGGCAAGCTGGTCAAATAATCTAAAACGAGCTTAAATATTACGAGCAAAAGATCCCCGAGTTCGATACACGGTCTTGCGAAGTGAGGAAACTGGTTTAGAAAATGTCCCAACTTCAGTATGCAACAGGGCTTCAATACTCCGGGCCTGGCCTTGGTGCACCAAAACAAATGAGTCTAGAGGCATGGGGCATTTTCATAGATTTCATTTCCCTCCCAACCCAGCTCGAGTGATGGAGACTCCACTGGGAAACCTCCATCCCGAGCTCCCAGCTTTCTTGATTCATTTTGCAGAAAGCTCGAAGAAACCAAGCATCAACCAGTAATTAACAAACATAATTTCTCTGGCCATATTCTATCACAACGTTAATGTGTGGACGATCATATGTGATACGAAACAAGAATGATTTTAGATACATCCTTCAGAATCAACAAAGTGGCTAAAAGAGATCACATTCTGATCATGACGAGCTTCCAACAGCAAGAATCAGTTGGAAGCCCTTTTCTAGCTCCTCAAACAAGACAAGAACACTTGCCTACACTCTTTATGCCAAGAAAAATCTTAAAATTGAATCACAAGACAAGGTCTTAAAACATAAATCACAAAGTTTCACAGATTTGACACAACCAGCTCTTCACAAACTACTCTACCTTAACAGCATAATGAAATTTGAGTTCTCAGTCTGCGAGTTACAATGACCATGTTCAACTGCGGAATATTCTTTCAAACAGCTCCCCACGGAATCACACGTTTTACGGCAATTTATATCAGTAATATGCCTTTCTCGGATTGTTCTACAAAAAAAAAAAAACAGAGAATTATTATATCGCTAAGAATGAGAATGCTACTGAGCAATCAAGAGAACCACATGAATCAACACTGAGCATATATATAAAAGGGAGGGCATACCAGAGGGTTTGGCCTATATCGATAACCAAGCATCATTCTTTTCTTGTACTGCTCGTATATATCATCATCAGCAGTCACCTCCCCAGGATTCTGGGCACCAACACCCAAGTTATCCTTCTTTACATCACCAGCCATGATTGGATCTGAGATGCCACTTTTGGACATACCTAAACCTTCACCTGTGATAAAAAAGCGGACTATGAAGCTTGTAACATTATAACAAGATGACACTTAAAACTATTTATCACTTCGATAGTTCAACCAACATAACAATACCACTTGCAAAAAAGTGGGATAAAATGATGCCACATGACACTTAAAAAAATCATATAATCATGTCACTTCTAAATGAAGCAACTGCCAAGTGAGTCTAGGTTCTTCACAACAGTACACTTAAAAACAAAGGTTACACAATAAACCCTTAGGGGCATTAGCAAGAGAACTTGAGCAATTCCAAATAAAGAGGGAGGTCACCTTCTTTCCAACCCATTTTTGATAAGAGCTTGTGTCCAACATTATCAGCTTGAATCCTAGCTCTATCCAAAGCTTCACGAGCAGCTTTCTGTGCGGCTGCATCATTACAGGCAGCCATAAACCTTTCAAGCTCTTCTGGTGGGATGTAATCACCCATGTGGTGGCCTTTCTTTCCTGGGCCTGAAATTAATCACAGTGACCAAAACTATTTCAGAAAGAGGGGGAAAGGACAAGAAAAGGGGGCTTTTACCCATAGTATAGATCATAAAAAGATGGAATTATAAACAAATAATCAGACAAAAACCATGAAGAGATGCCGGAGGGGGCATTTCATCCTTTGAATGCTTAGGCTGTCTCCGCCTCTCTTCTTGAGCAGCCTTTTTCATGTAGAACTCCATCATAGCTAAAGGGTCAGTACCAGATGGTGTACTAGATGGACCTGCACAACAGAAGCATATGTATCAAGACAACATAAACTCACACAGTTTCAAATTCTAAAGAAAACTGATTATGTTTGCATGTTTCGCAGCAATTTTTCCATGCTACGCAAAAGCAAGGGGGCAAGTAGTCCATACCAGTTCTGGCTGATGAACTGGCAGAACCCCCTGACTCCTCATTCTCATACAAAGCAGAGGCGGGTGTTTGATAACTTGGTTGGGGCTGAACTAATCTCAGCGAGCTGTTTGAGGACTTGGAAGCTGAAGCTGAATTGCTGGTAGCACCTAGACAAGTACCAAAACAGAGAAGTCATTCACAAAGATTTATAATTACGATAGAACATGGTAAGGTAAAGGCAAGTCACATATACCACAATCTAATTTGTAAAGATGCATAAAGCCCAAAATATTGCAAAAAAGTGGTCAAAGCCAATTAAACATTCACATCAAATAAAAGAAATTGGCTCCGTTTGGGAACAATGTTGGCATTTAGTGTTAAAGGTTGGTAAGCTATCCAACGGTAACTTTTAGTGTAAGAGGTTTGTAGAAGCTGCCACAACTGATCAAAAGCTAGCTTAACCTCTAATTCTAATCTTAGATGCTCTCTTCCCAAACGAAGCCAATGTAAATAACTTCTTTACATCAAATATTACTAGCTAAAATAAATTGTTGGGAAGTGAAAGATATCACAAAGCCAGTCATGTTATTGTGCTAGATGCAAGAAACAGAGGGTAAAGTAATAGAACTTCAGCATACAACGTTATAGAGACGAAAGAGAACTGAAATTCAGAAAATAACTACCGTGAGGATTTTGAGACTCCTTATCCTGCAAAAAAGCCTTTTCCTCTTCAGCCAGCCGATACTCATAGTATTTGTAGTCAGCACAGCTCTCATCAAAAAGGAACCTGGTAAAAGAAACTAATAAGAAAAGACGTACACAAAAATAAAATAAAATAACATAAAATTAAAATACACACACCCCACTGAAATGCCCACCTTTGTTGCACACAAAGTAAACACTATGCTTGAAAACTTGAAATATGACAAAAGGACTACCAAGGAAAATTCATACTTAAAGGGAGTATCTCCAGGATTCTTTTGACGTGTAGTATGCTCAATCTGCCTCCCATGTTTGGCAACAAAACTTGCAAGTTTGTCTGCAACTATCTTCACAGTAGGATCACGGGGGGATGATGGTGCTGCATATCACTTACAAAACTGATTAATACCGAGACCATGAAGAAGAGAATGCAAATTACTCTTGTAGCAGGCCTGCCACATATTCCAAATCTTTCATGGAACATCTCTTTCCACCAATGTTGATTGGTACTAAAGGTATAAGCTGCATTCATGAGACAACAAATATTCAAGAATGTTTTGTCCTCTCCATCCACTACTTCAAGATCAAAAAAGGTACACCCAAATGATTCTCCAAATCAAACAAAACTAGATGAGAATGTACCATTATAATCATGTATACGCCACTAAAAGGGAAATTAATTTCAAAAAAAGAAAAAAAGAACACATAAATTCATTACTGGGCAGATCAGAAGTTCTAAATCAAGAAGAAACCAAAACAATTAGAATCAACAAGAAGAACCGTATAAAATACAAAAAATTGGTCGTAATGGAAATAACTAACCTAGAAATTTTTTCATAGTCAAAATTAGTGTCTGCAATTGATTTAACAACGCTGTGTGGCATATATAACTATCAACATGACATAAAGACCTGTGCCTTAAATATTAGCTCCTAAAACTCAAGAAAGCATAAATTCATGTAAGTGGAAATTACCAACATCCACTTGCTTTAATTTTTTTTCAGAAACATCCAAGTCGCTCAATTTTTGACGTTTCGCAGGGGCGTCTTCCGACCCCTTTGCCAAGTCCTTTTCATCTTCATCCTCATCGCCAGCCAACTTAACAGCAGGTGCAACAACCTTTGATTTCTGTTTCAAGCTGAAGGCTAGTTTGCCCCCAGAAGGAGGCTGGGAGATCTTTATAGCCACTTTACCAGTAGGGACAGCAGGCTTGATAGTTGATGGCCCTGTTACAACTTTTGGTGGTTTAGATTCTTCTATTGAAGAACTTTTATCTTTCTTCTCCTCTTGTTGAAGTTGTTTAAACCTCTCCATGAATGAACCATCATTAACAAAAAGGCTAGGCGGTGCTCCTTTCCCCATCACTTAGGAATGAGCTACTTAGCTGTTTACATGAAGTCACTAATCGAAAAGTAAGACTTTGTGGCATTCTGGAAGAAAAATTAAAGCACAATAATCATAAAAGCAAAATTGCCAAACTAAACATCGTATAAATATAACTACAAAAACCAAGAAATATATCACTGATCAAACTTTGATGATAAAATTCCTCTTTCATTTGCTATAAAATTTCTCCAGTTGGCCAAAAAAAGAACATAAAGGATCAAACACTCCATTAGAAAAATTAAACATTAAGGGCATTTTTACTTGGCTGTGTTTAGCAATGAACTGAATTCATTGTAGTTCATTTTAAACCCAAATAAACTACAGGAAATTCAATCCAATGGAAACGCAGCCAAGTAAACATGTCTTCGGAATTAATAATCATTGTAGCTGATTACTCAAGACTTCTAAAATCACAAAGTTATACGTCCTTGAGCTCTAAGACACTACAGCTGCAAAATGGGTTCAGTTGTATTTGATCCAGCTAGTCTTCATTCCAACTGGGTTCAAAAATCTTACGTAGCCCAATATGTTCTTCTCAAAAGCTATTTCCCTTTTCGATTAACTATGACAGAAAAAGAATTTAGCCGTGCATCACTTATCCTACCACTGTGTAAAAGGAGATCAGTTGGAACATCCCTAAGTCATGAATGACAAACTTAAGCTTCTCGATAATTCAACACCTCGAGACAATTTTCACAAATAATGAAGGATGACTCACTGGAAAAGGTTTCCACCGATTATAAACCAAAATAAATGATAAATCGGTATTAAACTTAAAATAATCATGATCCATCTCCGATGAAATTTTTCAATCGATTGACAGAAAATCAACACAATCACTTGACCGCCAACTGAAAAAGACGAACCCAACCCGCCCACCCAAAATAAATCCAACCTCTGCATCCTATAAAGCGAAATTTGTAAAAACCACGACGATGCCGAATGTACTAAGTACGAGTATCAATTACGGGAAGAATAAAAACCCTAAGAAGACAAATCCCTAGACAACAGCCAATTCATCCAGAAAACTAATCTAACCCTAACTGATAAACCGAGAAATCCAAGATCATCACCTGGGAGTATCGTTCCAATAACGATCAAAGCGCTCTTCGACGTATCACTTTCGTCGGATCAGCAAATTAGATCGCGAGTTGGCGCGGGATAGAGCAATCTGGGCCTCGGCTTGGAGGAATCGGTGGTAGGAAGAAGGACGCAAAGCCCCTTTCTAAGAAGCGTTGTTTCTTTTAATTTATTGGCCCTCTTAGTTTATAGAATTGTACAACTTGCCCCAGTAGTATGAAACGTTTCCACAAACCCACTGCTCTCAAGGACCACAAGTTGCCAGCTGGCATCATTCCAAATACTTTTTAAAAATGACTTGTTTAACATGTACCTTAAAATGCATTACAAACATAGTTTGACTCACCTGGTTTAGAATCAATTCGTTTTACATTATTGCTAATGTATTAGTGTACAATGTTTTTTATTGTTAGTTCATTTTTGTCCGGAATTTACGTCATCTAAAAATTAATAGTGTTGTATATTGGCATAATAATCACTTAAATAACTTTTTTAAAATGTAATTACTCCCTCTATTTTAAACTGATTGAACCATTTTAAAAATTATATTTGAAAACTATAAGATTGAATTTACTATTAGTTAATATAAATTTTACATTTATATAGCAAAATGTTTAAGAAATAGTCTATGGGTCTACGAAATTGGGACAGAGCTAATAATTTTTTATAAATTTTTTAATTTATTCAGCCTAAAATATTAAAAATGCTTCATTTTGTAAAAAAAAAAAATACGTTTCAAAAAAATTTAAAATATAGAATTTCAATAATCACACAATTTGACCAAATAATTGCTGTATATAAAAATAAATATTATTAGTATATTACTATATTATTAATCTTAGAACTAAGGATCTTACAAAACAGGACCGGATCTTACAAAACAAGAACAAGTATGATACAGAGAACTTTTAAGAAAATACGAGAAAAAGAAGTACAGAGAACTTAGGAGAAAAGGAAGACTCGAAAGACTAAGTGGCTCGAATGGACTCCGAATCCTTCGTTTGTAGGCCAGCACGGGATCTACTTTTTTTAATGCTGATGCTTCTGCCTTGTTCTGAATAATGGACTCTTTAGCTTTCTAGAATGCTGGTGTTTTTTTCTTAATAATGGAGTATTTTCTGATGTCTCCTGTGTCCTCAAATAGCGAACTTTCTACAATATCCACCCTGAAAAAGGAGGTACCTATACCCCCATCTTGACTGTTGATCTTGGTTTGGGAAAGAAAAGAGAAACGGGCTAACTGGGGTAACATGTGAGGGAGGGAAAAGAAAAAAAAGTGATAAAAAATTTTAAAATGCAATAAATATTTCTAAAAAGTAAAAAAAAAAATTAAAAAAAGCGATTAAATGTAAAAAAAAGTGATAAAATTTAAAAAAGTGATAAATGTTAAAAAATTAGTAAATATTTTTAAAAAGCTATTAAAACCGAAAGAGTGATAAATAATTCTAAAATGTAATAAATAATTTTAAAAAATGATTAAATAAAAAAAAATGATAAAAAAATAAAAAGTGAAATATTTTTCAAAAAAAGCCATTAAACTAAAAAAATTGATTAAATACAAAAAAAAGTGATAAAATATAAAAAAAAAGTGATAAATGTTAAAAAATGGTAAATATTTTTAAAAAGTGATAAAAAAAATTCTAAAATGCAATAAATATTTTTAAAAAGTGATAAAATTAAGGTTTTGTGATATCAATTTAAGGTGATTGTGGCACCAAGTTAAGGTTATAATGGTACCAATTTAAGATTCAGTGGTACCAGTTTAAGGTTCTAGTGGTACCAAATTATGGTTATGCTGATACCAACTTAAGGTCATATTAGTACCAAAGTAAGGTTCAATAGTACCAATTTAAGGTTCTAGTGGTACCTAGTTATAATTTTTATGGTATCAAATTAAGGTTTCAATGGTTCCTAGTTAAGGTTATAACGGTACCAAATTAAGATTTTGTGATACCAAGTTAAGGTTATTGTGGTACCAAGTTAGGGTTCTAATGGTACCAAGTTAAGGTTATACTGGTACCAATTTAAGGTAAAGTGGTATCAGTTTAAGGTTCTAGTGGTACCAAATTATGGTTATGCTAATACCAACTTAAGGTTCTACTGGTACCAACTTAAGGTCATATTGGTACCAAATTAAGGTTCAATGGTACTGGTTTAAGGTTCTAGTGGTACATAGTTATGGTTTTTATGGTATCAAATTAAGGTTTCAATGGTCCCAAGTCAAGGTGATAACGGTACCAAATTAAGGTTTTGTGATACCAATTTAAGGTTATTGTGGTACCAACTTATGGTTTTACTGGTACCAATTTAAAATTCGGTGGTACCAGTTTAAGGTTCTAGTTTTACGAAATTATGGTTATAGTGATACCAACATAATGTCATATTGGAAGCAAAGTTAGGTTCAATGGTACCGGTTTAAGGTTCTAGTGGTACCTAGTTATGGTTTTTATGGTATCAAATGAAGGTTTCAATAGTCCCAAGTTAAGGTTATAACAGTACCAAATTAAGGTTTTAGGCCTAAGATTATGGAAGGATATTATTTTCTTATTTTAGCATCCATAGATATATATTTGAACAAAATTATGAGCTGAAATATCTAGGTTAAGGAAGTTGGGTGCCTAATTTGCAATTTAAGTAGGAAAAAAGATGATTTCAGTTCAAAATTAATGATAAAAGTAAAAAACAGACGATAACATGTAAAGAAAGGCAATATTGGTAATTGAAATGCAAGAATATGTTGATAAAACTATTTTTTTGTATACAAATACATATTAATGGAAACAAGAGGAAAGTAATAATAAATATATCATACTTCAGTCTATATAAACATGCAGAGGAATAACATTTTAGCATCCACGAGACATCGATATAACGTAAGATAGTAAAAAACGCGTGCATATTTTCTTGAAAGAAAATTCAAAACTATCCTAGTTCCAACGCCATTTACCTTCTCCTTCCCCTCTTAGCTGCAGGCCTATCTTCCATGTGCTTAGTACGGCTCTCGACGCATCCATCAGATGCAGGCTCATCTGACTCTGACCCAGGTTCATAATCCGACTCTGCATCTGAGTCATCTTCCTCGTTTTCCTCATCCTCTTCAATCAAACCATCAGAATCTAAACCTTCGTCACCAACAATGTCTTCATGCTGCACATCATCCTCCGCATCATCTCCTTCTGATTGGGATTCGGTACCAACTTCATCGCTCTCATCTCCATCACTGATGGAACCTTCATCCTGCACCACTTCTTTCCCACGACGACGATGTTGCTTGTGTTCCAAGCCAGTGTCTCCAGTTGTTCCGCCACATGACACCTGCAATCAAATGAATATATCATTAATATGTCATAATTGACAACAAAATTTTATATAGACTATAGACTTACACACTGTTTGAAAGATAATTTCTTCGCATCCTTCCACATTTTGTCCGTTACAGCCTTCTTTAGACCTGCCACCAAGCACAGTAACTTCTCCACAGTGTCCCTTTTCACCTATACATAACATTTTTAAATCAAAAGATCAGTGTAGAATGGGATTGAGTACAACAACATATAAGATGACAAACTTATAGATTTTATCGAAGGATCAAGTGGTAGACCCTCGACATCCTCATCCTCAACGTTTGGAATTTTTTGGAGTTTAGCCTCTCCTATTTTGAGATCTGGGAGAAACATAGATGTACCAGGTAGCTGTATTTCAGAACCTTCAGAACCTTCTACTATAGTGTCTGTTTCTCATGCAACAGTTGACATAGATGTCCCACCAAACCCACTGGTAGATGCACCTGGGTCCCCACCTTTCATGGCTTTGGCAAGCTCCTTCATCATGCCCTCCCACCACAATTGAAATGTACCAGAAAAAAAAATTGTTGAATTATGATCCCATAATGATCCTGCAACTGCTGCTGTCAGTTCTGCACCGTGCCACTTTTGGTTGAACATAGATGTTGGCGGCGGGTTCGGGATGGTCTTGTCATGCACTTGCCGATAGCTAATGTGTTGTCTGAACACCCTCTCACCTAAAAACCAGGCTCGACCACATGGGCTTTCTAGTAAAATTCGACACCTTGTTGCCCCTAAACTTTCACTAACGTACTGTGGTAGGTCATCCACGTACTTCTCCCATGGCCACATTTTCACCGCCGCCCTGTGTACTATTTTAAATAGCTTTATATACACTTCAGTATCATATGGCATGCCCCCCAAATGTCCCTCAGCATAGTACTTTGCTCTAGGGTATGTCCCATCTCCGCTCAAATTTAGGTTAGGCCCAATATCCATGAAATGCTCGCAAGCCCATGTCTGTGATTACAAATAATTCATATTGAACATGATCATTTAATAATCATTTTAAATGTAACTGATGTACATAATGAAATAAAGTAATTCACGTATATAATAGTTACCTGCCATGACTGCCAAAACCCACCACTCCCTTGAGCACCTCTGCTCAGACCATCCATATATAAGTAAAGATTAGCCAATGCGGCACTTCCCCAATTATACTTTGCCAGTCGGGATGTATCTGCTACAGCTGAAATTCACCATGTGTAAAAACTACTCGTACTTGTATCACATAATATAGTTGTCACAAAAAAAGTTGCTAGGAAAACACGAACCAAATGATTCTTTCTCTCCATGGTATTTAATCTGTAACCTCTATACATGTCAAGTACTAACTTAAAAGTCACCTTTCTTTTCTTATGGAATATCTCCCAACCATCACCGACTAATAGTTGCAGGCGGGAGGCATCCGCACATATTTTCATATCAATAGGAATCGGATCGCCACTGCAACGCAAGCCGGTTATTGCCGCAAAATCTACAGGTGTCATGGTCATCTCTCCAATAGATGGGAAATGAAATGTGTATGTAGTATCCCACCAAAAGTGACTAAGTGCACGAATTAAGTGTCTGCCGCAGTATGTGGACTTCAATGCTTTGACTGCATTGAACATACCCGTTGTTCTTATTATATCTTTCACAGTTTTTGGAAACCCATCAAACCACTTCAACAATGGCTTCACACTTCCATGTCCACGGTATGCACTTAGCCTATTTTATAAATATCAAATTACAATTAAGATTATAAAATCTGAATGTAAATTGAAATCTAACATAAAATAGCAATTGTTTCACAGAGATATTCTTAAACACAGTTTTGATAACATTATCTCTTTTAAAATTACATATTAAATTATATAGTCGTTGTATTCTGTTACATATCATATAGTCCCTGCATTAATTTACATATCGCATTATTTGAAGTTTTATCGTATTTTTATAATACAATCGCTTTTCATAGTTACTTCGCTATTTAAACTTATTCTCAAAGTGGTTATATTTTACTGGCTTTTATAACATTCCTGTATTCTTTTCAATTATGTTACCACTTTCATAATGAATATTATAGCATTTTCTTACCTTTTTATTATGTAATTTTTATAATTGTTATCACATTTTTAGATGTTTTATGATATTTTTAAAATCTGTATCATTTTTTAAAATATTATACCCTTTTGTAAATTAATAGTCATGTATTAATAATTATTATTGCCTATTTAAAATTTGTAATTACTTATCATTTTCTCAATTATTTATCACTTTGTATATATAATCAGTTTTTCTAATACTTTTCCCTTTTTTGTAGGTTATTATCACTTTATTTTTTTTAATGATTTTATTAAAATATTTATTACATTTTACGATTATTTAAAACTTTTTCAGTTTTTAATAGCTTTTCACAAATATTTACAATTTTTTTTCCCACTCTTATCGCTTTTCTATATTTAATCGCTTGTTTTGATAATTAATCGGTTTTATATCAATTATGTTGCATTTTTATTTTTTACTGGCATTTTTAAATATTTATTGCATTTTATAGGTTTTGCATCAATTTTCTGTTATCAATTGCAACAAAAAAATATTTTAAATTTTTTAAAGATTGCTAATTTTTTTTATTATTTTATGGCTTTTTGTATATTTAATCACTGTTTTTTATATTTGCTAAATTTTTTAATAATTATTTCCCCATTTTCCAATTTTACTCACTTTTTTATTTTTAATCACTTTTTCATTATTTTTTTCAATTTTTTAATGTTATTTCACTCCTTTTTTTTTACTCCCGTTTTTTAATATTTATGGCATTTTATAGGTTTGGTATCAATTTTATGTTGTTAATCGCAATTTTAATTTTTTTTTTATTTTTTAAACATTGATCAATTTTTTTATTTATATTTATCACTTTTTGTATATTTAATCACTTTTTTTTATATTTTTTCAATTTTTTAAAATTTTTTTCACTTTCCCTATTAGTAATCACTTTGTTTCTAATTTTATTCACTTTTTTAAATTTTAATAATTTTTTTATTTTTATTCGCTTTTTTTAATGTTTTATCGCTTTTTTCCAAATGCTTTTTTTTTATTTTTTTATCACTTTTTTATTTTTTTCATATTTAATAGCATTTTTTATATTTGATCGCTTTTAAAAAAAAAATTCACTTTCCCAATTAGTAATCGCTATGTTTTCTAATCTTAATCACTTTTTTTTAAACCATTTTTTTTATTTTTAATTACTTTTGCTTATTTTTAATAGCTTTTTTTATATTATTTTATCACTTTTTTTAGTGTTTTTGCTTTTTTATTTTTTTCAAACGCTTTTTTTTATTTTTAATCACTTTTTTTTTTAAATTTTTACAATTTTCTTATGTAAGTGATTTTCTATTTAATCAATTTTGTAATTATTTATTGTAATTTATAATTATTTATCAATTTTTCATCTTTTATTAGCTTCTTAAAAAATTTTCCGTATCAGATTTTTAATACTTTATCACTTTTTTAAATATTTATTCACTTCTTTTATAATAGTATCACTTTTTTTATTATGTAATCGCTTTTTTTCCAAAATTTTATCGCTTTCTTTATGAGTTAATCGGATTTTTCATTTAATAGTTTTTTAAATTATTTATTGCCTACAGAATAATTTAATACTTTTGTGATTTTTATTAGCTTTTTCAAATAATTTACCTTTTTTTTTAAACATTTATCACTTTTTGAAGGTTTTAGCTCTTTTTAAAATTTAATCGGTTTTTTAACCAAATTATCACTTTTTTTAGTCCTTTATCGCTTTTGTTTAATAATGATTACTTTTTAATTTTTTATCTAATTTTTTATCACATTTTCGGTTTGTAATCATTTTTTTAAAATACCCTAACATACTTTGTGTTTCTCTCACTTCATACATATACATTCCCCTGAAATATAAACTATCCAAAATATTTACCAGTAAATTTATCAATTAAAATGTAAACATGACAACAAATTTAACTAACATAACAGTAAATTTAGCAGTTAAATTCAAAATAATAAAATTACAGTAAAATATAAACTCACTGGATGCTCTGGATGAGAAACGTGAGACTCTGGTTCAAAGTAGATACTTGTTGAAGGAAGAAATTTCTTGCGAGGAGTTAGTCTCTTGATCATTGATGTCCTGAAATCGCATGGTAATTGCTTAATATAATCGCCGGTACCACCGTGAGACATTGTTTGTTTCTGTATGAAAGGTAGGAATAAGGAAATTGAGGAGAGGGAAAAGATGTAACTTGCTGTAATTGTAACAAATGAGAAAGATTAAATAATGTAGTTATAGGATAGGTAATAAATGATTAACTTACAGAGTTAGATGGTAAAATTTAAAAGAGTGGTTGGGGAAGTGAAAGTAGATGGTAAAATTTAAAAGGGTGGTTGGAGAAGTGAAAATAAGGGTGGTGGTCGGGCAAAGTGAAAATATGGTTGCCGAAAATTTAATATGTGGGACACATATTAATGGGATAATGACAATATCTCTCCAATATTTAATTTAATTGACAAAACTTTACCTGTATCTTTAAAAACTTATATGTAACTCATGTTTATTCCCTCTGATGTCGAAAATAATATTGTTATTATTCGTTTTAATAATGTTTTTTTGGAAAAAAAATATTAATTTTTTCAATTATTATTGAATTTATTAATTGTAAATCCTCTTTTCAAAACTATTATCACTTTTTTCAATTATATCACTATGTTGCTTGTAATCGCTTTTGTTTAAGATGTATCGCTTTTTCTCAATTATTTTCACCTTTTGTTATTTGTAATCGCATTTTTAATTTGTAATCGCCTTTATAATTATTATAAGTTTTAAACATACTAAATTATAAACGACATTATGCAAAGGGAATTAACACAAAAAAAAAAAAGCGATAATAGTTTTACAAAAATGATAAAAATTTTAAAAAAGCGATAATAGTTTACAAAAATGATAAAATTTTTAAAAAACATTGATAAATTTTATAACAATTATAAATATGTTAAAAAAATTAGAAAAATGCCGCCATTGTAGAATCTCTACAACAACCATCCTAAGAATGATGACATGAGGAGTGTATTTTATTAATTGCAGTAATAAATAATACACCTCAATTAAATAACAGCTTATATATGTTACTGTAAAATGTTAGTACAAATTAAGTTCACTCTAAAATGTAAATATAGCTTCTGTCTATCACATATACAAGTCCATAGTAACAAAAGCTATAACTATAAACTAAGTCGTGGTTATTATAGATGCTAAAAAAGGGGGCAATCAATCCCTTATAAAAAAAATGTAGGTTAACTCTGCCAACACATTTTCAAAAAACCGGGAAAAAGATGCCATCATATACACAAAAAAATGACCGGGTCACTTTGAAGGTACCTTCAACGTGACCCGGTTACACCCAAGGTACCTTGAACGTGACCCGGTCACATTTTTAGGTTACCTTCAATGTGACCCAGTCACAACGAAGGTACCTTCAACGTGACCCGGTCACTTTTTTAGGTTACCTTCAAAGTGACCCGGTCACAACGAAGGTACCTTCAACGTGACCTGGTCACTTTTTTAGGTTACCTTCAACGTGACCCGGTCACAACGAAGATACCTTCAACGTGACCCAGTCACAATAAAGGTATCTTTAACGTGACCCAGTCACTTTTTTATGTTACCTTCAACGTGACCCGGTCACAACGAAGGTACCTTCAACGTTACCCGGTCACTTTTTTATAGCTTTTTTTATTCAATTATTTTTTTTAAATATTTATTGCATTTTAACATTATTTATCACTTTTTTGGTTTTGAATATATTTTTAAAAATATTTATCAATTTTTTAACATTTATCACTTTTTTAATTTTTTTATCGCATTTTTAAAATATTTATTGCATTTTAGATATTTTTATAACTTTTTCAGTTTTTAATCACTTTTTAAAAATAGTTACCATTGTTTAACATTTATCACTTTTTTATATTTAATCAATTTTTTAAAAAATATATAAATTTTTTTGTTTTAATCACTTTTTTTATCAATATTTTTACTTCTTTTAGTTTTTTTATCACTTTTTTTTTATTTAATGATTTTTTTAAATTATTTATTGCATTTTAGAATTATTTATCACTTTTTCGGTTTTTAATAGATTTTTAAAAAGATTTACCAATTTTTTTAACATTTATCACTTTTTTTAATTTTTTATTGCATTTTAGAAATTTTTTATCACTTTTTAAAAAATATTTACCATTTTTTAACATTTATCACCTTTTTTTTTATTTTTTATCACTTTTTTTGTATTTAATCAATTTTTTTATATTTGTTTGTTTTTTTTAGTTTAGTCATTTTTTTAAAAAATATTTCACTTTTTTAATTTTTTATCACTTTTTTTTATTTAATCATTTTTAAAAATTATTTATTGCATTTTAGAACTATTTATCACTTTTTCGGTTTTAATAGATTTTTAAAATTATTTACCAATTTTTTAACATTTATCACTTTTTTTAAATTTTATCATTTTTTTTTACATTTAATTGCTTTTTTTTAAAAAAAAATTGTTTTTTACTTTTTAGAAATATTTATTGCATTTTGAAATTTTTTATCACTTTTTTTTCTTTTCCCTCCCTCACCTGTTACCTTAGTCAGCCCGTTTCTCTTTTCTCTCCCAAACCAAGATCAACATTTAAGATGGGGGGGCATGGGTACCCCCTTTTCGGGGGTGGGTATTGTAGAAAGTTCCCTCCAAGAGTTTGTCCGATTGGAAATCTTTTGTGACAAATAGAACATTGATGTTATTTTTGCTTCCAAGAATCTTTTTATGTCATCATAAGATATATAGCTGCTATGTATACTTCTTCGGGTTAAGTAGGAGTCATCTTAAATGTACGAACCTGAATAAATTTTTTATAGAAGTGAAATCTCTAACTTATGATATTGAAGATGTAATTAGAATTCCAAATAACTCTGAATCTGAGACACTTGATTCCTTATGTCTATTTTTGATTTGATTGAGAATTGTTGTTTTATTTCTTTAGCTAATTTTTAACTAAAACTTTCTTTCTGAATAATTAAAGGTCTTCTATAGTAAAATTGTTGCAGGAGTAGCTTGTCTAATTCTGCACCTTGAATTTTTTGTGGCATGTCTTCTGAAATTTAAATTAATCGTCATAAGAGTCTTGAGCAAATTGTATTCCAAAATAATCTTCTTCTTCTTTTGAAAAACTTGAGATTGATAGAGATTTAACCATCTTTATGTCTTCATCAAAATCTAAATCAAATTGAGATGTCAATTCTTTGATTAACTACTTGTACTCAACTTTAGTCGTTGCTATAGTGAGCTATCCTTGAATTTGTGATTTTTTAGTAAGAAAATCTAAATGTCAAGTGATTGGAGGAATTTGTTGAATCTGAGCTGAGACTAGGCGATTGTTTAACCATTGAATTACTACTTCAGGACTAGCTTGTGGAATTTTAAAGGCTTCCCACCATTTAAAATTTATTTCTTTGGATAATTGAGTCAGTCTTGAGTCTGATTCTTCAAAACAGAATGTCCAGGCCATAATCCAGGAAATGCTAAAAGTAATGGAGAAGTTGAGGAGCTTCTCGGGAAATGATCTTGAGTATGGATATTTTTTCATATATTCAAAAGGTCCTTTTTTTAATCGGATTAGGAAAGGCTTCTCTTGTGTAACCAAAATAATTCCACCAATTCCAAAACCAAAAGGGGAATTTGTGAGTCAAGTTTTTATTAAAAAAAAATGAACCAGGAATGAGTATAATTTCTATTGTAGAAGGTATTTATACCAAGCATTGATGTAATCAAAGTAATTATATATAGGTAGTTGTGATTCTTCAGAAATTTTTTTGAAACTATACAAAGGTTGACCTCAGTTAAAAGGACTTAGGATCCTATCAATTTGGCATTTTGAAAATGCTATTTTAGAATTATTATTTTTATCAGGGTATGGGTGATTTGAACAGAGTCTGAGTCAATAAGGATTTGTTTGTAGAATCGTCCATGAACATAGAAGGCAACTAGTGTATAAAAACTATACACCGAAATCACACCTACTGAGATCAATAACTAAGCTCTCATCTTGGCTTAACATCCAAGTGATAAGCTCTTAAAGTCCTTCCTTATGCCATACTAGCCACTGTCAGCTTAATAAAAAACTGTAGTTAGCATTATAACATAACTAACAAAGAAACCACAAACTAGACTCAGCCACTGTCAGCTTAATAAAAAACTGTAGTTAGCATTATAACATAACTAACAAAGAAACCACAAACTAGACTCATAAGAATTCAAATAAACATATTACTTGCTCGTGAACCTAGCTCAACAACCCTCAACGATTGTCAGCCCTACAAATAAATTATCTGCACAACAAACACAAAGGGAGTAAATATCTCCAATTTTCAGTAAAAGATCCTTCAACTTACAAAAGAAATCCTAAGAACACTTATATATATAAAATATGCAATTTGCTACTAACTCAAAACAATGTGAGGCTAAACCTATGCACTTAGCATTTTAGTCCCTTGAAACTTGTCCTCCACCTATTTTTCCCATGAGCATCACTCCATGTCTAACAAGTTCTGGCCTCTAACTTGCTCCTAATAAGCCTTAGCTTACCAACATAGCTAGCTTAGCTCACCTTTTAGCTTTCCCTTGATTGTTGTACAGGTGAACATGGTGGACGCACTGTGCTTAAGTTTCAATGAACAAACTAGGTGTACTAAGCCATCACATAGTACCTTTAAGTTCTTAAACTTGCCTAGGTCACTTGTATACTGATAAGTTTATATTTATTATATTTATTTCTCTCATATTTAATATGTTTTAATATGTTATGAACCTTAAAGATATATTTTGAGTGTATTTTGTAGCTTAGAGCATATCTGGACTCAATTGATTGAAAGTAAATTTAATTTGCAATTTTATATGTTTTAATTTGGTTGTGTTCTTTCAGGATTTTGATAGATTGGCGATGTTCCGGTAGAAAAATCATATCTTGAGTTACAGAGATCGGAATTAAGTGATTCTTTATTCATTGGAAAGCTAACATCTGGAGCTACAATTCACATTCACACCATGGAACTCAGTTTGCATATTAAGAGGGTCAAATTTAGCTTCAAAGTCGTGATTTATGAGTCATCGCTGGTTCGGAAGCAGTTGTAGTATTTTGGGCATAGTTTTAGATGTAAATGTCCGTTTTATATGATTCATGTGTTGTTTCGAAGCTAAGAAGGAGCTCTACAACTTTCATCCTTTGATTTTTGAGTGATACTGCCTGTATCAAGGTTGAATCTCAGCTTGAAGTTGCTATTGCTGTTCTAGAGTAATACTTGGCTGACAACTTTGAAACCTTCTAATTATTTTAAATCTTTTTATTTGTTTGGGGTACTTTTGTAACAATATATAAAGTTTAAGGAGTTTTTATGAGTTTAGCATACTAGATTTTTTTTTATGTGTTTAAAGGCGTGGCTGCCGCCAGGAGGTGGGCTATCTCTCTTTCCACAGTTTTAATTTTTTTTTATTATTATTGTTCTTTGGTTTTCTTAAAAATATGAGTGAGTAATTTTTCTGATTCAGTTTTAGGGGCGATTTCTATCGCCAACACAGGTTGTGATGATTGATTTTACTTACTTAAATTCTCTTTAAATTCAAGTATTTACTTTTTTTATGTTCAGATTTATTATAATTAATTTTTTTGTTCTCGCTTGTTGGATTGGTTATGCGATTGCAAATTTGCATGATTTTCTTTCAATCACTTAGGTAAAGAATTCAATTAGAAGCAAGTGAATTGATTAGAGATTACTTTTATTTCTAGTTAGTTCATATTAAGAAATAAGACAGGTTAAATTATTCAAGCTTTTAAATTGTTGTCTGGAATAAACTTTTTGGTTCATTGATCTTAATGCTGATTTTGAGATAATTAGAAACTACTTTTCAATATCTTGTTACTCAAATTTAAGAAATTAATTTAAAGTTTTTTCTACTTAATTTTACTGTTGAATTCTTTGGGTTCTTTTTAGCTTTAAAAAGAGTCATATTTATTTGTTTGGATTGAAGAAACATTTTCTTTCGATGATCAACTACATTATTGGAATGGATAATCAACCCTGAACAAAGCGTTTTTAGTATTGGTTAATTTTATTTTGATTCTACAGTTAATTTATTTCAGCTTTTAATTCAAGAAAACCCTCCAATCATTTATTTCAGTTTTCTGACAAGAAGTTTTCGGTTAAGAAATTTTCCTCGGGATTCGACCTGGATTGCACTATTAAACTACAAATTAATTTATTCTGAGTTGTCAATGATACCAGAATTATTTTTTGCGGTTTCAACAATCGACCAAAAAATTGGCGCCATTGCCAGGGAGATTTCTTTTTATGTTAAAGTTCTCTTTTTTATTTTTTTTTATTTTGTTTCCTTTTTTTCTTTCGTAGTAAACTCACTTATGCCAAGATCTTCTCATACAGGTAAACTAGTGTTTGATCTAGAGATCGAGAAGTCAGCAAAAGCAAACAAGAAAGTAAAGAAGCAAGCAATCAATTTTACAGTTTCAACATTTGCGAACAGCGACTTTGAAAGCAAAAAAGAAGTAGTTGTTATTGTAGAGATGGCGGCACAAAGAACACTAAGGCAGTTAGCAACTCCTAACGTTGTCCAACAACCCTTGTGCATCGATTTTCCTGATATTGAGGTAGCATTTGCATTAAAATCTGGATTAATTCATTTATTGCCTACTTTTTGTGGTTTTGCATATGAAGACCCCCGCAAACACTTGAAGGAATTTCATATTGTCTGCTCGACCATGAAACCACAAGGAGTTACAGAAGAACATATTAAACTGAAAGCCTTCTCGTTCTCATTAGTGGACAAGGCAAAGGACTGACTGTACTACCTTCCTTCCGATTCGATCAAACTTAGAATGACCTAAAAATTAAATTTTTGGAGAAGTTCTTTCCGACTTCGAGGGCTATAACGGTTAGGAAGGAAATCAGCGAGATTCGACAGTACAACAGGGAAAGTCTCTATGAGTACTAGGAGAGATTTAACCAGCTATGTGCAAGCTACCCACATCACCAGATTTCTGATCAACTATTGCTGCAGTACTTCTATGAAGGGCTACTGTTCATGGATCAAAGTATGTTGGATGCTGCAAGTGGAAGAGCACTTGTAGAAAAAATGCTCGAAGAAGCAAAGGACTTGATTTCTAAAATGGCAGCAAACTCACAGTAATTTGGGACAAGGGTAGACCATATGCCGAAGAAGGTAAATGAGGTAGGAAATTCAAGTATTGAAGCTCAACTTTCTGAACTAACCTCCTTTGTTAGACAAGCTGCCTTGGGACAGGTTCAAAATTCTAGAGTTTGTGGCATTTGCTCTGCTCAAGGAGACCTTACCGACTCGTGCCCACAATTGCAAAAGGATACATCACCTCAAGTAAATGCGATAGGCAGGTTTGTTAACCAACTAAGAAGGTATGATTCCTATGCTAATCAATACAACCCTAGTTGGAAAGACCACCCGAATTTAAGATATGGGCAGCCAAGTAATCAACAACAGTAGCCATCTGCTAGTTACAACAAATCAGCACCTCCACCATAGAACCAAACAACTAGCTCAAGTATGGCTTTAAAAGATATTGTAAAAGTTTTAGCCACTAACACTCAAATGTTTTAGCAAGAAACAAGGGCTAGCATCAAAGACTTGGGGAACCAAATTTCACAACTGACAGCCTCGTTGAATAAAATTGAAGCTGAAAAAGGGAAACTGCCATCTCAAGCTGAAATCAACCCAAGAGAGCACGCTAATGCCATGACCCTTAGAAGTGGCAAAGAATTACAAACTACCATGTCAAAGATGGCAGCACCTGAAAAGGAAAAAGATGGCTTGAAACCAGCAACTTCTGATACACCAACTAAAGAGATAAGTAACAAGCCAATTTTTCCAAAATTAAAAATTCTGATTCCACGACCTTTTCCTGGCAGGTTAGCAAAATCAAAGAAAGAGGAGACTGAGCAGGAAATTCTGGAGACTTTTAAGAAGGTCGAAATCAATATACCGTTACTGGATGCAATCAAGCAAGTGTCTCGGTATGCCAAGTTTTTGAAGGAGCTGTGCACCAACAAAAAGAAGCTGCAGGCTGATAAGACAATCAAAGTTTGTGAGAATGTGTGAGCAGTAATCCAAAGGAAGTTGCCCCAGAAGTGTAAAGACCATAGTATGTTTACTGTACCATGTGTGATTGGTAATTTTAAGTTGCAAAAAGCTATGCTAGATCTAGGAGCATCAATTAACGTTATGCCCCTGTCAATTTACAATGCTTTGAACTTAGAACCTTTGAAAAGCACAAGAGTAGCCATTCAACTAGCTGATAGGTCTAATTCATATCCTAAAAGGGCAGTTGAAGATGTTTTAGTTCGAGCAAATGAGCTAATTTTTCCTACTAATTTCTATATTATAGATATGGATGATAAGTTTGCTTCAAATTCAACTCACATTTTACTAGGTAGACCGTTTATGAAAACAACCAGGACTAAAATTGATGTGCATGAAGGGACTTTATCTTTTGAATTTGATAGGGAGATAGTAACTTTCAATATTTTTGAAGCTATGAAATACCCAGAAAATTTTGAATCTGTTTGTCTTGTGGAATTTATTGACCCAATTGCCCAAGATAGTTTTGAGCTAAATTTTGTAGGAGATGAGTTGGATTTTGTGTTGACGAACAGCAAAACTGAGAGGTATGCACAGTTGGAAATTAGTGATGACTTGAAGGAGGCAATTATGTCATTACAGTCACTGCCAGTATTGGCCAACAAGTTAGTTGAGCCATTTCAGCAACTACCGAGTACTTATGAAAGAGTTTGGCCCTCTGTTAAATAGGCCCCAAAGTTGGAGTTAAAGTCTTTACCTGAGAACCTGAAGTATGCCTACTTAGGAGAGGCTGAGACTTTACTGGTGATTATCACAAGTGATTTAAGAGATCAGGAAGAGAAGCTGTTGTGAGTATTGAAGGAACACAAGACAGCAATAGGTTGGACGTTGGCAAACATCAAGGGAATCAATCTTTCAATTTGTATGCACCATATTCTCCTTGAAAATTATGCTAAACCGGTAAGAGAGCCATAGCGAAAACTAAACCTAGCAATGAAAGAGGTTATTTTAAAGGAGATTTTGAAACTTTTAGACCAAGGGATCATATACCCCATCTCCGACAGTCAATGGTAAGTCCAGTACATATTGTTCCTAAGAAAACTGGTCTAACTCTTGTTCCTAATGCGTAGGATGAGCTTATCCCTATGAAAGTCCAAAATGGGTGGAGAATGTGTATTGATTTTAGGAGGCTAAATTTAGCTACAAGGAAGGATCACTTCCCACTTCCGTTTATCGACCAGATGCTTGAAAGGTTAGTAGGTAAGTTTTTCTTTTGTTTTTTTGGATGGATTCTCTAGATACTACCAAATAGCTGTAGCTCCTGATGACCAAGAGAAAACAACCTTTACCTGTCCCTATGGAACTTTTACTTATCGTAGAACGCCCTTTGGATTGTGTAATGCCCCTGGAATATTTCAAAGATGCATGATGAGAATTTTTTCTGACTTGCTGGAAAATTGCATTGAGATCTTCATGGATGACTTTACTGTTTAGGGTAATTCTTTTGATCAAAGTTTGGATAAATTGATTCTGGTTTTGAAACGCTGCATTGACACAAATTTGGTCCTGAATTATTAAAAATGTCATTTTATGGTTCAGCAGGAAATAGTTTTAGGTCATGTAGTTTCTGCTAGGGGTATTAAAATTGACAAAGCCAAGGTGGACCTAATTGCCAATTTACCTTATCCTACTAATGAGTGAGAGATTCATAGTTTTCTTGGCCATACAAGTTTTTATAGGTGTTTCATAAAGGATTTCTCAAAGATAGCACAACCTTTAACCAAGCTGTTACAAAAGGATGTGTCTCTCAACTTTAGAGAGAATTGCAAAGCTGCCTTTGACAAGCTGAAGGGGTTGTTCACATCTGCACCAATTATACAGCCCCTTAATTGGGATATTCCTTTTGAGATCATATGTGATGCCAGTAAATATGCTGTAGGAGCTCTACTTTGCCAAAGAATTTGGAGGAATTACTATGTCATTTACTACGCATCAAGGATACTGAATCCTGCCCAATACAACTATTCGACCACAGAAAATGAGCTTTTAGCTATTGTTTTTGCTTTAGATAAATTTCGATCATATTTACTAGGGTCTAAAGTAATTGTTTTTTCTGATCATGCAGCCGTCAAGTACTTACTAGCAAAGAAGGAATCTAAGTCGAGACTTATACGCTGGGTTTTGTTATTGCAAGAGTTCGACTTGGAGATCAAGGATAAGAGAGGAGCTGATAATTTTGTGGCTGACCACTTGAGCCGACTGGTGCGTGATGAAGAGGCTTTTCCAACTTCAGAGTTATTTCCCGATGAGCAATTATTACAAGTGCAAGGTAAGGAGCATTGGTTTGCTGATATTGTTAATTTCCTAACTGCTGGAATTTTACCGAAAGACCTGAACAAAGCAAGGAGGAACAAAATAAAAAATGACTCTAAGTATTATATATGGGATGAATCATATCTTTGCAAAATCGGTTCTGATCAGATTATTCGTAGCCGTGTGTTTGATAATGAAATTCATTCCATTCTTGCTTATTGTCATAGTTATGCTTGTAGAAGACATTTTTGCCCTAAAAGGACAGCTAGGAAAATTTTAAATAGAGGATTTTGTTGGGAAACATTGTTTAATGATTCTTATCAATTTTGTAAGACTTGTGAAAAATGTCAAAGGGTTGGAAATTTATCCCACCGAAATAAGATGCCTCAAACCCCTATGTTATACTGTGAGTTTTTTTATGTATGGGGAATGGATTTTATGGGACCTTTTCCCAACTCTTTTGGTTTTGTTTATATATTGTTTGTTGTGGATTATGTTTGGAAATGGGTAGAAGCAAAGGCTACCCGTACTAACGATTCTAAAGTTATTGTAGAATTTCTCAAGTCTAACATTTTCAGTAGGTTTGGGATTCCTAGAGCAATTATTAGTGATCAGGGTACACACTTCTGTAATCGAACTGTTGAAGCATTAATGAGGAAATATGGGGTGCACCATCGAGTAGCTACTGCTTACAACCCGCAAACCAATGGCCAAGCTGAAGTTTCAAATCGAGAGATAAAGAGCATCTTGGAGAAAACAGTCGATCCTAACAGGAGAGACTGGAGCCTGAGCTTGGAGGATGGACTATGGGCTTACCGGACAGCATATAAAACACCGATTGGGATGTCATCGTATTGGTTAGTTTTTGGTAAGTTGTGTCATTTACCTTTAGAAATTGAACATCATGCTTTTTGGGCTGTTAAGCAGTGCAACTTGGATCTGAAAGAAGCTAGAAAAGAAAGAAAGTTGCAACTTCAGGAGTTGGAAGAAATCAGGTTGGAAGCATATGACAATGCTAACATGTATAAGAAGCGCACAAAGTACCTTCATGACAAACGGCTGAATCGTAAACAATTTTTTAAAGGTCAAAAGGTATTGCTTTTTAATTCAAGGTTGAAGCTCAGGTCAAGTAAGTTGAAATCTAGATGGATTGGTCCATTTGTTGTAGTGAATACTTTTCCTTATGGTGCTGTGGAAATTGAAAGTTTGGAGACTAACAAAGTTTTTAAAGTGAACGGTCACAGGTTGAAACCTTTTCTTAAAAATATTGTTGTCTCTTATATGGAGGAAATTCACTTGGTTGCTCCTACCTACGAGTCTGGCTGATGCAGGAAGCAGGTTGTCAAGCCAAAGACAAATAAAGAAATGCACTTTTGGGAAGCAACCCAAACGTGGTTTTGTGCCACGAACAATTAGGATTTTTTTTCTTTTATTTTTATTTTTATTTTTCAACTTTTATTTTTTAGGTTTCTTTATTCTTACAACTGATTTTCTTGGTCAAGCAATATCTCTTTGAAGCTGAAGATGAACCGAACCATATGGAACAGCAAGCTGAAGTCAAATTATGGGTGATAGATAATTGTGAAATCACCTTTCAGGGCGATACCTTTTTTTTCCCTATCTCTGCTTTTATTGTAAACATTAAGGACAATGTTTTATTGTGGGTAGCTTGAGCCATAATTTTCTACGTTTAAAATCTTTGAACTAAAATTTTTTTTATTTATACTTTTGAGCATCGATCTGAATTGTTAAGATGATTTCACCTTTTTTGTTCTTGAATGCTTAGCTTGAGTGTTGAGTTTGTAATTTATTAGTCTTTATGCAACTTTCAAATTTATTTTTAAATTTTTTTTCAATTTTTTATCAAGCTAGTTGATGGTTATCTTAAGAAGCTGATTTTTTCATCAAATTTATGTACTTAGTACATTGATTTAAACCTTGTGAGATTATGTGCTTATTAAATTGAATATGCAGTTTGTTCGGTTGATGGATGATTTGAATCACTTGAGAAAAAAATAAAAATTGTTTGACTTGTTGCATTCTGCTAAAAAAAATAAAAGAAATTTGCTACTCCGCTATTCTAGGTATTGAAGTAGGTTGGGATCTTCTCCTAAGGCAAGAGTCGATCGCTGCTCAAAAAGGTACTAGGAACATGAGTATGGTCAAAGACCACTTTAAAGTTGTGTTGAGTTAGTAGCTTGGGTATGGTAAAGCCCCTATTATACACTCGCTAAACGGCAGAACACAAGAAAAAGACAAAAAAAAATGAAAAAATTAAGTCAAATAAAAAAAAAAGTAATTTCTCTACTGATTTCTCATTTTCCATAGGTTTGTGGTAAGACTGGTTGTGCTTTTTTAGTTCTTATCTACCTAATTTGTTTTCTTTACTTCGTGCAAAAGTTTGATGTTTCTCTCAAATTTTAACGGTGATTGTTGCTAGCTTAAGAAGAAATTGTTTTCAATGACTTATTTAGTTTTAAGTTGCTATTGCCGAGTAGATTGCATGCTTAATCCCTCTTGTTAGGTTTTTCAAGACCCTTGGATGTGAAATTATTTTACTCTGTTCAGCCCAAAAGTATGTTTCTATTTTGAGTTTTACCCGGGGATACAGGTCGAATCTCAGCTTGAAGTTGTTGTTACTGTTTTGGAGCATTACTTGGCTGACAACTTTGAAACCTTCTATTTATTTGAATCTTTTTATTTGTTTGGGGTACTTTTGTAATAATATAGAAAGTTTAAGGAGTTTTTATAAGTTTAGGACACTAGGTTTTTTTTATGTGTTTAAAGGCATGGCTGCTGCCGGGGGGTGGGCTCTCTCTCTTTCAACAGTTTTAGTTTTTTTTATTCAAAACATGAGAGTAATTTTTATGGTTCAGTTTTAGGAGCAATTTCCATCGCAAACACAGGTTGTGATGATTGATTTTACTTGCTTAAATTCTCTTTAAATTCAAGTATTTACTACTTTGATGTTCAGATTTATTGCAATTAATTTTCCTGTTCTCGCTTGTTGGATTAGTTATGCGATTACAAATTTGCTTAATTTTCTTTCAATCATTTAAGTGAAGAATTCAATTAGAAGCAAGTGAATTGATTGAAGATTACTTTTATTTCTGGTTAGTTCATACGAAGAAGTAAGACAAGTTAAATTGTTCAAGCTTTTGGATTGTTGTCTGGAATAAACTTTTTGGTTCATTGATCTTAATGCTGATTTTGAGATAATTAAAAATTACTTTTCAATATCTTGTTACTCAAAATTAAGAAATTAATCTGAAGTTTTTTCTGCTTAATTTTACTGTTGAATTCCTTGGGTTCTTTTTAGCTTTAAAAATAGTTCTGTTTATTTACTTGGATTAAAGAAATATTTTCTTTCGATGATCAACTACGTGATTGGAATGGATAATCAACCTTGAACAGCGCATTTTTAGTATTAGTTAATTTTATTTTGATTCTGCAGTTAATTTGTTTCGATTTTTAATTCAAGAAAACTCCCCAATCTTTTATTTTAGTTTTTCGATAGGAAGGTTTCGGTTACGAAATTTTCCTTGAGATTCCACCTGGATTTCACTATTAAACTAAAAATTAATTTATTCTGAGTTGTTAATGATACCAGAATTATTTTTTGCAGTTTCGACAATCGATCATATACTAAGCTTCTACCTCAAAACCTTACCAAAAGTGCACTACGTTTTCACTTGTGTCTCAAGTAACTTTGCCTAGGCTTCACTCAAGGCATATACTTATCCACCATTACTTGGTTCACTCTAATGGTGAAGCAAATGTTATGGTGGTACTTATAATTTCTAGGTTCCATGGAACCCTCCTAGGTGTACTGAGGTTCCCACATTAGGGCCTCGAGTCCAAAGGCTCAGTTAGGTTGTCAATGGTACTAAACCGTACATCCAACTAATGGTGCTTCATCATAGCCATTAAATCTAGTTTTCTATGGGTAGCTAGTGTAGCTACAAAAATTTCAAGAAAACTTCTAAGTCCTAATGGGGTTTACGAAGTCTCAAAGTATCACTTGGACACCTTGACTTTTAGGCACCCCAAGCATACATTAGGCCCTCCCTTAGAACCTATTAGCAAAAGTTAGACATGTCGTTGTTTTTGCCTGTGGCGACGCATCCCCATAGTACATAACTCTCGGGTGACAACATAAGAACTTGGCGCCATGTCCCCCCTATTGACAACACATCGTTAACCCTCATGCTCTACAGCTCCAACTTATGCTAATGGCGCCTTAGGAAACCTCCCAAGCATACCAAACATGCATATGATGGCTTCCCACTCCTTACACCTGCAAAACATGTTGCATGGACCACAATGCATCATTACAAACATATCTATGATGCACCATTACATCATGCAAAGCTCAAATCCACACTTAGTCCACCATGACCTTCACCTCCACCAACCAACACCATTCACAAAATTTACATGGATTCTACCGCAAGTAAGCTATAAATGGCATCAAATAAGCATAAATCATAAATCTTTTACCTCAATTAACTTTGAATTGGCAACAATTAGGCACCATATTTTAAGCATTTCACAATACAAAGGTTCTATTTGGTTTTTCCTAGGTTTCAAAACAGCATAAGTCATATGGTACTGATTTAGCACAAACCCAGCAAAACCCAAGCTCTATTAAGCTAAATAAACATGAAAACATTAAGGGGGCAAAGAGTACCTTATGCATAAAACCATGCCCAAGGTGAAAAATGCCCTTACAAGCTTCAAATCTTGAAAACAAGAGCAAAGTATGCCTCCTCCCACTTGGGCACCAAGAAAGCTCTCTAATTTTACCAGGAAACTATGAAATTGAAGGGATTTGAGCAAGAGTTCATGAAAGGTTTAGGGAGCTACGAAAATGGTAACGAAGGAAAGGGGGAATAATGAGAAATCCAACCCCTCCAACAAGTTTAAATAGCAACACAACCTCCTTCCCAAACTTTCCAAATTATACAAAAATACTCCTTCCCCAAATAGTAACTAGGTAATTAACACTTAAGTAAATTTTGTTAACTAGGGCTTTTAGTTTGAAAAATGTCATTTTAACTCCTAGGACTCGCGTCCTGACCTTCTGAGGTGTAAAATAATTATTTTGCCCTCAAGCAAACTAGTGCCATAAACCACTTTGAACCAACTAATCCTTGAGCAAATTGATTTTGCTAATTCTCCTCTAAGTAAGGTATTTAAGCTAGGGATTCAAGAGTTTACCTCGCTTACTGAGTTTTCCACTAGAAGAGCTGTAACATCTAATGTCTGTTTCTGAGGATGTAGTCATATTTTTGAAACACCAAAAAGAAGGTAACCACCAAAACTTCTAAAGACTTGGAGGCCTTCACTTTTACTTAGGTAGATAGCCTGGGGTTCTTAACTTTAACATCCTTAAGCAATATGCAAAAGAAAATTTTAGTGTCGTCTTCCCTCCCAGCAATTAACCCTAGGTCTCTAATGAAAGCAAACAACCTGACGAATTACCAACTAACTGTCTACAATGACTAGGCCAAAGCAAGCCTCAATTTTTTTCTTCATCCACTGGTCACCTTGTTATGTGATCACTACTAGATATCACTTTTCTAAGTTGCCCCACACATTTTTCTTCATATAAATGGTTTTCTTTTAGCTTGCCAAATGGTTGAGATTGGCTTTTTCTTGCAGTCCTTACCATTTTCTAATTCTCTAACCCTAAAAAATTCCAACTGATGTTTCTTTTACTTGATATTCAATTTCCTTAAGTATAATCTCACTTTTTCTTTTATCACCATCCCAAAAATTTAGAAGGAGTTAAAGGAAAAAATTTTCTGTATTGCCTCTAAATTCTTTTAGGAATTGCCTCTAGTGAGAACATATAGCCATGCCCATGAAAAAATTACTCCGGCCCCCTCTACAAGCCAATTTAGATGCCTTTAATGCCTCAAAAGAAATCCTAACTACCTTATAAGCCTACTAAAAAAAATAAGAGGTCAATAATTCCTTTTCCCCTAACAATACATGAATAAAATCACCTTGAAGGCTTGTCGTGCCAATAGGGCATGCCAAGGGAAACTTAATCCTGATTTTTAGATGCCAATGATAGGGAGAGCTTATTGACACCTTAACGTTTTAGGCCATCCCTAAGGGTAAACTAAAGTGTCTTTTTTGTTGTCTTATAATTTACTGCATTATACTAACTCAGTTTACCTTTTCATGCAAATTTGGAAAGTAAATCAATAAAAAGGCTTAAAAGATGTCAATTGTTAGAGCTCTTTAGAAGGCCAAGGGAGATCTAAAGGGTAAAAAGAAAATAGCTCAATAGGAGTCCACAAATCCCCTTGATGGCAATGCACCAAGTTTTGACAGTCCTCATCCATAGGAGGAAGTGCCAAAAGAACCTTAGGTAAAAAACCTTCAAGATGGTGGAGATAGCAAATTTTGTAATATCATCAGGTAAATTTAATATGCATCTTGTCCCATATGGCTATGTATATTTATATTTCAATACTACCATCCATAGCATAAAATAAGTGTAAAGCTATTAAATCTCAATTTCTGCCAAAATTGGAGATATATACAAATCAAATACTAAATATGTATGAACTTGATATACAAATAAAGTAAGGGATGTACAAATAATATGTCATAGATGTATAAACGAAATCATGTTGGGAAAGTTACAGTTATCACCTTAAAGTTTACCCTAACCTACAATTTTTCCTCTTTATTTTTTAAAACTTATACTTTGCCCCTGGTTCTTTTATACTGTTTGATAACAACTTTTGAAATTGTAATTTAAACTATACGATAGTCATCTTCCAGTAATGTCGGTCTCTCTAATATTTTTTTTATATTTAATAGACATTTTAGTTATCAATTTTTCTTTCTATAAATACATTTTTCTTTTTGTAAAAGCATATCAGCATTTTTTAAAGGTCGGTTAGCCATAAAAAAATATCAAAAAATCTTGAAATTACTTGAATATGGTTATCAAACAGTTTAATTTATGATTTCAAAAGTTGTTGTCAAACATTATAAAGAAAGTATGAGGTATAGTATAAGTTTTTTAAAATAAAAGGGCAAAGTGTAGGTTAGATCAAACTACATATGGCTTTTGTAATTTATCCTATATATGTTACTGCTATATTTAATAGTATATATGAGTTCAATGTTTTATTAAAAAACAGGTATACACTTATCAAATCTCACTTCTTGCTAAAATTAATAGATATGTATTAATCAGATAACATATATGTATGAATTTGATGTACAAAGAAAGTAAAAGATATGTAAAAAAAACATATGATAGATATATAAAAATTATATCACAAAACTATTGATGATATATTAAATTACATGTTCGAGTCCAATCCTTTCTCTTAAAACTCAGGTATGGACACATCAAAAAATGCTTTCTACATAAATCAGATATATGTACAAATTGGACGCGGATATGTGTAAATCCAATATACAAGGAGGTGGTAGATCAAACTAACAACATACCTCTAAGAGACTATATATTATGATTCCAAAATCAATCACCACCTTATGAGATAAGGAAAAATGACAAAAAAAATTATGCAAACATGCTTAAACACGTTTCCCATCAAAATTAGAAATATGTAGAAATCTCACCAATATGTACAAAGAATGTGAATGATATTTACAAAATCGGATGATGGATATTTATGAGCCTAGCATTCACAAATAGGTGTCAAACGTACATCCAAATATACTTTTCACCAAAATTAGAAATCTGTCAAATTGTATCACAAATATATATGTGAATTCGATGAAGAGAGAATGTAAGATATATGTATAAATCATGTGAAATATATGTATAAATGAGATATTTATTTTTATTTCATGTATCACTTTTTAGTTTTTTCTCTTGCTTTATTGAACCACGTTTATTTTTCTAAATGTATATAGCTATAAATAAACATGTATGCACATAGCTAATACATATACACATATGTAGACATATATAAACTTGTATTTACAAGTGAATGAACTCTTAAGTGAATAATAATGCAAGTGATATTACTTGTATAAATGAGTTTATATTTTTATGCATATGTGACTTTATGTTAGTACAATTGTCTTCATGCATTTGTCAAGTCATATTTGATATTAAAACTATTCTCATATATTATTTTGTATGCAAATAATACATTAGGCTTACCCAAAAAATTCTTAGGCTTCATCTTCCTTTTGTGATGATGACACTAGAAGTTTACAGTTGTGCCGATGAGATTGGGAGTAATTCACCAATGGTGAGATTCAAACAAGGTTTTATATCTCGTACTAGATAGTATACTATTTTTTTAACGGTGTGGTATAGTACTAGTATTGGTATCACATCATCTCGGATTTACCAATTTTAAATAATTTAGGGATATACACATATATGAAAATTAAATATATAAAAATATAACATATTAATACATACCATGCACCAAAATATGGGATTGTAAGAGGTAAAGTGTATATTATATGTATGTAAACTAATTAACAGTTTTTCTCACATAAATATTCTATTATATATAATAAAATTATAATTTTTTATAAGAAAAAAATAAAAGCACAAGTTTCTTCAAATATCAATAAATTTTTGCTATAAAATTAATCAACTACACATGTCTATAATACTTATAATATTTTACTTAAAAATATCAAAAATTTAAAAAATTAAGAAAAAATTTTATTTGAATAGTATCGAGGTGGCATGATCAACATGGCACAAGATGCCCTAAACACTTGATACCAGCCAGCACACTCCTATATAGATGACAGTCTTTTATCTCGATTGTTTTGTATTATTTCCACTTCAGCACCGGTATATACTTCCTGTATCGGCTAGTAGGGTAGGATATTTAAAACCATGGATGTAGACTTGAATTGTGATGGAGTTCTCTTTTCACACTTCGACAGCATATTGCTCCAGTTTCCACCAATTTGGTGCAAAAATGTGGTAGTGGTGAAATAGCTGGTACAGTGATTTACCCTAATGATAGTGTCAAGTAAACTTTAATCCACTAAGGGAGATGACCACTAAACACAGAGAGAAGGTCAATTAACACCAGAATTACCTTCAACCACCATCACCGATCATCTTGACAATTCATTGTTTCACTTCCAATTTTTATTTCACTGGAATCGTAATTGAATCCAATGAAGAACAACTCATCAGATATTATGAGTCAAGCTTGGCAGTGACCATGAACTTTGCCTGGAAATCTGTTTGTCGTGATGATAAGAAAGGATAGATGATATTGAAGAAGGACATGTAAGGGCTTTGATATTTTGAACATGGGCATATTTGACATTTTGCCCCATAGGGTGCGTATATTAGACCAAAGCAATTTTGTTCGTAAGACCTTGATTATTGACATATCTTTGAAGGCAAGTCCTATATAGCTCTAATTGTTGAGAGTGCTATAAAATATATTTCCTTCATCCTAAATAATTTATTCACTAGAGAAAAAAATCCATGGTTTTGTGAAACTTACGATAAATGTAGTCTTTTGTTAGTTAAAATCAATATTGTATCAATCTTACATCTATTTAATATATTCATGGTTATTCAACTTCTTCAAGACATTAAATCAAAGATATAATAATCAAACTACTAAATTGGATTCATAATGATGCAATGGCATGGAGTTAGCAATGGCATAGGTTGGCTGTGATACCGTGCAGCATCCTTAGGACAATAATATGTGGTGGTTATGGGGCTTTGATAGCGTCAGGAATATGACAGCTCAGTAAATCATGGATGGAAACAGCTTCAGTCTCTAGGCAGACAATGTAGGCAGTTGAAGGGCAGGGTGAAAGATCTCTAGTTGCTGCCAATGACATTGATTCCTAGACTGGATGGTGGTAAAAGGGACTTAGAGCACTGGTGGGTTGAAGCTTGATGCAGAGGGTGACCTGGGCATTAAACACACAAAGTTAGGATATATTTGCACAATTTGGAAAACATAAGGCCAAATAGAGCATTAAGAAACATAGTAACAGTTTGGCTGATGAAGATAATGACTTAGGGGGTAAGTATAGGTACCCAAACAAGAACAACAAAAGTGTCAGCTTAGGTAAACCTTGAGAGGGTTAAGGTAATTCTCCCTAGTTATAGGGCGAATAACGCAGTAACTTATAGGTAAAAGACTAATAAGCAACATAAATCATAGTTTATAGATGCCTAGTGCCATTGTCCATTTAGACTTCTGCCTAAGAATGTGTTTCTGAATGGCTGGCGTGCCTAGCATCATACTGCTCTACACCTTCCTAGCCTAATTTTCTGTACTAGGGCTTTTTTTATGCATTTGGGCTTTATATGTTGTGACTTTGGGCTAGCTTCCTAATGTGGAAGTTCATATTTTCAGACGGATATTATTTTCCTTCAACTTGGCTAGAAGGAAAATTCACTTCCCCAACAATCTGGTACTTTATATATAAAATTAGTTTTTTAGTTAAAACTAAAAAAAAAAATCTTTCAAGTCAAATGATCTAAATTTTATCATATACACATGTGAGAGGAGTTTCCTTCAACCCAAGTTTAAGGAAAACATTTTCTAGTAATTCTTAGACATATGCAAGGTAGGGAGACCTACAAAAACCTTCATAAGGCTTAGTGTAACCTACACTTGCCCCCTCTACTTTCAAAAACCTACACTTTGTTCCCCAACAATAACCTCCATATGTTATCCTAGTGGGCTCAAATGCTTTGATTGCCCAAACAAAGTTTGCAAATCAACCACTTGGTTCATCTCACGACACCGTCGACCTATTTTTTTTATAAATATATAATATATTTCGAATAAATTTTCTGCTTTCGAATAATATCTATATTTATAAGTTTACTAATCATTTTTAAATCCATAATATATTTTCAATTTAAAAAATATAGTTTTTTTATTAATAGCAATATTTACTTCATATTTATTCATTTCAGTTAATGTATAAAAATTCATGTTCATTTTAGCCAAATTAATAAAACTCTAATAATGTGTTATTTATTTTGTTCATAAACATCTTATTTGGTGTTCAGTTAAGGTTGATTTATATTTTTCATGTTAGTACTAGTTTTGTTCTTTTGATTAGCTCATTCATTAATTAGTTATGAGAAAAAATTCATCACCAAATAATCTTCCACTATCTCATAGTAATTTTTAAAATAACTTATATATAATAAATTTAACCACTAGATTAAATCTTTAATTATTCATGTAAAGCATGAAGATTTTTACTTTGATTTGCTTAATGGTTTTTAATTTGTACTCCCTTCGCCCCAATTGTATGAGCTATTTGTTTTTTCACACAATCTTAAACAACTTTCAACTTTTAATAACTTTTTAAACTTTACCCTCACAAAAAGCCATTATTACATATCAAGCACCAATTTTTATGAAAATATTGGAAATCAAATGACTATTTGTTATTTCTTTTGGAAAATGGTTCATCATTATGAGACATCCCAAAATAAAAGGTAGCTCATACAATTTGGAACCAAAAAAGTAATTTCTTACTTCGCTAATACTATTCAAACTTAAGAAGAAATGTGCACTTTTAGATTAAAATGTTATAGATCTCCAATCTATTATAGACACACACACACACACACACACAGACTTAAGAAAAAAAAGACTTTTCACTTAACGGGATAAACTATAACTTGACATGTGGCATTTTTTATATGTAAGGAAAAAAAATCTAATTTTTTACAACTTCAAACTGATTTTACCCCTAGTCGTTCAAGCCCCTAAACCATCACCTCATACAAGGAATTAAATTAATGACCAAAAACGTTGATGATCTGCTCATGAAAACAGTTGACTTACTATCTATATAAAATTAAATTAAATAAATTGCACAATTTAAGCCTTAAAACTATCTATATCAAATGAAATTGAATAAAAAATTACATAATTTAGGCCTTGAATTCGATTGAATGAACAATGTAAGCAATTCATCACAAACCACATCGCACAACATTTCAAGTGTAGCAGCTAGAGCTTCGCTTCTCTAATAATAAAAAAGTGCTTCTTTATCATCTTTACAATGACAACTAGTTACCTATATATTCTCATGGATTCTCTGTCGCCACAGAGCCATCTCTATCTTTGCGCTTGAATGGGTTTCTTCTGCCTTGCAGAAAATAGGAAGTTCTTGCTTCAAAGTGGCCCGAACATTCGACGCCTGCATTTTAGGGCTGCCGTAAAACTGTAAGTCTCTTAATCCCAATTCAAATGTTACAGATTAAAGAGACAACAATACATTCGCTACATTCAATGAAATGTACATATATGTTCATAATCCTAACTCAACTTTTTTTATTCAAAAACTTCTAAGTACATGGTTATTTGATTTTGTCAAATCTCCTGCCTATCCCTCACCTAAAGGATGTTATTTTTATTTTTTAAAAATATAAAATAGGAAAAAAATGTTCGGTAAATTACTTTACAAGAAAAAGAATCTGGTAAAACTCTAATTTCCTATAAACAATTTACCTCCAATTTACCTTTTGCACATTAATTTTTAATACAGTGTAAGTTTTTGCAATGACTTCCTGTATGAAGCACTGTATCTTTTCAGCAAGAACAAATACATCTCTTATCAATGTATAAGCACAAACCACTTGAACCACGGCAAGGAATTAACTTGTGAACTTTACAAATCAAACTTGATGAAAACTAGCAATATTTAATCAAACTTTTTCCAATAAACAAAAGCGACCGAAATAACTCTTGAATGATGACAATGATGATGGCAACGATGAGGATGAATGATGCACCCAACAGCGGAATGAATATGATAGACATGAGGATGAGACAATAAAAATTTGTAAGATCACACATGTAAATCATTGGCAAAACATAACTAAGTTCAATAAGTAATTTCATTTATGCAAGTCAACAGAAATGAGAACCCCCAAACTTGAAAGTAATGGAAAACACAAAAAACAAAGCCAAAAAAATTTGGGTTTGAAACTTTCAATTTCAAACACTGATTCACGAAAATCACATCGATTTTTCAAACAATGACACATAATCAACCAAAGCCAATGAAAGAGAAACAAAAAATTAAGGGTTCTAACATTCCCAAGACAGATCTACAAACCGAAAATATAAAAACAAAAAAAGTTGGGTTTTAAAAATGTTAGGTAAATTCCACTGATCATCCCTAAACTACATTCAATGTTGCTTATTCGTCCATAAACTATCAAATATGTCTTAATCATCCCTAAACTATATCCAATGTTGCTTAATCATTCTGTCATCTAAGATAAAGTTAAAGATAGATGGAAAAGTAATGCCACATCAGCAGCCACATTATTTTTCCATGACACATCCACAGCCCCATTTTTTTTCCGTCCATCCTTAATAGTTGTGAGGATAGCAAAACAATTAAGAAACACTCGATATAGTTTATGGATGATTAAGCAACATTTCATAGTTTATGGATGAATAAGCAATATTGGATATAGTTTAGGGATGACTTGTGGAGTTTACCCAAAATTTTAACACAAGATCTAGAGAAATTTATAGGTTTTGTCCAACAAATGGCTCTTAAATAAGTTGGTGAGAAGAACAAGGGGAGGAAAATAATGTTACAAATGAAAGATTTAAGAACAAACAAAATTCACCTCAAGGTTTCAATCTGGATCTAGAAAAAAAAGTTGCGACTTTAGATAAATGACTTTAGAGAGAATCACAGAGGAGAGAAAAATGAACTGATTAAGCCAAGAAGATCGAATTTTCATAGAACCGCTGCCCAAAAATACACATATCTCAAAAAAATCATTCACAGAGAAGTTCAACACCAAAAAATTCATCTGGCTCGTCGCGACAACCCTTCAACCCAAAATGCTGTAGAAATACACGAGAGGGTGAAAAGGGGAAAGAGACCCATTAAAAATCTCTCAGGCAAAAAAAAAAAACATTTTATACGAATATGGAAAATTAACACCTTGGTCCCTTGTCTATCATCCGCATTCTACCTGCACCCCAACCTTCCAAAGTTGCCAATTTCAGTACTCACATAAAGGCGTCAAAAAATTCCCTACCCACTTTTACTTTCCCCGAACCCGGCTACTCGAACTTGAACCTATCAGCAAAGCCATGTGGATGACACTCCTCTCAAATTAGTATATTAATTATTTAAAATATGATTTATTTCAATATACTTAATTGTAAATATAAACATTTTTTAACGATGTACTAAAAAATATAAAAAAGAAATCTAAATAAATTAAACATATTCTTAAGTGGGTTGGTAGGTGGTACCCAACCAACATTGATTGAAAAGTTAATTTTTTTTCTAATTTCTGACTAAATCTAATCATTATTTTATTATTATTATTATTATTATTATTATTATTATTATTATTACTACTACTGCTATTACTGTTTATGAACAATATCTTTGTTTTCATCCATTTTCCTATATAATGGTCTGACCGCCTCTTCTAACCATTGCATATTTCTTTTCTTTCATTTTGGTCCCTATACTGTTCCATTTGGCTATCAAGTCTTGGGAGACAATAAGAAGGAGTGGCAAAATTGACAGATTTGTAAGTTTGAACACTGCAAATGGTAAAGAGAAAAACTATAAGGACTTTCTACAAATCTATTTGCCATTTTGGCATTTTCTCTTCTTTTTTTTTTATATATTTTTTCCTTTTATTAAGTCAATATTAAACCATTACTACCTATAATTATGTTATTTCTATATTCCAAGATAAAATATTGATCACTATAGTTTGTCCCGTACCAACTGATACATCTCAAACAATTAATCTAAAAACTTGTTTTTTGTACCGCCAAAAATGTTAATGGGGAGAGCTGAACCCCTCAGTCATTAGGAGTGGGGGAAGACACGAGCCATTGTGCCAACAACCTCAATCGGTGGGGGAGGAATAATTAACATTTTTAGATTAATCTCGGTTTAATTGACCCCAAGTTTCTCGGCCCAACAACCAAGCCCCAATTCAATTTCCTTATTTTTTTTGGTTCGTAATCCAATTTTATTTTTTTTGTTCTCGTTCTTTCCGCTCTGTGCGACTTGAAAAATCTTTGTGAAACTTGAGGAGCCTTTTTCTTGCTTTAACGTCTTTGGTTTTTAATCCAATTTCTTTATGCTAAAACTCATAATTAATTTGTAATTTTGTCAAAATCTTACAACTTCTTTAACTAATTAATGATTACTACAATTTTTTTTAGGAAATTAATTGTTAATAATTAAATTTTATTTTTCACAAACTATTTCATTCCTCTTATTTTGCTATATTTGTTTCTAATTCGCCCCTACTTTTTCCAGGTGGACTTTACTGTGTCCTTTTATTTGTTGATATATTATATGTATTATTTGATATGCATATGTGTTTGTTGTGTTGTGTTGTGTTATGTGTGTGTGTGTGTGTTTGTATAAAACCGATACATTCAAGACAATACGATACAATACCAGTACTGTACCGTACCAATGTAAATTGATATATTATCCAATATGAGATTTAAAACTTTTTTTTGTCCTTCTAGATGTGGTTGAGAAGGGCCTATCCTTGATATGTGACAAATAACAAGTCCCTATAAGGTCAATGAGAATAAAAAGGAAAAACGTGCAGAAGATCATGTGTCAGGCAATCGCATCTTGTAAATAGAAAATACCAAAATAAAACCTCAAGAATGATACACTAGTTCAGTAGCGGTTGATTTTTTTAGGAGTTCATATGTATTTGTACTTTCAAGCAATATCTTAAGTAGGATTTTATTTGTTGTACAACTGATATATACACTAACTTTGATATCACTGTTATAGGCTTTTACCCAAAATCTCATTAGGTCTTACGGGACCGTAGGAACCAAACACTAATTTAGTGTTAGACCTATATAAAATGTTTCCTATTATGCTTGTTAATTGATTAAACCCTCAATGTAATACTATTATTTATACTACGCAACATTTGTGGTAGTAGGTCAATGACCATAATGATAAAAATATTATAGTAGCTGGGCAACATTAAAAAAAATATGTAAAGTATAAAATCATATAGGTATGCATTATGTTCCATGCAAGTTACTACAAAACATATCCAATTGCCTTATAATGTTTACCAGAGGCATAAATACCTACTACATATATACATCATCATACATAACATGTAAGAACATATCTGTACTGAGAATCTTGGGATTTAATCCCACCTAAACTATACTATCAAACATCCATATAGTGTCCAGGCATCCCATTTCCTTACCTCTGTACAACAAAGGCCACATATAGTTAGTATTCATATTTATAAATTCACAAGATAGAAAAATAACCAAAACCATATACAACAAATGAAATGACCCAAGCACACATGGTTTCAACATACTAATAACCCAAACACACTTCTGGGTTTTAGCTTCAGATTTATCATTATTAGCACATAAAAAATATAAGGGATATGAGAATCCATGGATTCTTAGTAAGGGTCTTCCACCTGTAATCAAATCACACATATAGGACTATGCATATGATCCAAGTGGACATTAATATATGCCTCGTGCGCTCAAGCTCATAAATAAATCATAGTGTTAGAAAGTCTTATTATTAACCAATAATTATGGGAGTAGCTAATTCCCACCATTCTTTTTACCCTTTATCCTATACACTTAATAGGCATTGCTTGTCAGTGTCTCACACTTGACAAGTCCAACTTGTCTATGCAACACTGCCCTACAGCATCCTAGTATTGTTAATATCCTTTATTTCATGAATGAAAGTATACTATTTGCTTACTCTTTATATGTGTTAGTGTTATGTGTTGTGTGGGTTAGTGAGTGGTTAAGGATACCTCTATTCTTAAGTCCACTAGAGCCTTATCCTATCATGTTGTCCTTGGGTGTCTTAGGTCCCCAAACATCATTATTCACCATGTATCATAGCTCTTAGATGTTATTTCTTATGTCCCAAACTTGCCCCTAGGTGTCACCCTCTTTAAGGCTTAGGGTTCATTTGTACACCTTCTCGGGTGCACTCCCTTTTTGGGCAGTCTTTGCTAAGCCTCCCCCTTTTGACACCTTGCTCCATACTCAGGAACCTTCCATAGGCCACCCCAAGTGCCCTACTCGCTCCCTTCACTTGTCCTGCACATCATATGCATATAGCATGCCTTGGGGTGTGCTGCAACACCCAGAGCATATGCCCATGCCTTAAAGTGTGCCCTGGGGCACATTATGCCTTGAAGCCTCCTCACCCTAACAACCTTTCCCCAGTCAACCATATCCATGGATGAAGCCCCTCTTGCCTGCACACACACACACACACACACACACACACACACACACACACAAGCTCACACATGCACACATAAACTCCACATACATTTTAGAATCTAGTTTTCAACAAAATCTAGCCGTATAAACATCATAAATAGCCATCATTACTCACCATATTTGCTTTTTAATTATGTCCATAATTGAGCTACTTGATATACAAGCATATTACCTAAAAACTAATTTACATATAAACATAGACAACATATGACCTTAACTTTAGAAAACTTAATTTGCAAGCACAAGTTCTTTTGCCTTTTGTCTCAATTTTAAGAAAACCTTAGGACCTCTCTTATTAGCTTATATCCAAGACCTATATTGATCATTTTACATAAAAATCAAGGTATTTATCTAATGGAAACAGCATTAGGAAAATGTGGACAGCAGCCCAGAAAATTGGAATTTTGCCTACCTTATGTGTTCCTTTCTAGTTCAATGGTCAAACACAGACCAAAACTTGTTCTCTCACTTCCTAGTCCTTTTATACTAGTTAATAACCAAGATTACTTTAACAAATGGCCAACCAAATCCCTAAAATAAAGTGGTTTATTCTTGAAATTAATTAAAACCGCAACATCACTAAAAACATCACCTTAAGGCACCTTCATGATTTCAATGGACAATGTACCTCCAAACAAAGGTTCTCTTGCTTCCTAGGCCTTATACACTAGATCATAAGCAAGATAGCAACCAGTCAGAACCAACTAATTCACTGAACACACATTACCAGACTACTGGAACAAATTGTAATTGAAACCCCACCTTAGTTACACCCCTTCGATTTCAATAGTGTAAACCACTACCCAGATTCATTCTGTCACTTACTAGTCTTCAAACACTAAAACTTAAGTAATAAAACAACATTTTTAGGTTTTTAAGACCACTAAAACACAAAATCCATACTTCAATGATCACGGTTTGAGCTACACCTAAATTCCAACCTTAGTTCTCTTGGGTTTTAGGTCATTAGCACCTTAAATTAAGTTTTAAAGCTAGGAAACAAAACAAGGTACAAGCTCAAATTGAATTCCAGCCATAAATCTTGAATTACCAGTTCCAGAAATTCAAATCTCCATACCTCAAAAGCTAAAGCCAAAACCATGTTTACCAAGCTTCATAATTCACAATTTCTTTCATGTATCCACTTGGTTGAGCTAAAAAACAATCTCCTTTGGCTAATTAGGGTGTCATGTGTGAAAGGCAAGAAAGGTTTGGTTCATGGCTTCTATCTTAGGGAGAAGAATGAATAGTGGTTCATTTGCTAGTACTTTTCTCACAACAATTTTGGGCTCTGGCAATTTTGGCCTAATTTCTTCCCTTTTTTCCAATTTACACCCAATAATCTTTTAATTGCTAGAATATGCTATTTTTCCATCAATTCCATATAATGCATTATCTAAAGTATTTAAGTACTAAAATAAATCACTTACCTGATATTTCAAGCTTCATGTAATTACCTGGCTAATTAGACAGGTAGCTCCGAGGGCCACAATCATAATTGCGGTATTTTCACAAAACCTTCAAGGTTTTTTTGTAAATTATCTAATAGCTAATGGGATCGTTTGGGCTAGGCCTAGGAGCTTGGTGTGAGGTCAACAATGATCTTGCACATAAAGATAGTGTCTAAGTCCCGGGATGTTTTCTCGGGGAAAGTCATCCAACAATCAAGTAAGTTTCCAATGAGTGTAGGGATAACAAAATGTGTAGTGAAAATCTCATACCTCGGGATTAGTGAATAAGGCGGGTTTATGTAGCTGATAGAAGGTCTAGGAGAATCGTCTTTGGAAGGAAATCCTCTAATCAATCCCCATAATTCTGGGATTTATTTCCTTCTTAAGTGGGTTACTTCTTTGGCCTACTGGTCCTCTTAATCATCGATCTGTTTGTTATGGACTTTGTTCATTGTAGGCTTAATGTTATGCCCATGCTTTACTAATAACTCTCCTCTTTAACAAAATATGAGTTAGGTTTCTGCATTTTCTGAGTTAAGCCAAAATGTTATTGTAATCCTCGGAGTATTTTTCCTTTGCAAACCTTTCTTATGTTGGGGTATCACCCTTGTCACTTTTGTATTTATAAGGTGTCGTTCCAAAGGGTGGGCACAATGCCTTTGTTAAAAACTTACCAGATAAGGTGTTTAAATGTCGTTATTTCCAGAGTAATGCCCACCACTTTGTTATCATCGCTACATGTTGTAAGTTTAACAGTCAGGTGAGGAGATAAGGCGATGCCCATTAAATGCACCTTCCAGAAACATGACTCGACGTGGCTTTTTGGTGGCTATTTTATACCATGTGGTCTTTTTTTAGTGGCCTAAAAACCCATGATTATGATGGTGGTGGTTTTCAAAGAGGTTACCTGAGAGTCATGTCCCCTTTATATATAAGGTTTTTTACCCATGTTTTTCACCGTTTAACTACCTTCTATTGCTTGCTTTTTTTCTTATCCTTATTTCCATTCTACCTTAAGGCTTACTTCCATCTGAAGTTTTCCTTTACCACTGTCAATATTTCTTTTTTCTGCTCGTTTTCTTGCTCTTTTGCAAGTACTCATAATCAGGTAATGAACTATGTGTTGGGTTTCGGGAGCCAAACAGCGCAGCGGAATTTAACCGAAACCCTCAAGGATCCAAGTGAAATGGGGTAAACCGGGTGTTCAAAAATTTTCATACCTAATTTTCGATTAAGATCTCTCACTCAACTGTAGAGTCGAATCACAAAACCTGAACAGTTGACGTGTTCAGGCTCTCTATGGTATCCACACGAGCCTCTCGGGATCACCACGCTTCCACCACGTCCCGGTAGATGCGTTTCTCTTGCGCTCGCAGTGCTAGCTTGCGTCCTCCAAGGAATTGCAAGAGAAGAGTGCGGCTGTCCTTTTTGGAGGCTAGGGCAAGGAGACCTACGAATTTCTCACTTAAAAGTTGTATTTATAGTGAGACTCAACTTCCAGGCCTAATAGGTTTCAAAGCCCTAATCCAATTAGGATTTAATTTCGGGCTTAATAATGGCTCAACTTTTGGGCCCATTATTAATACGAAATTAAAGTGAAACCATAACCCAAATAATTAGCCCATGCACTCTAATGATCCAAAATGCTCTATGTGTGCGACCCAATAGGCTCTTATCACGTTGGCAATGATCATAAATCACATTTATGATCATAAGCAATGAGCGGTGTCTAGCAACACATCATTGCTACCCAAGTGACAAGATTGTCGATGATTCGACTATACCTTTATGATCATCACCGATATATGCCATTGTCCCTTTGTCCAAGATATCAAGACTAAGCACGAGACATGGAATGTGTCACTCTCGTATAGCCCAATCTTTGGTTTCTTGATTACCGAGTAGACTAACTTAAACTGATGACATTGATATCGCATATCAACTCATCCGAGCATGGCCATGCATTTTCTAAGTCTCACTCTATCAAGGGGCCCGAAGATATCGCTCCCGTTACATAGGAGGGACAAATCCCATCTTGATCATACAAATCCCTCCGCATGATATGTGACATACCCAATGACCTCCTTCAAGTTCACTCAGTTACGAGCAACAAAGGAAAGTATCAAAGTATGTGACTCACATGTAGGGAACCTTGATGATCTTAGGTCGAAGGACTACATATACCCTGATCACTATGGGAATCACTTATGACACTCATATAACGATCCATGTAGTGTTCTCATGGTGGGTCGGTCCAGTACACAAGTTCTCCAACTTGTACCTATATGTAGACTACATATCTCATATTAGTTTCCACATATGCTAGTCGTTATGTATTATTGCAACCCGCTCCACAATAATACTAGACCAGGGACTTTTAAGAATATCATTATTCTAGGGTTACAATTCTGTTTGTTAAGTTACGCAGGAACAAAACAACAAACATAATTGCTGGATTAATGCCTTAATAAAATATCATGACTCAATGTGCAAAAATACAATCATCTCATGACTGGCTTTTGGGCACAACACTAACACTATGGTCCTTCTTATTTGTTTCTATGGTAATTGTGATTTTGGTTCTTTTGGTCTGCGTTTTGCTTACTAGCATTTTTGTTCTTTCGTCGCCTATCTTTCATCGTTTGTCATATACTGCTAGTAGCCCTTACCTCCTATATGTCGGTCTTTCCATATGTTGTTTTCAAGATCGTCTTCAAGGGCTGCCGCTAGCCAAGTCTCTTTTATCTCCTGGGGATGCCAAAGTTCAAAGGGGATGTGCGCCCTCAACCTATCCATCTTGAAGGAAGCGAACTTACCATAAAAACCCTCCCGATTAATCTCAAGAAGTACTTTTGGCCAAATGGGGTTATGGCCACTCTTAGTAGGAGCCATGCGCTAGAGAATAAAAACCTTGCTAGGCTAAATAAAAGGGCTACCATCATCACAATTTTTGTTGATCAGTTGCAGGTGGGGCTTCAATTGCCCTTCATCTACTAATAGAGTATATCTATGATCACTACCAGATGCCGCTTTCGCAGTTGATCCCGAACTCCTTCACACAAATAAATGTTTTTATTATCTACTATAATATGGTGATGATGGTTCATCTGCTAGAGAATTTCCTGTAATTCTACATGTTAGACCTGAGGAAGGGTTCCCTGTTCTTCCACATCACGCCTATCAACAGAGAGAAACAAATCCTTTGCCTTCCCCACCTGCAAGGATTCATGGGCAGAGTAGAAGGAATGATTCTTTTACACATTAAGGGAGTTGTCGTGGGGCTTATCCTATGAATTCACGAAAACACACCAACAGGCCATAGTCGGGAAGCTGTCATTGTAGGAGGATTCTGATGGTCATCAAGTATACATGGGGCTCCCCACATAGGTGGAGTTGGTGGTAGGAAACAACAACTTCATGAACCTATTTTCCATTCACTACATGGAAATTGAGGAGATGTCGCTCAAGTGGGCAAGAATGAGCATAGCCCACCTAACCTACCCAAATGTGCTGAAGTAGCTTTCCAAGCCCAACAAGGGCTGCCAAACCCTAAGAGTTGTACCTTGTATGTGCTCATTAATCTTTCTTTTGTTTATCAGGGTGGTTTTAACTTTGTGCTCCTCTTTTCACAAAAATTGGCAACTGGGCTAACGAGTTCTTGAAGTGGCAAAAGAGCATTTTTTACGGGCTATCTAATGCCCACAAGCCTTTAATTATTCCAGTTGATGTAGCCCACAAGTCCAGGACTACTGATAAGTCATTGAATCCGAAGTATGTGCCCTAGGTGGTGCAAGTGGATGAGTTTTCTCCGGAGGTTCAGTTGGTCTGGAAGAGGTAGAGCTTTTCGGTTGCTAAGGGGGCTGAATCCTCTCAAGACGGGAGTGATGGTATGACTCGCTTTGATAGTTTTTCCTTCCGTGGCATAAGTTCTATTGATTTGACATTATTCTATGTTCATTGTGGATCTTTTCATCTAACCTCTCCTACAAAGTAACCTAAGGGGAGCAAGGCTTCTATCACTATGGACCCGAAGGCACTAGTAGTATCCCAAAAGTAGAATGCATCTTAAGAGGAATTGTAGAAGCAAAAGGTTCTTGGGGAGATGGTGTTTTAGAAGTAGACGATGCCTAGCTCCCTTCCTCTTCCCCCCTTCAACCATTCCCGCAAGGGTTGCCCCAGAGAAGGCAACTCCATGAGTGCTTGGGTTCACTCGCCAAAGCTCCCCCAATCTCAAGATGGATGAGTGCCTCCAACCCTGTAACCAGGTCACGGAATAGGGTCAGGCTCAAAGACATAATTTGTGCTTAGAGAGATCATGTCAGACCACGTATTTGATCCTCAGTAGGCCATAGGTGTCAATGAGTCGATCTTGGAAGATCGTACAAACGTAGCTTACTGCATCTTGGAAGGGTTGAGGGCTTTAAGGGACCAACACCTTCTTGCCCATCCTACCTGGGGAGATAGTTCTTAACTGATGGGCATCACATGCAGCCTTCTTTAGGTATATTCGCTAGCATTTTCTATTTGTAAGGCATCCATGTTAAGGTACTAACTAATCTCATTTACAGGAGGCCATCATCACCTTCTCCATCAGAGAAATGTGTGCAGCTGGTGACAAGAGCATGCAATCATTGACTTCTCAGTTGAAAACCTGAATCCTTGAACTAGGCCTTGAGGAAGGAGCCAGATCATAAACGCGCCTCTAAAGATGTACTCGTGAAGGAATTACTGGATTTAAAGACCAACGTGGAGAAGGCAGTGGCTCGCTCTAAGGATTTAGACTTGAAGTTTTAAAATTCAGTGAAGGCCAATCAAAAGGCTGGGGGGAGAGAGGCTTAAACCACTTCTAAGGTCCAGTGGTTTGAGTTCTCTCTTAAAAACTGCCAAAGAAAAAATAGGTGCCATGACAATGACTCTACCGATGGACCAGCTGGCTTCGCTAGGTCTATTAATTATTCAGGGTGAAGCCAGCTCAAGCTCATGCGCTACTATAATACTCTTTGTGGAATGGATCAAAAGGGTTGGTTATGTTGGATGGCTGAGGCATGAGGGGTACTAGGGCATTGAACCAAGGCTAATGCTAACGTGAAGGGGCTCATCTTGCTTTTCTAAAAAGTGGAGAAGGGGGTTAGTAATAAATCCTTCGGTGAGTAAAAAAGGCTTTTTTACCTGCCACTTTTAGGTTAAACAGGTGCACCCAAACCTAGACTTGTCCTCCCTATTGACTTATGAAGTGTCAAGTTCAAATTTTGATGCATGGCAGAATGAGGGGAAAGCAATAGTGGTACCTTTCGATGAGGAGTTATTAGCAACGAACATTGAGAAGGTACCTTTTGAGGATAAGTTCTAATCAGTTTCATTTGCGGTCCTTATTTTAAAGGGTGCCAATGAAGCAACCAAAATGCTGAAAAGAGGTATTTCCACAATTGTTTGAGCGAGAGCACCAGCAACTATTATAGAATGGCATCAGTAAGGTTCTTCCTGACCCTGAAGCCTCCCTAAGATTCGTTTGCCCCCCAATACCCCATTGAAATCCTTCAATCCTCCAACTGTTGTTGGCCTATACATTGCCCTTAGTATCTAATTTATAGTTTTTTACCTTACCAATTCATTGTACATCGAGCTTCTTTTGTAAAGAACTCTAGTGGTTGTGATAATGAGAATCTTATTTCTTATTTTTATTTCTTTTATTTTAGAATTCAATTGTCGTATCAAATCAGTTTCTTCAGTAGGTATCTGCTTAGTCATAAATTGAAGCTGTATTTTTTAATTCAAGTCTCGAACCAGGAAGCAACTGTTCTGTCAACATAAAATTGAATGCCGTACACATGATCACATCCGAAGCCCTCTTTAGCCTCATAGAAGTGATATATCTCTGAAGGTGGTTGATAGGGTATATAAGGCCATTGTACAGGTCAATCTTGATAGGGTCTATAAGGTCATTGTACAGGTAGATCTTAGGCATACAAAAATCCATCAGGAGTCGGGGCATTGATGATATCATCTGTAAATGCTTGGAGCCACATGTAATCATTATAAATGGCAAAGCTAAAGCCCACTATAGAGGGTTCGAGCACCCTCATATGTTGTCCCATCTGATTAAGCCTTTATAGAAAAGAGCCTATGTCACTGCCAATGAGGCCATCAAATTGCCCCAGGGATGCTAGAATGATGGATAAAAAACGTGGACCTTCAAGGATGGATCTCGAGGAAGGACTCAGTGAGGTTTGCTAAGCACTAAATAGCTCTCCACAACTTCCTTGGGTGCCTTCAGTAGCATTTTGCAAATCTCCTACTGAATGGTCACTCTCAATTGTTTGAAAGGGCATGCTACAAGGCTTGAAATTGATTGTCATCCAATGGTGCGTGGCTTTTTCCTTTTTGGGGGTCTCTTTGTGGAGCAAAAGGTTCTTCTCCTTCCACTATGTAAGCAATCTCCTCTTCCTAGGAGACTATGGACCTTCGTACGATGATTGGTTTGGTCATTATGTTGGTTTTCATGCTCATTCCCTAGCTGGTCTTGATTATTCATGCGGGATCTCTAGGTGTTCACCACGGTTTCGACAGACTGCACCAAATTGATAGTTAATGGGATCGTTTGGCAGTGGCGGATCTAGAATTTTTACAAAGTGGGGTCAAAATACGTATATAATTATTAAACCTTAACATTAAATGATGAAACTTATAAGTTCGCATATACTATAATGTAATGATAAAAAATAAAAGAAAATTTGTAAAATGCTCTAATTTATCTTTTTTTTTTCTTTTATTGGTCAAATGACTAAAACAATATTTAAACTATGAAGAAGATGAGCAAAATATTCATGTTGTATATAATGTTAGAGAAAAAAATCTATTACTTTGTTTATTAAATTTATCTTGTGTCAGATTAGTTTCATAATTTTTCCTTTAAATTAGAGAAAAAGAGTGGCAAAAAAAGTTTTAGGCCTAGATAGGAAAAAGTTTGAAAGTTAAATGATCAGTATAGAGTTTTTTCCATTATCCTAATTATCAGCAAAAAGAAGAAACTTACTTATTTTCTATCTTTCTTGAAGTAAGAATGACATTTTATTTTGTTCCAGTAGATATTATGAAAATTATAGGATTCTATTAAAGAATATAAAGGGGTCTAATTATTTAATTATATATCTTTTATCAATATTTTTCATGGAAAATGGGGTCCATAGACCCCCATAATTTATAGATGGATCTGCCTTTATCGTTTGGGCTAGGCCCAAGAGCTCAGTGTGAGGTGAATGAAGATTATGTGCACAAAGACAGTGTCAAAGCCTTGGGATGTTTTCTCAAGGGAAATCCTCTGACGATCAAATCAATTTCTAGATAGTAAAGAGATAACAAAATGTATAGTGAAAATCCCAAATCTCAGGATTGGTGAATGAAACAGACTTATATAGCTTATGAAAGGTCCATGAAAATCATTTCTGGATGGAAATCTTCTAATCAATCCCGTAATTCTAGGATTTCCTTTCCTTCGTAAGTGGGTTATATCTTTGGCCTACTGAGCCTCTTAATCTTCAATCTGTCTGTTATGGACTTTGTTCATTGTGGGCTTAGCATGGAGCCTTCACCTTACCATTATCATATAAAAACTTTTACAAAATTATCTCTTCCTAAATGAGGTGGTAAATAATAGTTGGACACAAAACCCATTTAAATATAGATAATTGATTAACTATTTGGCACTTTGTTTAATAATTAAAAATTTTGTAAAGTTTTTTTAAAATACTTTATTCCAATTAAAAACGAGTCATACAATATTTTACAAATCAACAATAACATATAATTCTAGGATGGAAATCCTCTAATAAAAAATGAGTCATTACAATCACTTCTGAATGGAAATCCTCTAATCAATCCTATAATTCTAGGATTTCCTTTCCTTCATGAGTGGGTTATTTCTTTGGCTTGCTGAGCCTCTTAATCTTCGATCCGTCTGTTATGGACTTTATTCGTTATGGGTTAGTGCGGGGCTTATGCCTTACCATTATCATATAAAAAATTTTACAAAATTATCTCTTCCTAAATGAGGTGGTAAATAGTAGTTGGACACAAAACCCATTTAAATATAGATAACTAATTAACTGTTTGACACTTTATTTAATAATTAAAAATTTTGTAAAGTTTTTTTTTAAATACTTCATTCCAATCAAAAGCGAGTCATGCAATATTTTACAAACCAACAATAACATATAATTCTAGATGGAAATCCTCCAATCAAAAGCAAGTCATTACAATCACTTCTGGATAAAAAAATCCTTTAATTAATCTCATAATTCTAGGATTTCCTTTCCTTCGTAAGTGGGTTATTTCTTTGGCCTGCTGAGCCTTTTAATCTTCAATCCATCTATTATGGACTTTGTTCATTGTAGGCTTAGCATGGGGTCTGTGCCTTACCATTATCATATAAAAACATTTACAAAATTATCTCTTCCTAAATGAGGTGTTAAATAGTAGTTGGGCACAAAACCCATTTAAATATAGATAACTGATTAATTGTTTGACACTTTGTTTAATAATTAAAAATTTGTAAAATTTTTGTAAAAAAATACTTTATTCCAATTAAAAGCAAGTCATACAATATTTTACAAACCAGCAATAATATATAACTAGTTTCATAACCCGTCTAACGGACGGGTAAATAGGTCATACAAAAACATTTCTGAAATGCTTTTCTAATTCTTTGATGTGTTACAAATAAAACCACGTGCATTCAATCATGATATATAAAGGAACAGTTATATAATGGAAGGGTATTCTATTATCGGAAATTGTGCGGCAATGTCAAAGTTCTCCACTAATTCAACCCTGTGAACAAAGGAATTAATAAGTAGATGTGGGAGACTGTAAAGACATATGTAAATATTGATGAAAGTATAAGTGCATGAAAATAGGAAAATGTATAAATAGAAAGGGGAAAAGGAGTACCATTCATGGGCTGCAATCAAAGTGTACACGAATGCATCAGGCTTCATGTGAGCATGAGATCTGGGAAGGGTATTCCTAAGGTCCAACCTGTGGAGATTTGAAGTTAATAAGAAATGTTATTGTGGAATATAAGCTTCCAAAAGAAGTAAAATGAAATGTGAGTGTAGGGATTACAAAGCAGAGACAATATCAACTTCAGTAGTTGATGATATGTTCACAGAAGATGTGTGAGCCCTTTCATCAGCAGAATAATTGATGGATTCCTGTGGCAACTGACTTGGTCGCTGGAACATAAAAAGAAAGGTTAACTCAGGTAAGGGACACAAATAAAAGGGTTGTTGGAGAAATTAAGAAGTTAGAAAACCATACAAGTTGGTTTCTAAGGCGAAATGCGAGCGCCTCCTCCTCATGATTAATCGTGTGAAACTTCTTCAAAGTGAGAGGGGAATAAGGATTCTGAAAGTTAAATGAACTGAGTTCAACCTCCAGAATCAGTTCACGATTCAATGCTTGGCTAAAAACATGTTGAAGTTTTGCAGGCCCTTCATCCTACAAAATTAAAAGGGACATTGAATAAGCCATTGAGTAGGGGTGAATTAAATGGATTGGTGAGGTGTATAATGCAGGGAAAAATGATTAGTAAATAAGGTTAATGATATAGAAGAAAACCGATTGCTCGAGGGCACGAAGAGCCGTAGCGGAAAAAGTAAAGAACTTGGCAGCTACAGAGTCAAGCAGTGTGAGCAGTATGCTGCCCGTGGAGTCAAAAACTCTGACAATAGCCTTATACCTGTAACATAAGTTAGAAGGATAAGAGAATATATTTCGTTAACAGAATATAACACATAGAAACTTAAAGGATAAAATGAGGAATAATGATAAGTATATACCGTAGAGGCGATGTCCGGTTCGCAATGTTGCAATGATGGCAGAAATAAGTTAATCCGATCAATTCAACTCGTCTGCAACATTTTTTGCAGGCTAAATACCACCATCCACGTTCAGCAAATACCTCGGACACAGTGGCGCGAATGGAGTAAATATTGTCCTTTGGTAAATAGTTAGGTGGTGGCGGTAAAGGTCAGGTGAAAGTTATATCAATGTTTTATAAAGGCGATAAAGGTACAATTACTTACAAATAAGGGGCCACGACTAAGCAAATCATTAATTTCTGCAATATTTTTCCGCCTTCCATAAATGACCCTATGTTCCGTACGTCGTTCAGATGGAAAAGGAACATATTCTCGCATGATGTTATTTCCAGTGGATGACCTAATGGCAGACATAAAGGTTTTGTGAGATGCCAGGAACGAAGAGTATATCAGTTTTAACAGGGAAGTGGAAGGAAGTGAGAATAGAACATAAAGTTAGATGGTCATACGATTGGAGGAATTGCTGTACTTCATCGACATTAATATTAATATAAATTTTTGTGCCTGATGTGGAAGCGAGATTGTATTGACCTGGAAGTTAAGAATAGCAAAAGGTATAAAGTTACTGCTTAATGAGTTAAACTGAGCGAGTATTGGGAATACATGTAAGCACATACCCTGACACATCCTTACAGATGTTGAAGTGATGACAAGAATGTTGTTTGTTGGTGTGTCCTTCAGCGCATTGAAGTCAAGCAAATTTGCTTGGTCCCCCCAAAGAGTTATGTCGATGGTGGAGGCACTAAATAAGAGTGATGGATGTAAGTATAAATGTATTGGAATTAAAGTAAGATCAATAGTCGGACTGAAGTCCATATAGAATAAGGGTATTCGATTACCTCAAACTCTGGAGCTTTATAATTCGCATTGTAGTGATAACACCATCAGATCTGACGGTTTCAGCATTGGAGCCAATGGCAATTAGTTTGCCGACAACATCTATGAGTGATAGAAAGTGTATCATAAGTTAAGTTGAAGTAGTCGAACTTAGGTCATGAAATGGTAAGTTTGAGAAGTATTACCGCATAACTGAACATTCAAAGGGTATCATTGGTGAATTTCCTCGAAGGGAACAAACTCAAACTTGTAAGAGGCGATGTTGGGAACAGGCTCAGGGACAAAAGTGCATGTTGTGGATGCATTAAAACGAATGACTAATTCGTTAGTAACTGGTCTATACCCTTTATTAGCCCTGAAGACGCTAAAGTTGGAGAAGATGTAGACATTCCCTTCATACAATTGAGACTTGAATTTGGGAGCAAGGGAAGATGCAACCATGGCATGAATATGATTATGCTGCAGGGGAAACATATTCAAGTTTAAAATCTAAAACCATGGAGGAATGACAAGTAAGCAAGAAATGGAAAACAACGTAAGGAGGAAAGAAGAAAATATATTGTATGACAATAAAGGAGGAAAGTAAAGGATACCTGTTCATCAAGTAGTGTCATCGCAATGCCATAACATTTCAGTGTTGTGACATTGATAGAATCCCACAGGCGGGTAAGATGCACCTTAATCATCCATTTATAGCTGAATGGGCTCAACTGGCTGAGTAGGGTAAAATGTGGCCTCATTTTTATCTGCAGTTGGGAGCATGAAGTAATGATTTCAGAGGACATAGTAAAGAACAGTTATAATATAAAGTACACAGAGAAAGATATGTAGCATACTGGAGTGAATGAAACTAAGAAGAAGATCGGTATAGTCGCTGGAAGACTTCACGGTACACAATATTTCGAGTCAGTGGCTTAGTAGGATCTTCTGTTTGAAGGAGGACATGAAACCCTTAAGGACTGGTAACTTGTGATGCGGCAACATATAATTGGCCATGGCTGAAAACAGGTTGGGGAAGATATAGGCCTACATGGTTGAAAGTTTGTCCCTGACTTTTGTTTATTGTCATGGCAAAACAAACCTTCAAAGAGAATTGCCTTCGACAGAACATAAATGGGAGATCAGTGTCAGAAGGGACCATTTCAACCTGCGGTATAAAAAATCGTCGCCCAAAGTTAAGACCTGTTATAATTTTTGCTTCAATAACTGTCTGAGCCAACTGCGTGACAACCATTCGTGTGCCATTGCATAACCCAAGAGATTGGTTAAAGTTCCTCATTAGCATAACCGGAACATCGACCTTCAGTCGTAGTTCATGGTTAGGAAAACCAGAAAACTTGAAAGTATTAAGGTACTCAGTTGGGTATAGCAAGGTGTGTGCTTCGAAGTTATCAGATGCCTGGGAGACCTTGTCAGCACTGAGAAATGTCTGCATATCACCGGGGAGCATACTAATGACACGGTCATTGACAACATCTACAATGTCATTAGTTGATGAAAGAATAGCCCTTTCTTTTAGGTAACTTGTGTCCTCAAATCTAGCAATCAATTCTGGGTAAGTCGAGGAGATAATGTCAGCAATCAGATCAGCAGAAGCAGGAATCAAGAAATCATTAGGGATTGCAATCCACGATGGCTCCTCCTCATCTTCTGATAACCGACATGACGGAACTGACCCATCCCCAACTTTCATAACCCAATCGTTGAACAGTGAGACTTCAGGTAATGTAGAATTTTGTAGCCTCATGTTATCCGTAAGAGAATATAGTGTACAGTGTTGCCAAAGAGGTGATGATAATATTGATGCTCCAACTATATCTGCTTGAGTACCACGTGGAATAACTGGCAAGATTTGGTGAAAATCACCCCCGAGGACAACTGTCATACCCCCAAAAACCTTCGTTGTAGCAGCAGGCTCGACAACGGAGAGAATATCACGAAATGTTCGGTCCACAGCCTCAAAGGTATGTCGATGTGCCATTGGAGCCTCATCCCATATTACCAAATTGGTATTGCAAAGGAGCTCTGCCATTGGAGTAGACCTTTTAATATGGCATACGGATATATCCTCTATTGGGATTGGGATCTTAAACCGGGAATGAGCAGTTGTCCCTTCGGGTAATAACAGTGACACAATACCAGAAGAAGCCACTGCAAGTACAATCTGACCATCAGACCGAAGTTTAGAAATAATTGTCCTCCATAGGAAAGTCTTTCCAGTACCACCACTTCCGTGGACGAAGAAGAACCCACCAGTACGGTGTTGAACTGAGTGCATCAAGGATGTGTAAATATGGCGCTGAGCAGCGTTAAGATTGCTAACCAGGTCAGCATGTTCTAAAGCCAGTGCCATCCTATTATAGTTCAACTCCTCTATGAGGAGTGAGTTTTGTAACATCAGCCTAGGATCAACTTGCGGGAATGGAATAGTAGGAAATTCCCTCAAGCTTCTACCGACTCTATTCAATGCCTGTTCAATATCATACAGCGCATAATTCTGTTTCTCTTCATCCGCCATAGTCAACTGCGGGTTGTTTAGAAGCCTCTGTTGACGAAATAATATGTCTTCAGTGAGGGTATCAATGTTGCACCTCCACAAGGCTAGTGGGTCATCAACCTTGCAAAAAAGCAAGAATATGACAAATAGTTGTCGTAACTGAGGTCCGGATGCCCACTGTGCTGCCTCCCGCAAGCATTGATGCCATTCTCCGTCACCGTCAAGAAGACCAAGCGCGGAGCATTCTTCCCTGTACGTTGCATAATGTACACCATGGACCGTGCGAATCTCCTCATATGACCTGGGTCCCTTAATGACATTTAGGAGCATGCAGAGGTAGAATCTTTCACCTGCAGTTGGGTGAACAAAGTAAATCCTCCTAATACTGCGTCCACGACGTCGCCGAGTCCACTGTTTGATTTGCCTATTCCACACAAAATGTTCCGGGAATTAAATGTATGTCAATGTGAGAGCAAAATCATCAACAGAGTTACAGTGCATCCAAGCCTGAAACTTTGTCATACTTTCCTCGTGTGCACGGACGACATCACACAGGTCATCATGATCTTCATATAAAACACTCTGCTCACTCGGTAAATGAAAAGATAGCCGCTCTACTGATGGATGATGCTCATGAATAAAGAAGTCAAAGATTTGCCATATTGCTTCTGATTCAAAGACAAAACGACAGTTCATATATTGTTTGATCTCGTCAGTATGAGTAGTATCATTTCTGGGCCCATTATGATGAAGACGACGATCTGCTTCTACAAAAACTGTAGACATGTCTGTGGCCTTGTTAACATATTTGCAAAGGTACTTAACACACATGTCCAAGTTAGTGAGCTCTACGTAGACATGACAATCATTTTTCACACAGAGGTCACAATTATGTGGGATGACCTAACGGTTATCCAATGGTATACCATGGACAACAGCATATCGACCGTCATTCCTCCGACGGTAAAGGGGAAAACCATCATCACTAATTATTGTCTCATTTTGGAAGAAGCGTGGGTAATGCTTGCTACATCTATTATTTACCATGCACGGACATCGTGGATTTGCTGCCCCACAAGGGCCATGGAGCATATGAGTCACAACTGCTTTATATCCAATAGGGTCTTTTTCCTTGTCAGGAAGTTCAGCAGAGATGAGACGATTAATTTTCTGAAGAGTATTAATCTTATCCTCATGATGACGGAAGAGCACGATGTGCGCATGAGGGAGACCTCTTTTTTGGAACTCAACAGTGCAAAGATCTACAAGGTAGTGAGTTATTAATAAGGGGAATTATTGAAAGATAGAAAAATTGTTTTTCATTTAATAAGGAACTAATGAATTGTACCTGCGACAACACGGACAAAATGTTTGTGTTTAGTTAAATCGTCTCTAAAGTTCTGAAGCTTCATCATGAATACACGATCGACGATATCGGGTCTATCTTCAGCAGGTTGGCCAAGGATCAATTCAAGGAAGTGTCTAATTTCTGGCCATTTGGGGTTACAAGTAAAAGTGATGAATAGGTCAGGATACCCCATAACTCTACAGATGGCCATTGAATCTTGATAGCTCTGCATCATATATCTAGGCCCTCCAACAAAGGAAGATGGGAGAATTGTTCTTCTACCATATAAGGAGCCATCTGTGTCACCTCTATTAACCGCATCCTGTAAACCACATAAAATTTCGGCACGAAACCGATCTCTGTTTCGTCTGAGCCACGAAAATCGAGATTCAAGAATGACACAGTAAGCATCAACAGCATACTCGTGAAACAGTCGACCTCCTAGAAGAATGAGTGAATGGACATTACGACGCTGTTGGAGTTGATATGCATAGAACTCTCTGGGTGTAATTGTTCCTATGGGAATCAGTTGTCCGTCCTCAATATAGTTGCTTATTTCCAAATGATAATGATATTCTCCATACACAAGGAATAACGGGAAATGCAACCCACAACGTTTTGGATGAAAAAATCAATAATACGCGGCTCAGAATTCCATAGGTAAACCAATATGTCACGATAGTTGCCACCCTCCTCATCAATGCCATCAAATAGTCCAGCGACCTCGTTCGAAACAGGCAAATCATAGCGTCTATCCCTTCGTCTAGAACTGAGTAGTCGAATGCGGACAGGAGGCATTGTACTATCATTTAACCGATCTCTTACCATCCTGAAGAATCTAACCAATTCATTATGCTTATTAAACACTTGAATTAGACCATCTATGATCATTCTATCATACTCAGTATGCATCCCATCACCAAAGCTCATAATCCTATTGTAGGTCTCATGCTCTGTGTCATATATGTAAAGCTGGGCAAACCGCGGACGATCTCCACTGTTAGGGAATAGAGATCCAATTCAATGATAATTCATTCCATAAGAGCGAAACACCGGTGGACCCTGGCCATCATGTGTACTTGAATCGACATATGCCCCAGTGGAGGTGAAGGAAAATCTTGAATTAATTTCTCGTATATGCCGCCGAAAATAGCGCGACAATTGATCTCCATTATAGTCAAATAGCTGACGTATAAAGTCCGGGGGTGGTGGTGAGTGAGGAATCGAAACTTTCCCTTTCCTAAAGCATAAAGAGAATTCCGGATTCGATGTACGATGGTACCTATTGCTCCTTTCTTGGTACCACATAATAGCCCCACAGTGAGGATAGACACATGTAGGAGGATCGATGTCTTCATACTCAAAGCATGTACCTGAATTAGAAAGTAATATCATAGAACAGGTTTGAAAGAGGTGGAAGTAATTGTAGTGGCATAGGTAAGAGAGCATATGGTGATGATCATTCCTGCGAGAATCCTGATCACCATGTAGCGGTTCAGCCACATTGACATCGGCAGTTGTGTCTATTCAATAATAATGTCAAAATAGAACATATACTTTTATGATTACTAATGGAGTAAATGATATTAAGGAATAGGTAGTAAGGATGAGCGAACCTGTAACAGGAACTGTATTTTCATTGAACAGACCAATCGGTATACGTTCAATGGGATGTCTAGATGTAGTATTATTTCTACTCCGCTTCGCCGCAGTAGAAGAGCTTTCTCCTACCTCGTAACAGGTATGAATAGGGTGGACCCTAACTAAATGAGGTGGGACAGAAGGGGTTTGATGAGGAGTATCCAGATTTGCAGTCGAATGAGGGTGCGCAAAATGATGGGATGTTGGAATTATGTTACTGATATCTGCTAATGGAGTTTGCGGTAATGGAATAGACAAGACAGGTAAAGCAGCGGAGATTCCGCTTATGGATGAGTGATCAGCCATAATGGAAGTGTTGCCATTACAAGAAGAAGGATTTCTAGCTAAAGACCGTGCTACTCAAGTAGCACGTCGCAATTCAGTACGGCGGGCTCTTCGAAGACGTGAATCCATTTCCTTTAAAATATAAGGAAATGTAAATGTTCACACAATAGTAGTAACAGAAGTAAATAACTTAATTAGTTTTTTTAATCTGTGATCTACATTTGAATAGAGGAGAAAATAGAGGAAAATAAAACTGCTCAAGATAGTAAATGAAATAAACTAAGAAGCGATGATAATGATGAACATAGCATATAAGCATCATATTGCATACAACTCAATGTCAAACACGAACGTAAAGATAAAGAAAAAAAACACTGAATAAAATGTTACGAAGAAGTGTATGGAGCTCAAGTTAGATACTAATTAGAATAACAGAACAAAGTAAAATGTGTAATACAAAAAAAAACAAAAAAAAAAACAAAACGCTCAACTCTACACGAAGCCCATAAGGACTAAAAACACTAACTCCTCCTCAAATACGTATTTGAAATGAGTATGCAAATTATTAGAAGTAATTGTAATGTGAATAAAGAAAATGCAATGTGCCACTCTAACATCAAATACAAATCCTATAATATTAATTGGGGAAATAAAGTAGAAAAATAAATTCAGTATCAAATACCGGATAAGATAATAACGAACTTTAGATCTTTAAATTAAGGAATAATATTAAAGTGAAACAAATAAAGTAGGAGTGAAACATGAAGTAGTACCATAAAAAATATCGCCAAAGAGAATAAACTCCTAAGACAATATTAAAGTGCCACGAACATGAAATTGAAAGAAATAAGGAACAATATGAAAGTGAAACAAATAACATAGGAATGAAACATGAAGTAGTACCATACAAATGATCACCAAAGACAATAAACACCTAATAAGTATAGAACTAAAAAAACTAACTACTGAAACCTATGTAGCATGACAAGGAAGCAACGAAGCTCATCATCTACGACACACTCATCACATAACCTAGGATCATCTATCTCATAATAGCTCTCACTCCAATTGTTCAAACGGGGAGTCGTGATGATGCAATGGGCGCACATGCCACATGTTCGACGAAGAAGTTGTCGATCAACGGTTTCAATAAACACATCACATTTTTGCTTAAGCCACCTTTGAACAATTACCCCAATAATGTAGTCAGCTTCATTTCGAAGCTGTTGAAGACGCCTTCCCCAACGTGTTCCTTCTTGGTTTTTAAGGTTACGAATATATTGAATGCTCTGCTTCATGTGGAAATGGCCATGAAGTCCACCAAGGATGGCATACATGTACTTAGCCACGGGAATCCCACGGAGAGATGAGAGATAGATGTAGTAAAGGCCCTCAACAAATTTCCCATACTTGAAATAGGTAGTAACCCCATGGAGGAACATAGCAATGGGATGGCCGGAGTCTTTCAATTCATTGAATCGAGTGGAGGGCATATGAGGAGGCTAAGACCAAATGACAGATGAAACATCCAAAGTTGTGAAAATGGCCGGAATAGTAAACGCTAGGGCGAAACAGTGGTGGACAGAGCCCAAATTAGTAGCATCCCTTGGTCGGTCCGACAAGACCTTAGACAGGATGACAGCAATAATCTCGGTAGGTAAGCGGATCATGGTAGGCAAAATTCACTGCATTATGGGAATGGTAAATTTGGATAAGTAAATAATACCACTAAGTTGGAGTAACAAAATAATGTAATACTAATAAAGAGTCGGAAAATGAACACATTTAAAATTTATAAGGGAAAAAGTAGTTATTCTAAGAACGAAAATAAAAATATGTGAAGAATAGAAACTGGAAATTAAAAATAAATAAAGGATGACATAGTTATTAAATTTTAAAAAATAAATTTAGAAGAGATATATAATGAGTAGTAGAAATTGAAACAATCGTAAAAGAATGGATAAATTTTTATTTTTTGGCGTGTCCACCACATTAAAAAAGGAAGAAGTAAAGTGCAAAAGATAACATTTTCAGGGTCATAAATTGATAACATGTAAACCGAGTTATAGGCCCAATAAATTTTTATTCAGGCCCACTATTTTTGTAAGCCCAGATGCCTGAAACCCAAATGGCATAAAAACACATGGGTTTTGCAAAACTGAAGGTTTCAGACAATTGCCCTAAATCGTAGCTGCGAGAGATGCGAGATGCCTGGGAGTGGCGTCGCCGGTGTTTGTATGTGTGTGAGGGATAGGATCACCGCTGTGTGTGTATCTATCTTCCTACACTTCTATCTGGGATCTGATATGCATGCGACGGAGGACGGCAAGGCTGAACTGAGGTTAGATCTCTTCATCTCTTTCGCGATCCTTCCATGGGTTACTGATTCGCATGATTTGGGCCCTGAATTTTCTGTTTAATCACAGGCATGTGGCTCTTCCTCCTGAAGTTAGTGAATTCATCCTTCACTTGCGTAAGTTGCGATTACTGGTGTAAGGGTTTTCCTTCTGAAGTGTGTTGAAACCAAGGAAGTTAAAGCGTGTGGAGCTGGAAATCTCGTGTTTGTTGGAATGAGAAAGGAGTAGAGCCTTTTGCTTGAACAAAAGGTCGAGGAGCAAGCAGATTTTGCCCGTCATAGGTCTTTCTCCAATCTCTCTACTCTTAAACTAATTCGACCTCCTAGGTATCTCTAAATCGTTTCTTGTGTTAACATGTGTGGAATGAAAATATGCCTATATTCTGTTATTTCTTTCTCAATAGCTCTCAGTTTAAGCATGACGTTTTACAATTTTGGATTAAAACGGGCTTTGATTAAAACAGGGAGCAGAAAAAGAGCAACTAAACTGAACTTTTCATCTTTTTTGTGTTTTCAGAGAAATTTGGAGCTGCTATGGCCCTTGTAAAAGTTGATGTCGGTGGAAATATTTCGGTGAGATTTCTTTAGTGTTACACAATTATTTCTAACTGATGAGATGATGTTTGGTCGGCTTCCATGCCTAGATGCCTATCCATTGGATGTTTACCTGTGAGACCTATTGTACACTAATAGTCTATGGCATTTTCCTTTAATCCTTACTCTATATCTGATGTCAAGAAGTACTTTGATTTTCATTTGACTAGATCAACTGTTCCTGTAGGTGATTGCAAGTATCTGCTTGGGTTTATCTATTCTGAAAAACTGTTTGAATATGAAGCTTGACCATGTGCATCTGTTTTATACTTTAAGCCGGCAAATCCCCTTCATCCACTGATGATCTCTCTTTTTCAGGGGTTGGAAAACAAGTACCAGACTAATCCCTCAAAATACAACCAGTTGTATAGCATGGTGCAGGATGAGGTTGAAGCTAAAACTGCCAAGGGATCATCTAGTTGCACTAATGGTCTTCTCTGGTTGACAAGGTACGAAGTGAAAACTGATAATTTCTTGAAGGCAACTGCTCCAGTTTGATAAGCATCTAACTGTATTTGACATGGGAGGTGCTGGTTTCAGCAATGTTTATGTTGTAAAGAATCTTTGAGGAACCCAGACTCTTTTTCTGCTTGCGTGTTTTCTTTCTCCCTTTGTATCGAATACTATCTAAATTAGGCCAGTATGCAAATAAATCATAAATATGGATTTTGATTCTTCTATGTTGTGGTTTTCAGAGCTATGGATTTTCTTGTAGAATTGTTCCGCAACTTACTTGCACATCCAGACTGGACAATGTGACAAGCTTGTACTGAGTCTTATGGCAAAACGCTCAAAAAGTGGCATGGTTGGCTTGCTAGTTCAAGTTTCACTGTAATTTCTAAGAATCTCTTGCATCAGTAGCTGCATTTCTCGCTCTGCCTTTCATTTGAATTCTGATTTTTACATGTATTGGGAGGGCAAAATGAAGAAGGTTTTCTGTATTATTCCCAAGTTTGGCTGTTTGCCTTTAGAGAATCTTCTATTCTCCGTATTTATGCACATATTTCATGTTCCGGACAGATAATTGCAAATTGCATGTGCAAAAAGATGAATCCAAGTTGTTACTTAAGATAAGAACTATGACGTGTGACCTATAAGTTGGAGGGCTTTTGTGCTTAAAAATGTTCTTTTATTGACTGAATGTCATCCAGTTATTTTAATTTTTCTTGTGTTTTTTATTTTGTTTTCTGGATGATAGGTTGCTATAAAGCTTGCTCCAAATAGGAAGAAATTCATGGAAGTTATATCTGGTTCAGAAGATGTTAATGTGGACATGGAGCAATTTTGTACTACCTTTCCTACATTTCTTGAGGAGAACCATAAGTTTCTGGTATGATGTTTTCTCGAATATGAAATCCTACAGCTGATGATTGTGTCAAGTGCTTGCTGTTTGCAAGTTGATGATCCTTTGACCGTGCCTGGGCTTAAGGAATTAGAAATACTTGCAAAAATAGATATACATGAAAAAGTTGGCTCAGATTTCTAAATGATACCTTCCTTTATCATAGGACTTGGAATTAGTGTATTTCTCAACATCATTTTTAACTGAAAACACAAAAATAGAGGATGAAGAAAAGGATTTTAACTTATTTCGAGCCGGAGTCTAGAGCAAAGCTTAGCTCATACTGTTGTAGATGTCATTACTAATAATTTGGGCTGACATGAACTTTCTGGGAGATTAAGTTCAGCTGATGAATGAGCCCCGCTGCATGTCTGATCCTTCCGGAGGCACTCTCCAAGTGAGTGCTCAAGTTTCACATTCCATACCTTAATCATGACTACAAAATCTTTGATCGCATGAAAATAACAGGTCATTTTTTAAACTGAAGAACAGGTCCTGCTGTTAGGCTCTTAGAATCGGGAATTTGGAAAAATTACATGATGTTGCCTATTGTTTCTAACTTTCAAGCAAGTTGTTGTAGAGACACTGTTTGGGAAGGTCTAGTACTTGTAAGAGCTTAATAATTCCGTACCAGTTGTTCGCATAATACTTGTCTGTTGTAGTGGATTTTGATTTACACTGATTACCTGAATGAAAGTAAAGATATGTTCTGCCGTCTGATATTGTATCCCTTTCCTATGTGATGAATTTTTAAATCCTTTTAATTTTTATTGGAAGCAGGGAAATGAATCAACATTGGGGAAGATTTTGGTTTGGAAAAGAGAAGACAGCTTTACTGATTAGCGGGAGGAAGGTAACCCTAAACCCATAACTTTGTGGGTCTGTGAAAGAAGGTTGTCAAATGAATAATCTAAGATAGAACCAGAATTGTTAAGATGGGAAAGGAAATGAGGCATCTGCATTTTTTCTGAATAATGTACTGTGTCTTGGGTAAATTGACAGCAACAGAGATATACTGGTGGATCCTCTTAAGGTCCAGCTGCACTTGTAGCTTCTGGACTCTGCTCTGCTACACTGGGAACTGATGGAGGAGGTTGTGCTTACTTTTTATTTGCACCTACCACCTTTATTTGTTTCCAGTACATACTGATGTTTTTGTTGTTAACTTGATCCATCTATGGTCGTCTTATGGAGTATTTTACATTCTTACCTTGTTGCCATTCATGGACTGTCCAAGAATGTGAGTCTTATTTCTTGTTTTTTTAGTGTGCGAAAAGGAATATCTAAGCACTGATTCACCGGGGTTGTATTTTAGTCAGTTATTATAGGTTGTATTCTCACCTAGTCTTGTACACTTCTTGACTTACATCTGGTGTTCAGACTTTTGGTTCTGACTCATCCTTTATGTAATTAATGGTTATCTTTAAGAAAGTTGGTCTGCAGTGATGGCTTGTATTGTTGGTTTAGGAATAGAATGAAATGATTCTCCATCAATATAGTCCATTTATCTCATGACAGTTTAGTCCCACAGTTCTCTACAATTCCGAGTTCTATTGTTCATCATTCACTATGTTAGCTGGTCAATGAAACGGGATATCTCATATGGATTGGCCATAGGTCTACAGGGTCCATTTTTCCTTCAAGTTTGAAATGCGAGCTAGCTATCTAATTATACAACTTAACAATATCACAAAAATAATAGTCAGGATGTTCTTGGCCTTACAGACTTAAAGTTGTAATAGGTCCAACTTCTTGATCTTCGTAGTTTGTCTTCTACTACTAATGACGTACTTATTTTATTCTGTTCTATTTGTTGCTGCTGCACAACTATCTGTGTTGGTGAAAATAAAGTAACAATTTTTTTTGCAATAAAGTTTTCTCTGACACAAGTTCTTTAATACTTAGTTTTGAAAATTGGCCTCTACAATCCAAACTGCTGTCAATATAACCTGACTTATTTTTAAATGCTTTTAATTTTTATTGGACGCAGGGAAATGAATCAACATTGGGGAAGATTCTGGTTTGGAAAAGACAAGACAACTTTACCGTTTAGCGGGAGGAAGGTAAGCCTAAACCCAAAACTTTGTTAGAGAGATGGATTTATTTTTTACTGCTTATGTGTTGTTGATTGCATGAGTAACAGAATAAGGGAAAGTTGAAGAATTAAAATAAAAAACAGACTAATTCTGAAGGTTAAGTTGAATAATTGTTATGCCTTCAAATGGACTATGTAATGTGGTTTGGTAGGATATTTAAAACATACGTACGAGTAAGAAGAAGATAAAAAAAAATAGGAAGTGGGTTTTAAACTGGGAAAGTTATCAACATAAACATAGCATAGTAAATAGCTTGTTATCGAAATCGTAGCATAAACTCCAAAAAATGGGGAACAGACAACAATACGTCTTAAAAGTAAGGTAGATTAACCTAATAATATTAACTAATAAAACCCATTTGAAGGCGACCCACACTCAGATGGGTCACTCTCAATAGGGGTCTCACTTGAGCCTTCATACATAGACAGCTTGCCCTTCAGTTGAACAACTTTCTCCTCCAGCTCACGAACTTGATTCTTGTGGACATTCTTCATGCATGATTGATTGTACCTCACCAAATCAAGCTCATACTTAAGTCCATCATTCTCTGCCTCCTTTTCTGCCAGCTTTTCCTTCACCTTCATATAATCTTCGAAATTAACATCATGGATGTAGTAGCTCTTAAACAACTTCAGCCTCTTAATTCCTGCCTTCACAGCCGACTCCATTGCATCCCCCAAATTCCTAGCCAAAGAGCCTTCCACTTGCAGAAAATTCCTTTCCCCCCCTCGGACCTATCAACCTCAACCTCAACAAAACATCTAATCCTAGGTCCTTTGTGCACAACATAGTAAGTAGGCTTAGCCTTGGAAAGCTTCTCTGAGATGTAGTCAAATGATGTGACAAATGGAATGGGGACAACCTCAATGAGATCCATGTTAACTGTGAAATGAAGTGTGGGTGTTAAAACAAAACTGTTTTGTGTTTGCTTTGTGTCCATATAAAAAGAAAAAAAAATTGTGTCCATTGTTGGACTTGTGAAGATGCTGTCACATGAAGGAAAAACTGTTAAGAGAAATTTGAAAGGAGGAAAAACAAATTTGAAAAGAGGAATAAAGATACACAGAAAACCACATTACACATTCCAATGGAAGACATTTAAACTTTTGTATTGGGTAATATTATAAATTATGAAGTACAGCAGGTGTATGGGTAGTAGTGACAGTCTGGGTACTCATAACATGCATGAACCAGCAGACAATAACACAGAAACCAGATAGCAATAAAATGAATTGAATGTGTACCTGATATCTGTAATGTAGATGATGTTTTCTCTGTCCTGTGTGTGGAAGCAAAATGGTTGAGATGAGTCTGTTGTGTGAAAAAAAATCAAACAGTGAGGAAGCGGAATTAATGGCAACAGTTAAAAATTTGCTTAAATAGAGAATCTTTTAATAATTTGTTAAAGCAAAACTGTTTTCTGTCCATATGAAAAGGAAAAAAATTTCTGTCCATAGTTGGACTTGTAAACATGCGGTCACATGAAGGAAAAATAGTGGACAACTTTGAAAGGAGGAGGAATAAAGATACACATGAAACCACATTACACCTTCCAGTAGAAGACATGCAATTGTATGGATAGCAGTGACAGTGTGGGTACTCATAACATGCATGAACCAGTAGACAATAACACATAAACCAGGTAGCATATAAATAAAATGAATTGAATGTGTACCTGATTTTTGTAATGTAGATAGTGTTTTGTCTGTCCTGTTTGTAGAAGGAAGTGCCTGTGATGAGAAAAAATCGAATAGTGTGAGGAATCAGAATTAATGGCAGCAGTTGTCATCTTGTAATTTTTTTTTTTTTTGCTTAAACAGAGAATCTTAAAGGCATGTATTAATAGGTAGAAGGTTAATTAAAGTAGGACCTATTTGTGTTTGTCAGGAAAGTTGAAAGACAAGGTATTTCCTTTCCTGCAAGGAGCACAAAAAACTAATTAGAATTGACTTTGGACATTTACATTGCATAAAATTTGTAGAACTCAAACTTTGTTGTGATGAAAGAGTGAAACAACCTAAGGAGAACTGAAACTTTGTTGCTGGAAAATCTGCAAAATCCAATGATATGAATATTAAACGGTGAATTATTGAAAATGAAAATGTGTACATATAAATTATGGACACATTGCATAAAAACAGTATTGTTTACACTTGCAGGTTGCAATTTGCTGAGATAAAGCACTGCAAGCAGAGAGCTGGGTCAACACGTGCTTCACGATCCTTGCAGTCAATCAACAATGGTTGAAGCTTCAATTCAAGTTTTAATGTGAAGTGAAAATTTTCGATTTCTTGCTGTGTTTTTATACTGTGTAACTGTCAGTATTTTACTGGAGACATGGTGTGCTTGGGAAGTTAGTGGAACTGTATTAGAGGATGCGGTGAAGTGGGGGTGGGGCGGTTATTGATAGTGGGCTTCGGTTAGACGTGGGAATGAATAATGGACGTAATCAACTCATAATCAGCAAGACGTGGGGAAATAAATTTATTCCGCCGCATAAACATGGACTAAAAAATTTACAAATTCTGAACGTGTCATGTAAAAAATAAAAAATGTAAAAATTGAATATCCGTAAATCCTGCTTAAAGTCAAACGAAAAACCAATAAAGAATAGACACATATGCATCCTAAGGGGTATAAAGGGAAATTGCCACGTGTCACCTTATTATCAATTACAAAAAACACGTGCCAGTCTGATAATATATTATAAATTTTTAATAAATGTAAAAAGACAATTTAGCCAATGTACCTGCTTTCATATCTATTTATAGATTCTAAAACATACCATAAATATAAAACTAGTCAGTATAAAAAGCTATTTATTCGTGTGTCATAGAAGAAAGAAAATTGGATGAAGTTGTGCCAATAAAACTAGCGGTAAGCGTCTTTGCTGTTGCGTTTAGTCTTGGTTTTAGTCGTAGTACTATCTACGTGTGAAAGTAATCATAAGATCAGACATAATTAAAAAGGTGACTTCAAGATTGGCATGGATGACGAGACCGTCATGCGATTTAGGAAATTATAGCCTGCACATGTTAAAAGAGATGCATGTCGAGGTGATTAGGTGAAGTTTTTTCTTTAATTATTTAAATTACATTACAACATATATTCACAAGAAAATTTTTAATATATAGTCTGTTCTACATTACACTTCAACTTAGCTAAGCTTATTTTTCAACTGGAAAGGATAAAAATTTCTTACCCAAATTATGAATTTTTTAACCATAATCGACGACAAAAAATTTTGGATATCAATGTCAGACTCAGAGCGGACCAAACCTTTTAAAAAAGAGATGTCAAAAATAATATTTCCTTCAACTTTGGTCCTTATAAGAACTTTACCACATATTACCATCCAAGCCTCCCCTGCCAGTCTTCCATCTTTTAAATCAGTCCTGGACACGTTGATAAGCCAGCAAACCCATTAATAATGAACATGAAAATTACCAAAAATAATGAACTATCAATCATTAGAGTTTAAATTTGTTACAGTGCGGGCAGCAGGTCACCGCGGGGAACATGCAATACCCTACCAAATTATTTCTGCATCCACTAGCAGCAGTGCATAAACTCACACATCATTGTTTTGTAACGATTTTTATTATTAACATTAGATTTTTAAATAATTTATTAATGATAGAAGTAAAAAAGCTCAAATTAAAAATTAAAAGTGATTTTTAGATCATTTATTCAAAATTCTAACATTAATATTAAACATGACCTTAAACTTGTATTGGATTTCATATAAGTGCTGTAAACCTTACATGTTTTTCAGTGCAAGGCCTGGCCTCCCTTAGCTCAAAATTCGAGCTTAATGTAATATAAGGCGTTTCTTAAAGAAAAAAAAAAAACAATTTAGCTCGAAACTTTTTGTTAAAAAAAATGGGCAGAATTGAGATTGTATTAGAGCCCGTTTAGGGTTACCCTTTTTATTGGGAAGCACACTGAGTGCGTGGGCCAACCAGTTAAAGACAAGCTGGGTGCCTGCATGTGATATGTCATGTGAGAGTTGGCACAAAGTTCTCATAATTGATTCCTTTCTTTTCCAGATTCGGTGATGCCCTACCGGATCAAATTACAATTACTACATGGTTTTCCTCGAGATTTTGTATTTTTATCCAACGAAATTAATCAGAACCTAATACTTTTTGTATCAAATTATTTTTTTTGTTATACTTGGAATCAGTTAAGAGTTACAAGTGCCGGGCAAAATAAAATCTAACTCCAAAATTATCTGTTAAATGAACCCTTTTGTCTAATCTATGTTCTCTATGGAACTGTCAAAGTGACACCCTACATGTTTAGTATGCGTGTGCACTGCTTTTGTTTTTGAAGATCAGTCCTTTCTTATATATATACCAAGAATCAAACACCGAAAAAGTTGAAGGAATAGAAAAGATGGAAAGACTTGAGCTGGAGAAATAAGTTGTTGAGGCACCGTCGAGCAACAATCAAATTTCTTCATATTAGTACTTGTATCCTAAACTATAATTACCAAAGGATCACAAATCGACAAGTTTCTTAGCAAGGCTGCTAGGGATTGTAAGGAGTCAGTTTATATGGTGATGGAAGATAATGATAAATGGACATAATTCAAATAGCTCATAATAAGGCAATCAGTTCAACTTCAAACATTGACAAACAATATGGTTATGTTTATCCTTTCTTAAGTCGAGGCAGTGCATTAGAGCTCATTCATAGCCAGACATCAGCATTGTGCTTGAAGATTTGCACTAAGCACCACCAATAGCAAAAATGTCAAGTGATTGAAGCAGTAGAACAAATTTTTAAATTCCCTATATGTGACAAAGCGAGATTTTGGAGGGTTAGCCATGAAGGTAAAGTTAACTAAAAGGTGGTTTCTGGTGAAAGCGAGTTATTAGAGCAAGATATCTCTTCTGGGCTTGAGAAACCGGACATTAAACACAATATGTAGAAAAATACACTCATTCCTACCAAGCCAAATAGTACCCAATAGTAGATACTAGGAAAGCAATCAAATAAGAATGACATTTATAGTTAGCACCTAGGAAAGATAATAGTCAATTTTGAAATGATGAACTATTTGTAAATAATGGGTTGACACAAAAAGAACCTCAGATATTAGCAAAACTTGGACAGCCCCAAAACATATGAAGAAAAGATTCCCCCTCCAAATTGCATCTCAAGCAGATGGGATATTCATAACCCTTCCATGAGAAGCCACATTGAGTCTAATAGGAAAGGCATTCAATAAGCATTAGCATATGAAGATTTTTAATTTCTATAAGAGGTTTGGTCCCAAAACTCACTTGGTAATCTTAGAAAAAATCTGAGTTAGAAAAAAGCCCAACTAGACCTCCATCAAGGTGGATGAAGTGAATAAATTTCTTGAGAACTTCTTGAGTATATCTTTGTTTAGTATAAATGTTCCTGAAAAGTTTCCAAACCAGTGAACAAAATCTTTACCTCTAGCGCTATAAGGGGTTAGAGAGCCAAGATCTGAAGAACTATTGGTTTAAGGAAAAGACTTCTAATTAGGATAACATACCAACCTAATCCATTTGCATATGTTAAGTCGAAAACTTTTATATACTAGTGTGAGCTATGAACTGGCTAATGGTTTTGAGTTGAATTAGGGGAAATTACAGGAATCTAATTGTCCTCCAAAACATAAATAGTATGGCTCATCAATATTTAGTTGATGATACTAGAAAGAATAACTCTTTCATATAGTAAACTTTACCAGATCATAAATGCATTCCCTTTTGTCTTAACCTCTCAAATAGCCTTAACCCCCAAACAGAATGAGAATAACCATATTTAGCTTGAAGGGCTCGATAAACAATTATTAGGATCCCCGGTAATGATTCTCTAAAATGTTTTGTCTATGGAAGCCTAATGGAAAAAAATGTATGTCCTTGATGCCTAAATCGCTAAAGCTCTTTGGGAGCATTAGAACTCCTTTTGCTTGATTTGGAGACATTTTCTGTCGCGGGGGTCCTAATCACTATAATCTAATCAAGGTTTTAGAAATACCATCATATAAAGTAACTAGAACATTAAACAATAACATAGTATAAATAGACATAGATGTCAAAGTAGATTGAATTAGAATTAACCTTCCGGAGTAAGCTTTTGTTTCCAACTTTCGAGCCAATCTCTTATCTTATTTGCTATGAATTAATAGGAAGAAGTTCTTGACAAATCCTGGTATAGAAAAGCTCCTAAGTCCTTTTTATATTTTTGTAAGATTTTTGTAAGATATTTTGGTTAGCATTTGAAGCTTGTTACTTTTTTTTTTTCTCTAACTGTCATATGAATTGTTTTTTCACTTATAAGTTTATCGTAAAAGCTAATTTTCTCACAATATTGTCTCAAGTTAGGATTTTTACAAAGGAACTTTCTTCATAAATAAAGTATACGAGCCTCTTAAACTCCAACCAACTAATAACAGTTTCCAGAATAGCTTTTCTCTGAAATATGATCTAATGTTGCTTGACTCACATTAATCAGATCCAGTATGCCTAATATATTATACAAAAAAAAAAACAAAAGTAACATTCTTATTATCATATCAAATTGTTTACGGTCAATTGATTGAACTTCGAACCGAAGGTTTCAAAGAGTTGGGATTGAGACTTGAAAACCAAGGGTTTAAGTGCGAGCACATCGACGGTCATCATTAATCCCAAAATAGACCCATCATTAATTAACCAAATCCAATAGTTTTCCCTCTGACAAAACAACAGTCCCATGTCTTGCCATTAAATACCAGCGAACACCAGAGTGACACCGTCAACAACTACCCACTTCAATGCCCAGTCGCCATTAACGTCCTTAAAGCTCCAGAATCTATCTATTCTCTCCACATTGTACGAGAGAGAGAGAGAGAGAGAGAGAGAGAGAGAGAGATGATGGGGCTCTCCCTCAAGTGGGTCAAAGTGAAAATTACGCTCGTCCTCGCTGTCGTTTCCGCCGTCAACAGCTGTGCCCCGTCGGACAGAGCGTTGCTGCTGGCGCTGAAGAACTCCCTGGACGAGCCCTACCTGGGGCTCTTCGACTCATGGACCGGCGCCGACTGCTGCTCCGGATGGCACGGAGTTAGCTGCGACCCAACAACTCAGCGGGTCATCGACCTCTCTCTCCGGGGCGAATCACCCGACCCGATCCTCCTCCGCAACGGGCGCTCTGGATCCGGCTACATGTCCGGTTCCATCAACCCGTCAGTTTGCCATCTCGACAGCCTCACCACTCTGGTTATCGCCGACTGGAAGGGCATTACCGGCGAGATACCGAAGTGTGTCGTTTCGCTCTCAAACCTCCACGTTTTGGATCTCGTTGGAAACACCCTGTCCGGGACCATTCCACAGCAGATTGGGAATCTTCAGAAGCTCACCGTCTTGAATCTCGCAGACAACAAGCTGACCGGAGAGATACCCAGCTCGCTGGTTCAGTTAACCAACTTAAAGCATCTCGATTTGAGCGGTAATCTTCTAACCGGCCAACTCCCGGGCAACTTCGGCAACCTTAAGATGCTGAGTCGTGCCTTGCTGAGCGAGAACCAACTCACTGGGTCCATCCCGAGCTCCATCGGCAACCTGAACAGATTGGCGGACCTGGTCCTGTCGATGAACCGGCTGTCGGGTCAGATCCCGGGGCAACTGGGCCAAATGCGGGTTCTCTCGACGCTGAAGCTCGACAGCAATTCGCTTTCCGGCCGAATCCCGGCGTCTTTGCTGGCGAGTACAGGGTTGGGGATAGTGAACTTGAGCCGGAACGCGCTGGAAGGGAACATACCGGACGTTTTCGGGCCGAAAACTTACTTCATGACGCTGGATTTGTCTTACAATAATCTCAAGGGCCCCATACCGCGTTCGATGTCGTCGTCGAGTTACGTCGGCCATTTGGATCTGAGTCATAACCATCTGTGTGGGCCGATTCCGGTGGGCTCGCCATTCGATCAGTTCGAAGCGTCGTCGTTTAACAACAATGACTGTCTCTGCGGGAACCCGTTGAGGACTTGTTAATTTCGTGTGTTTATTAAGGGTTTAATTAAGGTCCCATAAATGTGATGTTTTAATTTCTTCATCCTCGTATCCTATGTATGAATTAATGACGACTCATGTATATGAATTTCAAGAGGTTTGGTCTGAAAGTGAGTTTTAAATGTTGGTGTTTGAAGAATGGAAAATTTTCAGAAATTGGAGGTCCACTTTGAGTTCAAAAGCGTTCAGAGAGTAAATTACATACAGCTATACCAATTCTGTACTTTATCACGTTAAACTCCGAAATTCTCGAGAAAGTAACAAGAACCAATAAATTTGCTCCACATGTAGAAAACATCCGTAATAATCAATAGTTAGCCATCACTTCAATTCCTAATTATACAAGAACGACGGCGGCAGCTTGAGATGGAAAAACTTATCCTCACGGCTCGAAATGAAAGGATGCAATTTTAGGTGGTACAACTAGAAGTAGAAAGAGACTTTTGTGCCACAATTTCATTTATGGAACAACTTTCTTGAAAATAAAATACCAGTTGCAACTACTGGGAACTTACAGTTAGGGGTATGCATCTGAAAATCCTTTTTGTACACGCCGACAGATCCGTAAGATAATAAAATTTTAGCATTCCATTCCCAAAATTAAAGAAGTATTAATAACATACATCCAAAATTGATAAGAAATAATTTTATATACATAGAATCAATACAGATAATTGTCAAATATTTATCACTATTTAATCATTTTGGTTCATTTGATTCCATATGTATGATCCAATAATTGATTTTAATAACTAAATATGAAATTCAATTTTAATCTGAACTAACCAAACTAAAAAATGAAAAAACAACTGAAACATTTTAACCAAATACAATCCTTCTTTTCAGCTTTTTCACTTTTGTCAGAATAATACTCATCCCGAGGTACACGCCCAGACATCAGTTTTAAGTATGGCAACATAGAAACAGTTGGGAATATGATCCAGGAGGTGGACTTGAAGGGCGACGGGTACATAATTTAAGAAGTTCATGGGGCCAAGCACCTAAAAACTTCTATCCCGACGTGTTGGCAAATCTACAAAATGTGTTCTCAGTACATGAAATAAACAACGATAGTTGATCTCAGATGAGCTCCACAAGAGCTGAGTCGTCTCGTCAACAACTGTTCATTGACACAGAGTCGAAGGATTATCAGTGGTAAGGCTAAGATAATGATTGGGTCACGCAAACCCAATCACTAGACCAAGGATTTCAGAGTAACCAAATACAAGAGAGTTAGAACAGATGAGATGGATGGGGGAATTCATTTGCATTCCGATGTCTTGATATCTCGACGTTTAGAACGACTGAACGCATATTTCATGCCCTTTCAAGATGCTGGCAATGTCAAACGATATGCAGCCATAGGATGATGTAAAAGTACTGACAAAACATGCGAGTTGCAACATTAAGTACACAAGAGATGCAAATGTCTGAAGAAGTTCGACCCACTAACAAGAACAGATATGCTTGCAACACAATCCAATACCTAAAACCTTAAATCTCAGCGTAATCAAACACTCCAAAATTGGAAATTACTTCAATTTAAAATAGACCTTGTTACTTCACTCCTCCTCGTCGATGACCTTGGTGCCCAAACCCTTGAAACCCTCAGGAGGAACCTCTGCCACAGTCACCAATGAGTAAAACTCCTCCTTGGCATCCTCCTCATCATTTCTCTTGCGAGCAATGCGGACACGAACTCTTCTCGGCACACTCCTGATCCCTCGGCTCCACACATGCTTGTTGAGCTTCACGTCCACCCTGACATCGGTTGTTCCCATGGCCTTCTGGGCAAACTTCCTAATCTCCTTTATGGCCTTCGGAGCCTTCTTCTTGAAGGTACTGCACATAGCGACAAACAAAGAAAATCAGAAGTCCACTTTCAAGATAACATCAAACAAGCTTATCACTGAACAGGAGAATCCTGCAGCCAACATGCATAACTACAACAGAGAGCGGAAAATGTAGGAACAAGCAATTAACATCAGCCAATCAACAGCCACATGAAACCGCTACTGTAACAACCAGCAAGCAAAAAGGGCAGATGTCTAACGCATTAGAAGTTGCTCAGATCTCCAACATAGCAACCCAAAACAGCTGGTCTGGCTAAGACAAACAAAGTCATGGACCAGAAAATCGCCTTACTGCCAACTGATCATCTATTCCAGTCATCGATCAACCAATTCTCTTATCTCAAACAACTGATTGATATAAATCATTGCACATATGCATTCTCTAACTCACCCCACAAAACATTAAATCGGAAACTCGATTTACCAAACACAATGATCCTCCAAAATGAGACAAAAATCGCCCAAACAAACCAAACCAAACGTATCAGACCAAAATCTCATTCAAATCGAAGCAAACTAATGCTACACGATGGTGGGAGAGAAAGAGGCAAAGAAAGAGTACCATCCGTGCAAGCGTTTATGGAGGTTGACAGTGTATTCTCTTGTAACAACCTCCTCCTTCCTCACTTTGCTTCCCTTCTCCACCATTGTCACAGCTCTCTGCCGCTCCCAATGTCAAGCTCCCCAAACAATAGCGCTGGCTGCTCCAAAACCCTAATCGCCAGCATATGCTGACCTCCTCATGTAATTATATTAATGCCCTTCAGCAGCAGGCTTCATTTTGGGCTCCCTTTTATGCTTATTGGGCCCAACTTTAATTGGGCTAAGGGCCTAAGGCACTCGCACTAATAATCCTGCAACTGAAAGCGGGAAAGAAGAGAGAAATCCTAGGGCACTCTTCTGCGTCTGTTGGGTTCGTAAATTCGAGTGAAGTTCCAAGCTTCTTTCTTTGAACGTTCGCCGGAAACCTGAGGATTGGAAAATGGTTATTTTTTTATTATTATTTTGGTGTAATTCGATCTGAGCTTTAAACAGCTAGGGTCGCTCATCTAATTTTTTTTTTCTCCAGTCGGGGAGAAAGGAAACTGTTCTCGATTTGGCCAAGTTCGTAGACAAGGGCGTTCAAGTCAAGCTTACTGGTGGGAGACAAGGTTGGTAGCCCGCCTTTTGTGTTTGATTTCATCTGTTTCAAAGTTACTACCTATGTGTTTCATTTTAACTTGCATAACCAGTAAGTAGTAGTATATTGTAACGGTAGCTGAAGATAAATGGTGTGGAAAGGGACAGTACCTTTTCCGACCGAAGTGGAATTCAGTGGTTTTATTTGAGTTACATCAACTAAAATTTGCATGATAATTTGTTGGTCCAATACTCCTTGTGGCCTCTGATTGTTTTGTTGGTTTCTTTGTAACAGTGACAGGAACCCTAAAAGGATATGACCAGTTACTAAATCTTGTCCTGGACGAAGCAGTAGAGTTTTTAAGAGGTAATTCCTGATATTGTGATTCTGGTGCATTGTTATGCTTAAAGGACTCAAAGCTTAGGATTTACAGAAATATAGTCCTGCAAAATATAAGATTTTAGGGCATTTTGCATACCTTTTGAGGTTCTCATGACGTTAATATGGTTTGAAGATATGTTATGGATTGGTTTACTATGATACTAGTTTTTCCTGTCGTTAGTGGTCTGCTCTCGCTGCTTATATTATAATTTTAGCAAGATGATGCTTTTATGTTCATTGTTTCACTTAATGTATCTAACATCTGAAGTAGCAAGAAGGGATGGCTATTATCTGTTCTTTGCTCTGTGTGTTAAAAAGAACTTTTTTCTATGAAGTAATCTGATCTATACGCAGAGAAGCAATGTAGAAGTATATGTTACCATGCATGAAGTGGTCAGTAGTATATAAATGGGTTATTTTTTTGTTTTTTGTGTTGCAGAATGAATTGCAAAAACTTTAAGTACATCATGACTTATTTATTCTCTTTTTCAGGAGTTTTGAATGTTTGGCTTCATGTCTACTGCATATTGTTGAATGTGATGAGGGTTCCTGATGATCTACGTTGTAACTAAGTTACCATGTTATCACTATGTCGAGAATAGTTTGCTAAATATAAGTTTTATTATCGTATAATTGGTGCATCAATAGGTCTAAACTTGAATAGAGCTAAGGAAATCTTGGTCTTTTGAAGCCTATTAGTATAACTTATTTCCAACCAAGCAACTCTATCTAATTATGATTAAGCATTGTTGATTAGTTGGTTGTTGATGGGTCACTGACGCCTGTTTTTATAAATTAGTGATGACCATATCCCTTTACACTGGCTCGACTACTTTGGTTTTCTAATTTTCCACGTTTCACCCTTTACAGTCTTTATGTTGTAGCCTCTGCGTTGTGCATATGTTATCCAATCCTGGACCCTTTGAACTTCATTGTGTTGATTTCTGTCAATTAAATTTATGCCAAAGAAAAGCTGTTGCACCTTTTTCCTTGAACAACTTTTCAACTTGATTTATGTTATTGTCATGGAACTTTCTCTTGGTCAACTGTCATCAATATTTACATTAGGATTAAACAGAAGTGGCATCTCTTTCAAAAAAAAAAAACAGAAGTGGCATCTGAAAATCCAAGCAATGAACTAATTACTTGCTATTGTTTTCTGCTGCTAGTGAACCATGTCGTCCTTCCTTAATAATCCTGAACCACGACTAGAGTCTAACTAATTTTTTATTAGCAATTATGTCACTATAATCCTACAAAGTTATTAGGTTCAGTTTAAGAATCTTATACATAAACAACAAGAGAATGAGCTAAAGCAAAAGATCAGGCTAGAATAGGGGATGGTGGAAAAAAATTACAAGAATAGCATTCCTATTTCTGTTGAAGGCAGTCTTGAAGCTTAACTCTGTTCTGTGAACATTAAAAATTAATTGCAATAATGGATTCTGTCAACTCCTTTCAGTGCTTATATTTGTCTGATTAATAGTATGATTTAGATGTTTCAACTCGACCAAAATATTAGAATTATTGTACTGTTTCAGTACACACTTCAATCTATTGTGTGATGCCATTGGCAGTAAAAATTAAGCTAAAACACGGGCATGCTTGGTATGACCATGTTGACACTGTTTGCAAATTTTAACATCTTCCTGTGAGTTTTTTTGAAATACTATATGTAAAATGTTAATTTCATCATAACTACGCAATTACCAGGCAATGCTTTAGATGTTTCTAGTTTCATGTCTTTTATTTTGTGTTAGATAGGATTTTTTATGAAATGATAAAAAAAATGTGAAAAAAAAATAAAAAGAACAAATAAACCCATTATTTGAATGAAGTTCTGAAGAATGTTAGAATAATTAATGTTGGTTGTGTGATTTCTTATTGGCATGACACATCATTAAGGATTACTGAACAATGGAGTGTGGAAATTATGTATCCCTTGGTTACTAAATCATGAAGTTTCAAGGTATAAGTGTGTACCACCAAAGAATATATCAGGTGTGGATCAAACAAAAGCTGTAATAGAAGCAGTAAATTGATATTTCAGCTTTTCAACTCTATTCTATACTGATTTCCGCAAGCTAGATAAACACTATATCTGAAGATGATTGTAAAAGCAAATTATCTTGTTGGGTTCTATTTACTATCTGCAACTTTCTGTTTGAGGTCATGGGGGCTGAGAATTATTATTTTGATGTTGACGTCTCTCTTCTCTATTGCAGATCCTGATGATCCATTGAAGACTACTGATCAGACTAGGCGCCTTGGCCTTATAGTATGTATTTTTCTTTCTCAACCAATTGTCTTTTGATGATAAAATTTGTCAAGGCTCAGGCAATGTATAATTCTGAGAAGTTCCCATCCCAAAGTTCAGCACACAGTTATGCAGTTGTATTTAATACCAGTTACTTAGGCATGATGTTTTTGCATCATATTTCCTCATTTGCACGTTCTGTTCTGTTCTATATTGCACATAAGCATAAGAAGCAGTCTGTGAAAGGGTTTCTTGCACTGCAGGTATGTAGGGGCACTGCAGTCATGCTGGTGTCGCCGACTGATGGTACAGATGAAATTGCGAACCCATTTGTACAGCCCGATGGGGCTTAGCTGTAAGCTGATTATATCTTTCTTTTGCTAATACTAACTGAAATCTGGAAGCTCAGTATGGGAACTTGTCCTTGCTTTGAAAGCAGGAAAGTGTCCTCTAAATTTGAAATTTGTGATAAACCTTGAGCTTGTGGACTTTGTTATGTTAGAAACTGACATCGTTGAATCATATTCCGCATACCGTATCTCTCTTGCTATGATGTACGTGTGCGTGTATCTGCATTTTGTTTTCTCCATGCTTGCATGGGTGTAAAGGTTGAGAATATGAAGGTGAGTCTGGCAAAGCTTTATAATTCTGGGGTCAGGTGATGTAAATACAGGGACTCTGATTTTGGCATCAGAAATGGTAGTGGGATTCCTCCTTTTTGGCTCTCCTTTTTCAACTTAAAAACAGGGTCTTTGTTTGTGATTGTATGAATGAGGTGAGAGACACGTAGCATTTATTTGCGAGCAACAGTTGCAAGCACTTTCGGTGCTCCGACAGCCACCCACTATGTCATGCGATCGCATATCATTGCTTTTCTATCTTCGTGCTTGTGCTGGCCGCTTTTCTGGTGGTGTACCATGTTCATTTTTTGTTCTTGGGTTGAGAACTATATCTTGGAAAAACAAAATTATACCAGTAATGATAAGCTTTTGCATATTTTTAACTTATTGGTCAATTTTAGTTATGGTATTTAAATCAAATACCCTACGTCCATACTGAATAGGGTGAAAAAGCAAATCACGCATATAATGATGCCGTGTAACGTCTTTCATATCTTATAAAATTGACAGTTTTTTTTTGTTTAAATGAACTTTGCCAAATGGTATCTTACAAAACTAACGGTATGGAGTTTTAAAACTAATGGTATAGGGTTTTAAAAAACGTCAGGGACATAATATTGGCCATTAAAAAGGTTACTAGACCCCATGACACAGAATGATAATAAGAGAATTGATCAAGCTAAACTTTTCTTTTAAATAAGAATAAATCTATGTAGTAACTCAGAAATAATTGGAAAAAAAATTAAATAGAGAATGAACTCCAATTGGTTAGATTGATAAACCATTGAAGCATAAATTGTGGATGATGACTCAAAGTTATGATTCAAAGACACTTTACGCACCTACACCGCGTTGCTTTTAACTCTTCATTTGATCCACTAAAACAAAAATGATTCACCTAAGTTTGTCCTCAATAGTGCATTAAATGAGTCAAATGATGCCCCTACTAGTGGTGATAATAGACTTTTTTAGAGAAGGAGAAATAAATAGTGGGAAAAAAAAAGATGAGGGTGGTTGATTCGATGAAATAATGATAGTAAATCAACTGACTAGATTTGAATTGGTATCCAAAACTGGCTGGAGGCACTAAGAAGAGAGGAGACAGACAATACAAAGAAAAATGGAGGGAGCAGTGATTAGGTTAGTTTAATAAAGAATAAGTTTAGAAAAATAAAAGAAATATTATAGGTGTTGATGAAGTTGTTGCTTCATTGGTCATGTATTTTGCGAGGGTCAGGGCTAAAATATACCTGGCATACACTCTACTCTCACACTTTACTATTATTTACAACTTTATTAACGCGCCCATTTTGCCTTATTTAATTATTGGCTGTCGTGTCTTTCATCTCTCTCCACTGCGCCTCTGCTCTTAAAGTTTTCTCGATTATCCTCCGTAGAAATGTTTGTTTGAATATTTCTATAAACTTCACTTATATATTTGTCATGTTTTTTTTTTGTACAACATATTTTTTTTTTTTCAAAAACAAAGAAATTTTATTTGTCTCAATGATTGTTTTCTCATTCATTCACATACTCGTTATGGTTTTTTTTTTTTTTTACAACCTATATTTAATCAAATGTGTTTATATATTTTAACAAGAAGTAAGAGAATAAGAGAGAAACTATACATATTTTTATTTTGAGAGATTATTGTACTATTCCATTCAGTAAAAAATATTGTTCCATTTAGTAAGAAATATTGTTTGTAAATTATGCTGTTTTGTTCAATAAATAGTGTTATTCTATTTTACACATATATGATGTTTAGTAATATGTTATTCATTTCGTGAGAAATATTATTCACAAATGTATTGTTTTATAATATGTTGTTCATTTTGTAAGATATATTATTTGTAAATAATGTTGTTTCGCTCAGTAACAAATGATGTTCCATCTAGATAATTGTTTTGCTCTGTAATATGTTGTTGTGTTCAGTAAGATGTGTTGTTCATTTAATAGAATGTGTTGTTCAAGTACTGTGGTATTTTTGTAAATAATATGTTGTTTTGTGATATGTTATTCATTTTGTAAGATATGCTGTTTGTTAATTTTGTGATTCTTTCTAATAGAAAATGTTGTTCCATTAACACAAATGTGATATTCTGTACAATGGTGTTCATCTAGTTAGATGTGTTGTTTCATTTATGCAAATATGTTGTTCCATTCACTTAAATGTACTATTTCATTCACTCAAATGTATTGTTCCATTTAGTAATAATTGTTGTTCTGTTAAGACAAATAAGTTGTTCTGTAATATATTGTTCATTTTATAATATGTGTTGTTCATAATAAATATTATTCCATTCTATAATAAGTGTTGTTCTATTCATACGAACGTATTATTTTATAATATATTGTAGACAATTTGACAATAATAGTGTAAATGTTCTGTAACGTTGTGGTACAAATTAGTGTTCAGTTTAATATAATATGATATTCTTTTTAAAGGAATGTGTTGTTTAACGTAATAGTGTTCATTTCGCAAGATATGTTGTTTAAGACGTAGTGAATGTCTTCTAATAGTGCGTTTATAGTTTGAAAATATCAAAGTACAAATTAGTATTCAGTTTAGTATAATTTGGTGTTTTTTCTACCTAAAGATGTTGTTCAACATAGTGATATTCATTTTGTAAGATATGCTGTTCAAGATGAGTGGTGTTCATTTCTCTATTTTTGTTATTCAAGATATGGTGGCAAGTTTGCAAATACTATGAAAGTATTGGTGTAATGGTTAAATCAAGTTCATTGTATAGCTACTCTTTTGTGAGAGCTCAAATACAAGTTTGTATTTAGGGACTTTTTTCCTTTTAAATAGCCAATTGGTTGCCTCTCCAATAGGGTGTGCATTCGTTTATTTCGGTTTGGAACAAACCGAATTAATCAATTAAATTATTTTTCAATTTTTGACCATGAGAAAAAAAAAAAAGCCGAACTAAAAGAAAACCAAGCCAAACCAAACTGAAACAATTTTGATCAGTTCAATTTGAAACTGAAAATAACCAATTTTCCAAATAGCCCTTATAATTTTATTAAAAACAATTAAATCATGAAGAGGAAGTTAATATATAATTTGCTAAGTACACAAAAATTGATAGATAAAGCTTGCAAACTAGTATGTTGATGAAAAAGAGAGTAGAAAAAATAACAATAAATCATATATTAATGAAGCCAAAAAATGAAATAAAAAATTCAATAATTTAATAACCGAATTACCTGACTCCCTTTAACCAAAACCTAACAAAAAAAACTAATTTTAAAAAATTCAGTTTAAACTAAAATGGAACCGAAAAACCAAATAACAAACTAAAAAACTGAATTAATTCGATTTTTAAATTTTTTCAGTTTCTATTTATAGTGCACACGAGTCGCCAATGTGATTTAGTAGACTCACTTAGTTTGGTTTATGGCGTAAATTTTGCTTTAAGTTCTAACTTCAAATTCAATCTAAGTAGTCAGCATGGTATGAGGTAGGTGTAGGTAGACCAATTAGTGTAACTTCTCTCCTACGTTAATGTAATAACGATTCTAAATAAAAATAAATACAATAAGTGAATATTTGCCATTCTTGGGATGAAATCAACAATATAGATGATTGGATGTGCAACGTTTTCAATTTGACCATGAGATTACTTTTGTTAGTGTCGCACTCAGCAGTTTTGATGGTTCATCTTTTCTTTTCTTTTCTTTTTTTTTTTTTTCCTTTTATGCGCAATTATGAACAAGTCTTTGGTTTTTGTAAACTGAGTAAAATATTAGGTTCCTCATATAATATGCTGAAGTTTCATGATTAAGATATGGCAAATGCAAAGTCCATACTGCCAAAAATTATGATAGCAATTATTTAAAAAAAAATGTTCAATTTTCGGGTACTTTGGCATCAAGGAGAGAAGACGATTATTTAAATTGGCTGCTCGTGCTTTTGATCGACTACTTCTTTTGACCGGGCGGGCTGTGCAGCCAACTCGGGAAATTTTGATAAAATGATCAATTTAACGCCAAATAATTCGGTTTCGTTCGGGTTGAGAAAGTAAGAAAGTCTATCTGTTTAAGAAAGTCGATCTACTTCATAATTTCATTCTTAAAAACTTAATTACTAGAACCGACCTTAATCCTCTTAAATTATTAGAAATCTACAGCATCAAATGGCTAATATATATATATATATATATATCGAATTGATATTATATTGAAAAATACTATAAATGTTTAGGGTTTATGGGATATTTGTGAGAGAATAAAGTTGAGAATTTTTAACTTCAGCTGTATTCAGTATTGGTTATGGTATTTATAATTTTTTTTCCCTTTTATGCCCTTACATTTTTAGGAATATAAGAAACCACAAACCGAGCCAAACCAAACCTTGTTTTATTTGGCTTGGTTTCGATCAGATATCCAAGTTGTTCAGCTCGGTTCAGGCTTAACAGTTGTAAAACTGAACATCTCATATTTGGTTTGATTTTATGCCTAAACCGAACTAACCCACGCCACAAGCACCCCAAATTTTTATGAAAGATCAGTAAACATAAAAATGGAAAAATTCGAACAATTAATAAAAAGGAAGTTTTGAGTTTTTATAAGACTACCTTCATCACATACAATGCTGCAACACACACTATTACTAGCCCACTAGATTGCAACCCGCACTTTGTAGCGACATGCTACGCGACCAACAAAAATGCAACTTTTTTATGCTAATTATATTTTTAGAGGGAACAACACTAAAATATTTATGAATTAAAAAAATAAGTTATGATTAATTCAATAGATCTAAAAAAATTGAACTGCATAAAAATTGTTGGTAATAAATTTAATAAATAGAAAATATATATTATGAGATCAATGTAGTAAATTTGGGATTTCAAGACAAATGGGACCTTAAGTGTCACTCATAAAAATTTGGGGGCCTAAAACACAAAATCCAACAGTTTAAAATTTAGTGGCAGAGCTAGAAATTTTATATAGGGTGGGCCAACAATATAAAGAAAGTATTTATACTACGATATTCTATTAAAATATTTTATAACATAGAAAAGATGAATATGTTTAAATATAAACTATGCACAATGCCATTTGACATCAGCAAAATTAGACAAAGAAAAATATTTTAATAAAATTATATGATCAATTTGAATACAACTAATTTAACTTGTGGTTTTGTTTCTCTGGGGACTAAGACAAGAAGCAGTTTCTTAATTTTATTTTTATGTTCCCAACAACCAAAAGGAGCTTAGCATGATTCATAAAAAAAAAACTTGAATGATCAATTTCTTATAGAAAGAAGTTAACATAAGAGTAAAAGTGGAGTATCAAAGAGAATTGATATTTGATGAAGAAACCCTTGGTAGAACGTTAAGTGAAACACACGAAAGATGGGTGCAGAGAAAATGAGACTTTCTTTTGCTGTATAATGAGCTAAAGCACTAGGAAAAAAAAACATTGAGCTTCAATCAGTTATATAAAAATAAATGAACCACCTAAACTTAACAAGAATAGTAAAATTTTCTACATGTCAAATTTAGTACTATATATATATAAATAAATGGGCCAAAATGTCTACTTTCAAAGTTTGAGTATCAGAAGACATCACAGCAGATAAAGAGGACCAATTGGTTCAGTTTTGTAATTTACCCTCTTTTGACCCAAAAAATCAGCCCAAAAGAGAAAATAATTTCATAAAAAAATGGTAGAAACGGTTAAAAAAATCTACTTTGAAAGTTTGATAATCAAAAGACATCACTACAGCTGAATAAAGGACCAATTGTGTAATTTACCCTTTTTGATCCAAAAGAACAATCAACAAAAAAAACCCAACACTTTATCCTTTTCGGTCCAAAAGAAAATATACCCAAAAAAAATTTCAAGCCAAAAAATAAAAATCAATATTATAGATCTATTATGTCGATCGTTTTTAAGGTGGCATGGCATATGAGCACCATATAATTAACTGTTCATTTATTGTAATGAAGATTGGCTTTTAAACAAACAAATTTCACTGGTACCGTATATATGAATGTTTTCTTAGTTTAATGCAGGGTCAATAACATATTCAGCAACATTACAATAATATGTAAAAGTACAGTGATGTGCATAGTATTAAATAGGCCAAAATGCGCATATGGTCCTCCAACTTGACAAACTCGAGCGAGTTTGTCCTTTTTGTTTGACTCAGTGCGAGTTACTCCTCCAACTTTCCGGATTAAGCGTGTTAGTCCCTAAAGTTTGCCTAACTAAACGATTTAGTCCATCACCTAACGAAAAGAATCCAACTCAGACTCTTTTTGACTTAACGTCGTTTCATAGGTGAATAGGTGGATTAAAAACCTGTAGGTCCCGTGATTTTGTTTCTTTGAGCGCGAACGTCTTCGCGAAGGAGGCGGATGATGCAGCGGAAGGCGTTGACCGATTCGGCATCTCACGATTCAATGAAGTCTTGATGGAGTTGAGGACGGCGGCGAAGGTCTCACAATGAAGTCACGATATTGGTGAAGGGCGTTGATTCGGCGAAGGTTCAAAATCCCCAAAAGTCCGACGATTCTGCGGAAGGCATTAAGGGCGGTGGAGCAAGTCATGTGGCGGGATTCGTTGATGAAGAGCCCATCAATTCGGCGAGAATAGATGTGACGATTCGTTGATTTGGCAAGGATCCATTTAGGGAGGGTCGATGCGAGGATCAATTCATCGATTGGTCGAGGATCGATGCGAAATCCATCAATTCGACGGCGAGGATAGATCCGACGATCATCGATTTGGTGAGGATTGATGCGAGGATTGATTCTTCAATTCGAAGAGTCTGTCAATCAATCAAGGATCAATGTGAAGAATCCGTTGATTTGACAGCGAGGATCACTACGAAGAAACCACCGCCCCTAATGACCGGGAAGCTAAGGGAGTCGGAGTCGAAGACGAGGAGTGGGCCTTACCCAGGTGGGATACGCAAGGTGGTGCCCTTCATCGGGAGGGATTCGACCGTGAAGAAAAGTCCGTCGATTCAGCAGCGACAGCAAGCTCAGTAGAGACGGCGGTTCCAATTGCCAGAATAAACACTAAACAATGAGAGAGACAAGACGGGATGATGTGGAAAAAAATTGGCTTATGTGGCAGGACCAACTCAGCACAGTTCCATGCCACACCAGCAAAAAATCTAACTCCATTTACTTTTCCATCTAATTTGGACGAACTCGCTAAATTTTGCAAAGTTGGGGGACTAACTCGCACAGAGTCAAAGATAAAGGACTAACTCGTTAGAGTTAGCCAAGTTGAGGGACCAAATGCGCATTTTGGCCTATTAAATACTGCAGTATACCATTTACTACAGGTACGTAGTATGTGGTACAAATATTTTCACATTTTGTCATTTTACTGCGCGGTATATCACATACCACTAACTTTTTGTATGTATTTTGTTAAAAAATCATGGTATACCATAAATACCATATGGTACGTACAACAGTATTTTATTTTTTGCAACTATTTTTTTCATTTTACATAAAAAATATCATAAATATATAAAATATTAAAATATAAATAATACACGTATCATAAAATAAACATTTGCTTTTATTTTTTTTAATTTTTTAAATTCATATAAAAATTTAATAGATGGTAGCAACTTAAAGGTTTCTGTGGTGTTGAATAATATCCCCTAATTAGAATTCTAGTACATTTTATCTCAACTGAATATCTTTTATCATATATATTATATTTATATTTAACAAATTATGATGAGAAAAATTGGAATACATATAAAATGCGTAAAAATAAATTATTAAACAAGTATGTCATCTTAAAATAATATTCTAATATTTATTTTTTTACAAAAATGAAAATGGTATGTGTCACACACATACCATACGGTATATCTTAAAAATTTGGGATGTAGTATACCTAACGATAACGGCATTTAACACCTTAGTGATGTGATTAAAAAAATACTTCTAGGATATTCCTACTACACACATCACATGAAAGAAAAAATATAATATGAAAATTAAACATATAGAGGTAGCCTGTATATATAACATCAAACCTCTGGGATTAATCTATGGTAATGAATGGGAGTTATATATTAATTAGACTAGGAATATATGTTAGGTTATAGCTAATACAATTAACTCGTTTGGACAAAAATTAATCTTTGTTTAATGGGGTATTAAATCATGGTACCATTAAATTAATTTTCTACTTATCGATCACGCTCAGCATTTGATTTCCATGTGTTAGTCGTTTTTCTTTTTGTTTTTGTTTTTAATTTTGTTTCTCACCATTTGTGAAATAATAATCTTACAACTTGCAGGGCTCTGAATTCGTCAAGTATATTAGTATGGGATGGACCGGGTAAACTGGTCCACATTTTCACCTTTCTCGATCACATGCACACAAAATTACAAATTTAGAGGGAGAGAGAATATGCGGGCGTTGTACATGCTACTACTAAGTGTCAATTTTTAAAATATAAGTAAAAGTGCTAAAAAAATATAGTTCTTTTATTGTGCACATATGTCTAATTAAACATACTAATCTATCCCTTAATCTTCTATATATAAGGAATAAATCATCAAAAAAATTGGCAAAAATACCCTTAGTTAAAATATTATTCTCTACAAAAATCCCTAACTTGCTATTGCTGTCTCCTCCGGTGCCGGAGCCGGTGCCGCCACCGAACTGTCATACACCACGATCTCACCGTATATGTCATATGCCATATTCGAAAAAATTAAAAGTGTCTGAATGGATATCGAAAAGTGTCTAAAGAAATATTTAGAAGTGTCTGACCAATACGTAGACAATTTACTCTCTTAAAAACTAACTAATTGAAACAATAAAAAGTGTCTGAATGAATGTATAAAAGTGTCTAAAGAAATATTTAGAAGTGTCTACCCAATACGTAGACAATTTACTCTCTTAAAAAAAACTAATTGAAACAATAAAAAGGTGTCTGAATGAATGTATAAATGTGTCTAAAGAAAAGTAGCAAAATATCTAAAGCAATACAGAAATAATTTATTTTAATAATAAAAATATATATACAAAATAATGAAAGAAGTGTCCAAATAGAAATTTAAAAGTGTTCAAATCAATATTTGAAAGTGTCTAAATAATCATTAAAAAAATTACATGGTTCCTTGGCTTTCCTCGCGCCTGGCCGCACCTCGCCCTTCGCCGAGCCTGGTAATGGTGATGGTGCGATGATTCGAAGATGGCTCGGCGATGTTGCGGCGATGGCTCGGATGGTAGAGATCGAAGGCGATTCGTGCCAAGGACCACGCCTCAGCCCTCACTTCGCACCGCCGCCCTGGCCTCGCACCACCGTGCCTCGGCCCTCGCCTTTTCTCAGGCCTTGAATCTTCGCGCTCCGATCTCGCTTCTCTTCGCCGAAGATTACTTCTTCGGCATTCCAATCTTCATGCTATTTTCCACCGCTCCTGGATCTTCGCGCTCCGATCTCGCTTCTCTTGGCCGGCAATTGCTCTTTTGGCGTTCTCATCTTCACGCACTTAGATCTTCTCTCTTCACTTCGTGCTCTGATCTCTCTTCTCTCGTCGGTGACTTTTAGCTTCTTCTCCGACTCCGACGTGATCTTTGCGGGTTTGTATGATGGAGGAGCCGCCGGCGCAAGAGCAAGAGCAGGAGCTGGCGATTAGCTTCGGGCGACGTTGGGAAGAGAGGGCTAGAGAGAATCGAGGATGACGGCTTGGGAAACAAAACTAATTTAAATTAGGGGTAAATTTGGAAATTATCCCCTATGTCTAATTGCACATATGTGCACAGTAACCATAGTAAAAAAAAAATAAGAATGGGATGGAAATTGAGAAGGGTAAATAGCAACAATGGTCCCAAACCTTCAATTTTTGTTCCAAATCGGTCCCTAACCTTCATTCCATTGCAAATTAGTCCCAAATATTTATAATTCATTGCATATTGGTTCCTTACCTTAGGCAAGCAGAGTAACTTGATTTATAGAGAAAAAAATCTGATAGTTTAAATTATCTATTAACGCTAAGAAAATTATGGTATAGTTTAAATTTATCGGAAGATAACTACCAAATAGTCTGAATTCATTAACTCTCACAAATTATCTGACATTAATTTTTTAAATTCTAATTCAAACTGTTCAGTAACTATTTTTTGATAAATTCAAATTATGCCATAACTTTCTAATAGTTAATCAAAAATTTAAATTATTAAATTTTTTTCTGTAAATCAAGTTTTTGTGCCTATCTAGAGCTAAGGATCAATATGCAATGAATTATAAATGTTTGAGAGCAATTTGCACCAAAATAAAGGTTGATGATTGATTTACATTGGAAATTAAAGGTTTAGGATCAACAGTTCTTCCCACCGCAATTGAAAACAAGAGAAATATTGATTCAAAATAGAAAAATTATGTCATCTAGTATACACCAGATCAATATGCTCTTTTCTATAATTCTCTAAAGCAATTATTTCAAATGATTAAATCTGTACAAGGAAGAGGGTTTGTTTCTTTTTCTAATTAATCCATTAATCCTCAACAACAAAGTGAGGGCAAGATCGGATTACAGTATTTTAGAATAATGACCGTAATGTATATTCATGCATTGGACGGTTTTTGAAAGGTCTTCCTATCAGGAGAGGCGGATTAGGTTTTTTCCTTTTTTTTTTTACAAAGTATGGGTTATAACAAATACTTTTCATATAAGAAAATTTTGATAACACAGAATGTATTTTTTTTTCTTTAATTTTTTAGAATAATTACATATATTTAACTATTTTATGTGCGTCAGTGCTTCAAGCCCTTTTGATTGGGCCTGTGCCTAAGTGCCTGTCACTATTATTATTGCAATATACACGTATTATTGCTTGGCTTTTTCTGTTTCTTTTATGGCAAAGTAAATGCTGGGAAGCGGTCAGGCGGGTAGGATCGAGCACTGCCAGGTGCACAAGGAGTAGTAATATCATTTGAAAGGGACACGTTGAAATTTTTTTTTCTAGGAAAAGTTGGAAAGTAGATTTTTGCTTTAATAGCTTACGCAAGATGCGTTGCCAGCAATTGAAATTAAGAGGCTATTGGCCAAAAAGAGACTCTGTGTATTGGTGTTCTTTTTATAATAAAAAAGGAAAGAAAAAGAATAAGACGGAAAAGAAAATCGAAGAGATGTAGAATGGCACATGTGAGCAAGCTATAATCACTTCATTGACTTCCATCCAGTTCGATAGAGTTACACGTTGGTTTAAAAAAACAAGCAAAGTAGACTAGCTAAGGATAAAAGCTAGCTAAGGATAGAAGCTGACCTAGTTGATTTAGAAGAGAAATAACCTAACAATAATTTAGAAGAGAAATAACCTAATAATAATATGTTACAAATAATATAGGTTAACACTTTTCTTCAAGTTGGAGCATGATGATCACTATGTCCAACTTACTTACAAGGAATTCAAATTGTTATCTTCCTAATGCTTTAGTCAGGACTTAGGACATTTGTCTGTTCAAGCTTGCTAGAGACATAATAGGTAGTGATTTCTTTGGCTTGAAGTTTGTCATAAATAAAGTGACATTTGAGCTCAAATGTGCTTGGTCCTCTCATGAAACACCAAATTATTGGCAATATGTAAAACAGCTTGGTTGTCACAATAAAGCTTCATAGGCTGTCTATGATAAATTATAAGATTAGCAAGGAGAGACTGAGCTAAACAAGCTCACATATAGTGGCTGCCATTGAATGGTATTTTGCTTTTGCTGATGACCAAGACACTATGGCTTGTTTCTTAGATTTTCATGAAAGTGGAGCATTGTTGAGCTTTGGTCAGATAAACTATTGTTGATTACATAGTTCGTGGACATGCTGCCCAATGTGTATCGCAGTAGGCATGAAGTTTAAGATTGCTTTTTGTTGGAAAATATAAGCCACGGCCTAGATTCCTCTTCAAGAATCAAAGAACATGCATAGCTGCATTTAGGTACACAGTGTAAAGACTTTGCATGAATTGACTGAAAAGATTAACGACATAAACAATATCAAGCTGAGTGATAGTTAAGTAAATAAGCTCAACAATCAACCTCCTGTAATGCCCTGGATCATTAAGAAAAAGACTTTCAGCTGAACCAAGATGATGCTGCTATTGTATCGGAAATAATGTTGGCCTGCATCCTAACATGCCGATTTTTTTCGAAATATCAAGGACATATTTTCGTTGTAATAGAAAAATTCATACAAGAGATCGAGCTACTTCTAGGCCAAGAAAGTATTTGGGCCTCCGTAAGTCCTTGATATAAAATTTTTCATGTAAATATCTTTTTAGAGACTCAATTTGTTCAAAGTTATTTCCAACAACAAGCATGTCGTCTACATAAATCAAAATGACAATAAAAGAAATGCCATTGATCCGGGTAAATAATGAGTAATCGGCCCGTGACTATTGGTAGGCAAAATAAACAAGAACCTTGGATAGCTTTTCAAACCATTGCCATGGTGCTTGTTTAAGCTCATTCAAAGAAGCCAAAATTGGGTTGGTTATGGTCTAACCCGATTAACCGAAAATGCAAAACTCATCTCCTTTAATCTTGACCCCAGCCCATCTAAACCCAACCTATAAACAAACTCCCTAACCATAACTACTTTCAGCCCAACTCAATTCCTTAACCCTAACTAGGTTTTATGTCTGAATTTCCCTCAACCCTTCGCCGTCAGACCCAAAGCTGTTCTTTCCCTTTGTCCCCAATCCCTAATTGGTCAAGCCAATTCTTTTGTTGCGCCACATTGAAAATGCTCATCCTTTGCAACCCGCTCTCCTTAGCCCCGCTTTTACTTTATCCACCTTACCCTAACTTGCTCGTACCTCCACTTCCTCCATAGCCCTTTCGACCACGATCTTCATAGCCTTTTCCAGGAAATCTACCAAACCTAAGTGGGCTTCATCCACTTTCACCTTATCTTAAAGTTGGGCAGATTTGGCTTTGATGTAGCCATTTTTTAGCTTTCTCTCGCTAGTAATCATTGACCTTTATTACTTCTATATCAGGAATGTGTTCGCACTTATGGTGATTTCTAACGAAGCAAAGAAAATGCCAAAGACAAAGAAATGGAAGGGCAAGAAAATTATTTATTTTTTACTGGTGGGCACAAAAGACAAAGTGGCAAAAAAGCTTGCAGCAGTTGTGGATGTCAAGTTGAACCTGATCCGAGCCTAATATTTTTCAGGTTAAGGTCAGTTCAGGTTGAAAACCTATTACGGTTCATATTTGGGCTAGAAAGAATCAGTTGTTTATGGGCTTAAAAAATTTAGGTTTGGACCTAAACTTGACTCGAAACCCAAAACTTACACCCCTAGTTGATTCACGCACTGCCCTGACCATAGAACTAAAGTGACCTGGGCTTATATGAATAAGACCTTAGCTCACCTATAGTTTTTTTTTCTAAATTTAAGTTGTTTTTACATAAATTCTTCTTATAATATTATTTAAGAAATGATTTTATCTTATTTTGTCGGTAAATTGCACAAATTGTCCCTAAATTGTCACTTATGTTACAGATTCATCCTCAAAATATAAAATATTACACCATCGTCCTAAAGCTATTGATAATGCTACAATTTTCTCTATCTGTGACTAAACTGAACGTTTAAAGTAAACTAAAGGGTTAATGAAGTAATTCAACCACAAATATGAAATTTAAACTTTCTTGCGATTGTCCCAACAAAAATAAACTATTTAGACGTTTGTTAACAGTTAATGAATTGTTTATTTACCAATTTTTTTCTTCCTATGAAATCAAGATAGTTTTTATTCTACAAGAAACTAGGTATTTTTTTTAATATTTATTTTATATTTATGATTGAATTACTTTCTTAGAGCTTCTATTTTATTTAAATGTGCATTTTAGTCATAAGGATGAGTGCTATAACTTTATCAATAGTTTTCAAGATGATTGTGTAACAATTTATAGTTCAAGGATCAATACTTTATATGTGGCTATAACTATATTGTCTCCTTCCCATTTTGGATGATGATTTTTTTTTTCATAGAGAAAAAATATGTGTAATTTATGTTTTTATTTCTATTTTTACCCCTGAATCTAACATAAAAAATCTTTTTGGATTTTGTGTAATAAGAGTTTGATTAAGGATTACAAAAAAAAATCCTTCTTTAGGTTTTGTAAAGTTTTTGGATTTTATGTAGAAATGGTATAAATGAGGGTAGTAAAATCATACTCATTATATTGTAGACATATGTCTAATTAGACATACTAATACATCCTTAATTCCCTATATATAATACACAAGCAAATTTAAAATTTGACTAATTTGACATTGCACCAAAATTCACCCTCACTCCCTAAGAACCTTACCTTACTACTGCAGCCACTTTAGCTGCTATAGCCACCACCTCCGACAGACCATCATTGGTTCCAAAACATCACCTAAAGATCTCTCTATCACCGTTCACCTCCAAATCTACAGCTATTTGCCTCTACGATGGCATACGATCGTTGTTCACCTGCAGATTGTACCGTCATCTTTTATCTCTAGATTTGTTAGCTATTGCTTCTAGATCGTGTTAATTAAAGCCTCCAGCCTTTGCGTTAGCTATCATCACCAATGAGCTGTGTGCAGAAACAAAATGAAAAAAATGTCAAAGGCAAGATGCAAAAATATCTAAAACAATAGGTAAAAATGTCTGAAGAATTATATGAAATGTATAATACAATATGCAGGTTTTTTTTTTCTTCCAACAAATATGTAAAGTGTAAAAATGTCTTAAGAAGTATCTAAAAGTGCATGAAGAAATACGTAAAAGTGTATGACAATATATAGACATTTTATTATTTTAGACAATATATAAATTGTAAAAATGTTTGAAGGAATATGTAAACGTGTCTGAATAGATATGTAAAAGTGTTTGAAACAATATAGATATAATTTACTCCATTAAAAAATAAAAGTCTTTGATTCAATAAGTAAAAAATGTTTAAATTAATAAGTAAAATGTCTGAAACAATATATAAAAGTGTCTAATGTTATATGTGAAAACTAACTGGAGTAATGTGTTAAAACATCTATAACAATACGTAAAAGTGTCTATGAATATATATAAAAATGACTACAAGTAGTATGCAAAAAATGTGTTATCTTCAAATTTAATAATCTCTGAAAAAATAGGATAAAGTGGCCAAATAAATTTGCAAAAGTGTTTTAACAAAAATAAAAAAGTGAAAATAAGCATGTAAAACTAAAAAAGTGTGCATTGTGTCTTTTCCTGAAAGGCTTCACACACTTCTGCAATTTAATAGAGCCGCCGGCAACCATCGCACTTCGATTTCTCTAAACTACTTTCTTTTTCCATGATCCGATTTGCACAAATTTTTATCTCACTCTCAATCGTGATCTCTTTTGGAGGTGGTTATCAACTTGTTGATAGCAAATTCAGTGCAATCTCAGGAGGGTTGATCCCAACCACGGCAACACGTCATAGTTACGCTGGCTTCAGCATCCGACAGGATTGATTTTTTCTTCAACTAATTCGGTAACACTCATCCTCCCTCGCCAATCGAATATTTTCCTCATTCGACCCACCTTAGATTTTCAGGGCCAATGGATTTGATATGTGAAGCGTTGAATCGTTGCGGTAAAAGAGTTAACGAATGCTGCTAGGAAGTCAAGCTCGATTGCTAATAATGTCTGGCATCATCGAGAATGACAATCTGAGAAAATGTGACTTAAGGTTTGAGAAAACTGTGTTAGGGTGGGGTAAATTTGAAATATTGATCTCTATATCTAATTACACATATGTGCATAGTAGTCATAGTTATAAAATAAATAGATGTTTAAAACTTTTCAAAAATAAAAAATGATTCTATTAGATTATATTATTATAATCAGTTATAATTACAATTCTAATTAAATTCTACGACTCTAATTTTCATAAAAGAAAAATGATTCCACATAAAATTTCAATTTTGACAAACGTTTTTTCAGTGAGAGGAGGGACACCGCCCGATTTTAAGCTCGTCCCTCTTGATGCTCCCAGAAGACATAAACTCATCCTTGGTATTCACTGTACAGTGCCGCCACCAAGAGGCTTCTCTTATTCTTGGTTTTTTATTTCTCTCACAGGCAAATTATAAAAGTTCTCCTACGGCTTAATCTAACCTATATTTTATTATTTTTATTTTTAAAAATCTATACTATACCCAATATTTTTTTTATAGTGTCCGATAATAATTTTTAAAATTTTAAATTAAATTATTTAATAATTATATTCTAGTAATTTTAATTTTTTTAATTTTTTTTATAGCTAACAGACATTTAAAAAATACTTATATACATTTATAAGAAAAATATACTTATAAAAAAAAAACTAATAATTTAAAATATCTACTAACAATAAAAAAATATTAAATAAATCAAAATTATTGAAAGATGATTATTATATAATTTAAATTATAATTTTATAAATTATTATCAAATAATATAAAAAATTCGGAGGTAAAGTATAAATCTTAAAAAATAGGCCAAAATGCGCATTTGGCCCCTCAACTTGGCTAACTCTAATGAGTTAGTCCTTTGTGTTTGACTCACTGCGCGTTAGTCCTTCAACTTTACAAAACTTAGCGAGTTCGTCCAAATTGAATGAAAGGGTAAACGGAGTTAGATGTGTTGTTGACGTGGCGTGGAGCTATGCTGAGTTGGTGCTGCCATATCAACTTTTTTTCCACGTCATCTCGCCTTGTCTCTCCCGACTCCATCTCTCTTCCCCTTGCCACCATCTGCCGATCGTTTCTCTTCCCCTTGCCATCTCTGGTTCTCGCCAAATGCCAAGGACCGAATCTGCAATACCTTGTCCAATTCCTTCCTCCAGCCTCTTCTCGTCACTGTCAAATCCCAATGGGCACTTGCCTAGAAAAGCTCAACCCTAATTGTCCAAAATTGTCCGGAGATGGAAATGGAAATGGCCAAAATGCGGGCATCAGGTGAGACGATGGTGGGTGAGCGAGGAGGATAGCGGGCATCTAGTGAGACGATGGCTGGCGGACGACGATTGCAGACGAGGAGGATGGGCATCGGGTGAGAAGATGGCCGGTGGACGAGGATTGCGAACGAGGAAGGCAGGCGAGGACGGAGGACGAGGAAGGATGGGGGAGGCAGGTGGGCGACGAGGGAGGAGAGAGGGCGAGGAGAGATGAGGGTGATGGCCGGTGGGCAAGGATTGTAGGCAAGGAGGGCGACCGAGGACGGCGAATGAGGAGGGATGGGGGAGGCGGGCGAGCGACGGGGGAGGCGGGCGAGCGAGGAGAGAGGGCGAGGAGAGATGACGACGGCGTTAAAATCCCAGGCTAAACAATTTCTTTACGTGGGACTGATTCATTTAATTTAGTGAAGTTGAGGGACTAACACGCTTAATTTGTAAAGTTAAAGGACTAACTCGTATTGAGTCAAACCAAAAGGACTAACTCGCTCGAGTTTGTCAAATTGGAGTACCATATGTGCATTTTGGCCTAAAAAATGTGGAGGCGAACTGTAGGTTTTAGTAAGCTAGGTAGCTGTAACTTTCACTTCTCCGAATAAATTTCTTCACAATCTGTCCACGCGCCACTGCGTACGTCATTCCACAACCACCCTCTTTACTCAACCTCAGCCGTCGGATCCGGATCATTGAGATCTCCGGCAGAATAATAATAATCCGATCACTGTTTCCTTTTTTGTTTTCGTTTTTTCCTTTCTCGCGGCAACCAATTTCCTTACGCAACTGTTCCCTTCACATTCGCAGACCATCTCCCTCGCAGCTTTTTCTAATACTCACTGCTTTATGCGCCCGTTTTACGTGGCATCTTCTCATTGGTTGAATCCAGGTTCCTGCCAGACCCAACATATCGCGTTACGTTACGATACGACACGGTTAACCACATCCTCTCAAATTCTCATATTCTCCCAAAATCTCACGATTAAAAACATCCCAATGATCTTTACCATTTCTCTAGGGGTCCCAACACTCTGTATGACAGCAACTCCTTCCAACCGAGTTTTTCCAGTTGCGTGGTCCTGAAATGACGATAAAACCCCCCAGCTTCATCAAATTTACAAACGCATGCCACTCAATCAAACCCAACATATGATCAAACAGGAACAGGAACAGGAACAGGAGGCAAAAGCAGAAGTAAATACAGATCTATCTCCCGAACATGAAGATTTTAAAGGAAAGCCACAATAATCTTTCATTTCTCAATATAAAAAAAGGAAAAATAAATTAGAAATTAAAAAGAAAAAAAACGAGAAAAAAAAATATAGATTTGATCTAACGAGGACAATCAGAAGAAAGACAATAACTTCATCTCCAATAAAATCTTTGAGGCGATGATTTGAATCGGTCTTCCTTCTTCGCGTGGAAGGCTCTGCCTGAATATCGCCATATCGTTGTGAGGAACAACGAGATCGAGCACGGATCTCTGTATCTTGCAACAATCTTTGGTTCAGGAAATGGTTTTGAGATTATCTATTCTGGGAAGAATCAGACTTTGACTATCTTCGCAGCTTTGACCACGGGATTTTCCCTCGCGATCGCTTCGCGTCCAGCTGCTTTGTAATCGTAACTGCAATCGTGTCGATCGGAGTACCGGTGATCGGCGCAGAAAAGCTCGCCGCAACGGCAACGGAACCCGGTCAACCCCACACGCTTCCTACAGCCGGAGCATCTGTTGACGGATTTCTTCTCCGCTGCAGGTGCCGCACCGGTCTCGAATCGATCGGATGCCAACCGCCTGCTACTCGATGTCGTCGTGGCCGTGGTAGCTGCGGTAGCAGCAGCCGCGTCAGATCGAGCCTCCAAGGAGCTAGAGGAGATAGATCTAGGCGACGGCTCGCTGGAGAACTTCATGATCGAGGGTCCGGCGGAAGGAGCAGCAGCGGTGGCGGCAGGAGACGAGGAGGGGCCGGCGGTGGAGGCGTTGAAACATTTCTGGCACATGTTGTTGGTGGCGGGATTCCCCATGACGCCGCAGTTGTTGACGCAGAGCGTCAAGGTTTCGGGAACCTTGAACTCCGTCTCTTCCTTCTCGGTTTTCTGGGCCATCGGAGGGATTTTCCGGCGGACAGAGGATATTTTTTATTTTCGATTTGATGACGACTTAGGGAAATGGAAGCGAACGATGGCGAGGAGGAAAAGGCAGGTGAAGGGACAGGGTTGTGGCGTTGGGCAAGAGGGGAAAGGGGATTTGAAGGATTGAGAGGTCGGTAATGGCGATGGAATATGGGCCTCATAGAGACGCGTATCAAACATTTTTATTTCGAATTGACGAAACTGCCCTCGCGACTTTCTCTAATACCAACGTGGCTTGTTCGTGCTCCTGAGTAAATCGTCATTATCTAGAAAAAGGTTAAATCCTGAATTCCCCATTTTAGTCTCCGTGGGACCGCCGCTTTAATCTTGCGTTTCAAGTTATAATCCCCCCTGTTAATTACACGCCTTTTCATTTTAATTTTTGTTTTTTTCCCCACTAATCCGTGAAGGAAAATGCTAATGAAACGTTTACAAAATATGTTTACATGATTTTACGTCAATGTAGTGGGGGTTAATTGCATCTGCAGTCCTTAATTTTAATTTTTTGTTCCATTTTACTCCTTCAGTTTAAATCATTTCATATAATTCTCTAATTGTTAAAAATGTTCCATTTTCATCTTTTTTTCAATAGAAAATATTAATAATATCAAAAAAATTTAAATATAGAATAAAATAATAATGAATTTTTTTACATTATTCAACAACAACAACAATGGTAATAATAACAATAATATATTTTCTTTTGGTCTCAAAGGTAAATAAATGGTTAATTCAATGTCTTATAAAAAAACAGTTAAGCAATAAAAAAATTAGTACGAATTATTTTTTAATTAACTCTTAATTAATTAATTAATTGTTTACTTAATAAGGATTAATAAGATAATTAAACAATCAAATAAATGGACCAACCTAGTATTAACCACCTCAAAACCACTCTCTACATGAAAACTCTAAACTTTTCTCATTTAATGACGCAGCCACCAGCCCTTCCCCCCACCCCTCCCCCAAACATACACTTTTAAGTTCTAGCATCGCCATAGGTGGCTACCACCATGAAAAGCAACATGGTAGCCCAGGAATTGGTGACCCAAACAATTGTTTCCATGGTCGGCCATTGCCTATTTTGACACCGGCTAGCCTCCCAATAATGTTAGTCTGTGTTGCCTACTCCATCATAGGCATTGCGTTTTGCTTAGTAGTGGTTCAATGTCACACTACCTTGAGGGTGAAGGGTTTTGTTGCTAAAAGGCCAGTTGTCCTCAAGGTGCTACTATTACTATCCAATTGATTGTATCAAACCAAGTTTAGGGCTACTGGAAATAAATTCAAAACCCAAAATTTTATTGATAGCTCAATTTCATCGATTTGACATGAAATTGGTTAACCCAACAGTGGGTTTATTATTGCATGGTCCATAATATTATGGATAACAATGGATAGGATGTGGATAAGATGATACTAAACCTGCATCCTATCTATCATGTTGGATACTGAATTCGTATCCTATCCACAATCTATTAGTTTTACAATTTTAATATCCAATTCCTATCCATTTTAAGATGGGTAGGGTAGGGTAAAATTCACTTATCTGCTACATATTAACATAATAAAAAATAGTAATTCTATAATAGAGTACTATAATAAAAATATTAAAATTGGTATTGCAAAAAAATAATATCTATAATAAAAATAAAAATCAGCTTAGTCACACATAAATCATAAAGAATTTATGTAAATCAAATTAGTAAAATGAGCACATACTTAGTAGTAAGTGTACTACTTTGTGAAGCAAAGATGGAAAACTTATGTGGAGCTTCGCCCTAGCCATATTATCCTTGATACTTAGTTGCAATTGCAAGAAGCAAAGTCAATTAGATTATTTTGTAAATTATTACATCACCCTTAGCGCGCGCGCGCGCACACACACACACATGTGGATAAGATATAGGGTAGGTAGGCCTAAACCCGTATCCTATCCACATCTAATGGGTACAAGAAGAAAATAAAATCTACATCCGCTCCAAATCCATTTAATTGTAAAAAAATCCTATCTGTCGAGTAGGATATAGTAGGATATTCGTCAAGACCAATATTTGTTTACATCCCTACATAATTTATGAACCAAATCCCTTGTTGGTAGTCAAAGAGCAATGGGAGAATGGTGGCTTGGTGGTAGGTGAAGATGGTGGCAACATCATTAGATGGGAAAATTTCAAGGTCTTTGAGGTAGAGAACAAGTTTCCAAGTGCTAAAACTGGTCTTTTCTACATTTCTTTTTGTAAGTTTATTTGATTGTTTTATTAACACTTCTTAGGCAAACAATTAATTGATTAACTAAGCTTTGATTAAATAATGATATATACTAATGTTTTAATTTACTTAACCAATTTGACATAAGACATTAATAAACCATTTTAGTTATGCTTTAGACCTACAAAAAAAATAGTTTTTGTTATTGTTCTTGCTACTGTTGTTGTGGTTCTTCAATTATTCATTTTAAAGCTTATTATAATTCTTAAAAAGGTTTCAAATGGATTAATCATGTTTTATTATCAATGAATAGTTCTTTAACATTCTTAAATTTAAAATTTGAAATGAGTTATTTTTCCTACAAAAAATAAAGATTTTAGTAAACAAATAAAAAGTTAAAATTTTATGATGGCACCATGTTAGTAAAGGGACCACTTTAGGACAACATTTAAAGTAAGAGAACCGTGAATAAAATTCAAGCTTTAAATATAGAGTATATATCAACATAACCAACACAATAATCAACATAAGTCTAAAAGAAATTCATAAATAAACACATCATTGATAAATAAAAGAAAGTACAATGTCCATAACTTTCCTTAATCTATTGAAGATTCTTTTTTTGCCCTAAATTTGTTAACATTGTTTTGTTTTGTCTTCAAAAGAAAAAAAATCCATTATCTCATAATAATTGTCTGACATAAGTTTTATAAACTTTAATTTAAATATTCAGTAATTGATTTCAAGAAAATTAAAAATGTATAATGATTTTTTACAGTTAATAGATAATTTAAATGAGTTGTTTCTTCTTCCTGAATAAAATAAGTTTAATTTACAAAGAGAAAAAACTTATAATGTGAATGTCCATTAACTAGAAAAATATATTCTTATACATATTAAATTATCATAAAAAAGTTACCGAACAAATTAAATTATGCTCTAAAAAGTTGCTATCAAATAATTATCTTGAATTAATAAATTTTGTCCAATTAGGGATCAAAATAAAACATTTTTAATAGATTTAAAACCAAAATAGAATGTTTTTAATAAGTTTATGATCAAAATAGAACATTTAATATACTAAGGATGAAAACAGAATAATAATTAAATGTTAGGAATCATTCATGCAATTTACCTCCACCAAAAATCAATATCAGGGTAAAATTGGTAGGATCCTTCAATCCTATGATCCTACAATCCTACTCATGATTCTACCACCATCCTATAATGCCTTCAATCCTATAACATTTTGACAAGGTTTTCTATATCATGAACGCAATTTTAACAACCTTGAAAAAAAGTAAAATAGACATCATTTGCAAAATGGAGAAACAAATTTTAGTTTAAAGTGTTTGTGGAGAAGAAAAAACCTAGGCTTGTATTTCTGAGATGGGCAAAACCAAACATCATTCTTTGTCTAGTGCTAACTTGATAAGAAAATCATGCCAATGATGCTAGAAATAAGTTCCATTTTATAGAGCAACCACTTCTCTATCGCTTCATTGGCTTCTTCCTTTACCCTAATTAAACAAAACCTTTGCAGCTAAAAACAAGTTTTTGGGGCAAAATAAAGCACTGCTTCCATTTTGTTACGACTCTCCACGACCTGGACCCAAATTATTGAGGTAATCTTGGTTATTTTAGTAATTTATATGTTTAAATAACTTACTTACAAGCTAAGTCTCGGTATTATAGGTTCAGTAGCTTAAAAGTGCAAAATCAGTGATTTAAGTAAAATTGGATAGAAGGGAATTTTAGTAATTTTTACCAAGTATAGAATGTTATGAAATTACCCTTAAATAAATTTGGTAGAAAACAGCATTTTCTAACACTTTGGAGTTATTTAGGTGCAAATTGGTAAAAGGAAAAGAAATTTAGGCTAATTTGCCTAAAACCCAGAAGTGTTGCTTATGTGTAAATGGGCTTTACTATTCATTTTCTCTCTTAAGTTAAAAGCCATGAAACTGGCCATGACCGATCCTAGCAAGCTTTATGTAGGCAATTTTAAGCTCATCGAAGAAAAAAGTGCTTAACTTGATTTTGAAGGGTTGTATGCTTATCCATGGTTTGGTTCTCCATTAAGGTGGGGATTTGGTTAATTTAAACTCTTGATACTGCTCACAGTGGTGAGATTAGGCTAAGCTTGATTAAGCTTCATTTTCATTGCTTAAAATTAAAATTTAAGTAACATCAAGAAAACAAATAAGAGTTGGAGGTAAGGGCATGTGTAAAACTATAGGTGTTACACCCCAAGGTATGCCTTGGGTTTAATTGTTTTAGCCAGGAAGTTTATTGAATCCTAGTGGTTATTGGCTTTTAATTGTTGATATCTTGCATATGAACTAAGGTTTAATGCCTAGGAAGTAAGAGAACAATTATTTGTGTTAGTGTTGTACTCAAAAGGCAATCATGAGATAATTGTATTTTGCACATTGAGTCATAATATTTTATTGGGGCATTATTCCAATAATTGTGTTTGTTATTTTGTTTTTGTGTGACATAATTAAACATAATTATAACCTTAGAACAATAGTATTCTTAAACGTCTTTAGTCTAGTATTGTTGTGGAGTGGGTTGCAATAATACATAAAGACTAACATGTGTGGAGACAAATATGAGATATGTAGTCTACATGTGGATACAATACAAGTTGAAGAACTTGTGTACTGCACTGACCTACCATGAGAATGCTACATGGATTGTTATATGAATGTCATACGTGATTCTTATAATAATTATGGTATATGTAGTTCTTTGACCTAAGGCCATCAAGGTTCCCTAAATGTAAGTCACATGCTTTAATATTATCCTTTGTTGTTCCTAATCAAGTGAACATAAAACTGGTAATTGGGTATGTCACATATCATGCGTAGAGTTTTGTATAGCCAAGTTGGGATTTGTCTCTCTTATGTAACATGGGTGATATTTCTAGACCCATTGATTGAGTAAGATTGAAGAAATGTATGGCTATGCTTGGATGAGTTGATATGAGATATCAATGCCATCAGGTTTACTTAGTTTATTCGGTAATCAAGAAACCTTAGATTGGGCTATACGAGAGTGACAAATTTCATGTCTTGTGCTCGATCTTGATATCTTGGACAAAAAGACAATAACATATATGAATAATGATTATAGAGTTTTAGCTGAATCACTGACTATGTTGTCAGTTGGATAGCAATGATGTGTTGTTATACACTGTTCATTGTTTATGGTTATAAATATGATTTATGATCATTGTCAATGTGATAGAAGCCTATTGGGTTGCACACTTAGAACCAATTGGATTATTTGAATGCATGGACCAAATTATTTGGTTTTGGTTTCATGATAATTTTAGATTAATAATTGGCTCAAAGGTTAAGCCATTACGAAGCCCAAAATTATGCCTAATTGGATTAGGGTTTTGAAACCTATTAGGCTTGAAAGGTAAACCTCATTATATAATATATATATATAGAGAGAGAGAGAGAGAGAAAGAAAGAGTAAGGATTTTAAGCCTTAGCTCCCCTAAGGATTAAATTAGAAAGGTTCTGAAAAGTCCTAGCCACACTTTCTTTTTATCGTTCCTCGGAAGACGTGAGGTAGCACTACAAGTGCAAGATGAACGCACTTAACAGAACATGCTAGAGGCGTGGTAATCTGAGTGATTCGTGTGGATACTATAGAGAACTTGAATATGTTAACTGTTCAAGTTTATAATTTGGCTCAACAGTTGGGTGAAAGAACTTAACCAACTAGGTATAAAAAATTTGAACACCCAATTTAATTTGTTTTACTTGAATTTTGGAGGGTTTCGATTAGTTTTCACTACACTTGTTTGGCTCATGAAACTTTACAATTTGGGGTAAATTACCCCATTGAACCGTAGAAGTGCTCCTAAGGTAATGTTTTAGTTTTAATTAGTTACAAAGGTTAGATGCTACATTTTAGTAGTTTGGCCGGGTGTAACTTGTCATAACCTTGCTTATGAACTTTTAATTAAGGACTAGCGAGCAAGCAGACAAGATTTGGGCAATGTTGCACCATTGCAACTAAAAAAAAGCACTTAGGTGAGAAAAAAGTTCCTTGACTATTTATACTTGATTTAAGGGCCATTTTCATAAGTTTAAATGGCTTAATAATTGCTATAAATGATCAATATAAGTTCTAAATTTAAGGTACTAAGAGGGATCCTAAGGGTGACTCAAAATTGATATTATGGCTAATGGCATTAAGCTTGCAATACTAAATAATCTAAGGGAAAAGATTTTAAGTTCAAATAAATTTAAATTGATGTATTATAAGTTGTTTAAATAAGGGATAAGTGGTGGACAAAGAAAGAGACTTGAGGTTCAAGTAAGAAAAATGGGCCTTAAGTAAGTGTTTGGGTGCTAAGTGTTTAAGGGAGACCTTGAATCTTAAGAGTACCATAACTAAGCTATTGTGCTTAAGAAGATGAGCTACTGAGATTAAATGTACTCCTATATAATATGATGAGAGAAAGTAAAGAACATGGCAAGTCACCACGTTTGCTAAGGCAAGAATAAAGTTCTTGCAAAGAAGTAAGACTAAGTTAAGATTAGGTTGACACAATAAAACCTTTTCTAGTGGTCATTACTTAAGACATCGGAATATTGCACATGGTATCAGAGCCGACTAGGGACCACGATAATGACATACTAGGTATGCACATGCATTATCTTTCGAGTCCAATCCTGGATTAGAAAGGTTATTTGGACAAGGACCAAGTAATCTGATTAGAGAGATTATTGGTTCAGGCGACCAAGTAATCCAAGTGACTTTAACAAGAACATTGGATACATAATAGGGGGAGTTTGTAACGCCAGTATTTCCACATGGAATAAATGTGGGAAACCTTATATGAATATATGGACTCAAGGTATAGAATATAACCACCTAGTACTTATCTTTTTCCCAAATGATAGCTCATGTGGTGTAGGCAGATGTTTCATTAACCGATTCTAGATTTGGGTCGTTAAAACAAGTGAACTTAAGAATGAGCTAAGAGTCGTGATCTCAAATGTCTTAAAACTTAGATACTTAAATGTACTAAGTTAATTCTTTAATAAAGGCTAATGTTTGAAGACCTATAAATGTGAATCATACATAATGGTTATTTTTTAATGTACGTTAAAAGTTATGTACATAGAATTGTTGCTTAAAGTCTAAGATACTTATTTATTTGGCTTCAATTTTATGATTTTAGTTGAAGTGTTTTATGGATTGGGATCCCAAGCTTTTTTAAGTGTTTTGACTTGCTTAATTCACTCACTTAAGAGCAAAACCTATGCATGCATTTTCATATTCTAGGGTCATGAACTAGTTTCATGAAAGTTTTAAAGAATAACGAGTTTTAATTAGCCAACTGCAACTAAAAGCAAGAGCACTAAAATCCTGATTTATTAAGAGATCTTGAGCACTACCCCTTACATACTTCTCCTATAATTGCTATCGTTAACGACCATAAGTTTTTCTATCATAACTCCAATTTCAGGCACGAGTTCTTTCGTTTCTTCAAGCGGCAACATGGAGAACATCCAGAGGTCATTCTCCTCTTTTAGTTTCCAATTCATGAGCTTGTTTCATGTTTATTCTTCAGGTAAACCTAAATTACTTTTTATTTCCTTACTAAAAAAAAGCATAAATTCATAGATGATGTTGTTTATCGATGCAGGTCTTTTGCACAATGCAATTGCTCCAAGAAACATTTAGTTCTTCTCAATTTCTTTTCCTTGAACTTAATCGATTTCTATTAGAAAATTAATCTAGGTTTTTGGAAAGTTTGACTCTTTCTTGGTTTGGTTTGAGGAAATTGAAGGTAAAAAGAGTTATTCAGGTTTCTACAATTACAACAAAGATTGACATAGAGGGATAAAAGAATGGAGTGGTAGAGACTTGTTTTAGGTCATTTTAAACAGAAAAAGTCATCTCGGGTTGCTAAGAAAATGATAATAAAGAAAGTTTCGAGTGGGTTGTAGGAGGGAGAGAAAATTGAGGGATGATGACAGTCAAGGTGTTAAAATATAAACTTTAGAGTGTTTGGGGTATGATAAAGAAAATTTAAAGACTTGACTAGGTATTTTTACTGATATTTCATTAAAAAATAATGTTGAATATGATGGAATGGGCACCATTAGAATACACTTCAGGAAATGACAGACTTTATAAGGATAAAGTTGAAAAAAAATTCATAATAATAAAATTAGCTAAATGACTATCAATGTAATTTTTTTTTAGAAAATTGAAAACTAAAACAATGAATTACAGTGTTCAACGTTTATCTAGGGGAACTAAACTAGTAATCATAAATGTAGGAAGAATGACATTTACAAAATATTAAGGCATGTTCAGATTCATTTAAGTGTGATTAAGCTAACTACTTAATCTGAAGTAGGCGTTATCTTATAAGTCAAAGTGGCCTCTTAGAACTAATCACACTTTCAATCTCTCTGCTCAATAAAATTGTGCTATATGCCACTTTGGTATTCTTTAAAGGTGAGATTAGACTGATGCCATGGTAGACACGTTTTAGCAATGTGATTTGTCTTCATTGAGGTAATCAAACGTTTCAATTTTCATTGTTGCTGACTTCACTGTTAGCTTTACCTTGCACATCGTTCACCCCTAATATACAATGCCACCATTAACAAAACTTAAGAAGACGTCTTTTGAATTGGTCACCTTGATCAAAGGATTTAAGGTTTCTACTAGATGACAAAGGACAACTTGATTATTATTGGGTCTTTTAGCCCTACAACCTCTATGTATGAATCAAACCTAATTGTGAGTGAAGGGCAGGGGAAGGTTAAGGCAAGGGGCTTTGTCTCTATATCACATATAAGGGAAGGAGGGAGTGAGTCAAGGGAGGGGCTTGGTTTATGTTGACATTGAGGAAGAAAGGAAAAGCGAGGAAAGGATCAAAGATTCTATGCATGTGTGTTGTGTTAGGGTTAGGATATGCGTGTATGTGTGGACCTATAAGGCACTAATATGAGCTTGGTTCTAGTTAATTATAAACTTGGGCTGGGTTTTTAAGGTAGGCTGTGGTTAATTAAAGACTTAAATAGGACCTAATTAAATTTTGGTTTAGTGGTTATTCAGGTTTGACCAGAACTGAAACTAAATTTGGTCAGTAAAATTAGGTTCAGGTCAAGCTAACCCAAATTATGTTTTTCCACCTCTAAAATTGACTTAAACCCTATATTTTCATACCAAGTTTTGGTTAAAAGATTTATTTTTTTTCTAGTTAATTATATACTTGGGCTAGGCTGTAGTTAATAGATTTGACTAAGACCAAAGTAAATTCGAATTTAGTTAGGTTATTCAAGTTTGACCCCAAACTAAAACTACATTTGGTCATTGAAATTTGGTTTGAGTGAAGTCAACCTAAATTATATTTTTCCCACTTCTAAAACTAACCCACACCTGATTTTTTTTGTTGAGTTTCGGTCAAAAATTGATTTTCAATTTTGTTCAGCCTTACTGATATGCTAATGAAGCGAGACCTGATGAGGCTTTGGGCTATTGTAACCTTATTCTATATTGTGAAGAGAAATGAAGATAGTAGCCATATGAAAAAGTTCATGACATATGGCTTAATTTTTCTGAACCATGGGATCAAACATTGGAGTAGTTCTAGTATATTATTTTGTCCTGCGAGATGACTTGTCCCATTTCAGATTCAACAGTCAGCTTAGTCTCACTTAAGTAAATCAAAACTCATTCTTACAAGATAAAAAATAATTTTTTGACTTGTTTATTTATTTCCCATGTATAAATAATAAGCTATTAATTCCTATGTACAAACAAATATATATAGAAATATATAATGCATTGACCTTGATATGATGCCTTGACGTTAGAAAGTGGGTCTTCACACACAAACACATGTTAGGAGAAGGAGTATGGAGGCCTACAAAAGATTCTTTGCACTCAAGTAAGTAGGAATTCTAGGTAAGGTATAAATACTAAGAATGTGATCTCATACGACCATAGATAAAGAGTGATGACATTTATATAGGCCTTGGAAGTGGTGCCCCATGGATTTAGGATCATTAGATAAGGCTATTGCTTTCTATAGTATTAGATTGTTAGATAACTATCCTATAATGAGGCCTATAAATGACCTTTTTTCTGGAGACTAAGCTGTGGACCTTTTGTGAAAGTTTTACCCTTAAGGGCTATTTTGGGCTTTACGTCAACTTGGTCCTTTTCTACACACACACACACACATCTGTGTATGTGTGCATGTGCCTTATCATTCTAATGGATTTTAGTTGACATCTCTGAGTAAGATGAATTGAAACAATTAATTCTTACACCCACCAGGAAAAAATTGGCCTAAAGACCTTTTTACCTATAAACTTTTTCAACTCAAACTTTTTACCCCTAAACTTTGACTCAGGTTCACTCATCCCCTAAACTTTAGAAATTCGGCAAACTCTACCAATCGTCCCTAAACTATATCCAAAGTTGCTTATTCGTCCTTAAACTATCAAATGTTACTTAATTGTTCCTAAATTATATTTAGTGTTGCTTAATCATACTACCATCTATTATACTATTAAAGATGGATACAAAACTAATGTTACATCAGTAGCTACATCATCTTTCCATGCCACATTAGCAGCCATATCTTTTTTTCATCCTTTATAGCTGTGATGGACAGCAAGACGATTAAGCAACATCTGATAGTTTAGGGATGAATAAGCAATATTGAATATAGTTTAAGGGCGACCAGAGAAGTTTACCCTTAAAAATTTGTAGTTTTTACCTTTATTTCACTTAAATGGGTTTGTAAGTTATATGTGGACCGAAATAAAGATGAAACAAAAGATAAAGGGCTAGTTAACCATTTAACTCAGACTTTTACAATATTTTGATTATCTACTTTAAATCTTCTTAAAGTAATTTAGGGGACCTCTAATACTATATAATCTGAATAATTCAACCGGTATTTTTAGGGCTGAAAACAAGCCGATCCGAGCCGAGTAGTGGGCTTATCATATTCAGCTTGAATAATTTATCGAGTTTAATATTTTGTTTATGTTTTGATTGAAAACAATATGAACGGGCTGTGAATGAGCTTTTAATCAATCAAGCTTGATTCGAGCTCGAGTTGTTTGCTTAAATTAAGGGAAAAAACTAAAGTCAAACTAATTTAAGACGACTAGTAAGCAAACCGAGTTTTCTTTGAATTGTATATCTAGCTTTAAATTTTGTTCAGGCTTGGCTTAATAACTTTTTGAACTAATCACAAATGAGTTTCAAACCGAGTGGAACTCGAGCCAAGCTTGAGCAATTTGTTTATTTTTCACCCTTAAGCATTTTGCAACAAAATTTGATTTTTTAAATTCTAATACCCAACTAGTTCGAGAACTAGAGGTTTATGTAGGAAAAATGGCTAATTAGTCTTTCATCTTCCTATGTATCTTCCGTTTAGTCTTTATATAACCTAAATAATAATTTAAGTGGTCAAAACGGTAAAAAGTATTAATTTCTAAAATTCGAGTGGTGAGTGAACCTAAGTCAAAGTTTAAGAGATAAAAGATTTAATTTAACAAAGTTCAGGGGTGAAAGGATTTTACGCCAAAATATATTGTGATATTTCAACTAGGTCATCGGAAGGGCTAAGGGTGGGCAATGAAGATTAAAGAGGTCCACGTGTAATATTTGGCCCTTGTTGCTCACATACCATTATACTGAACGTGTTAAAAAAAGGAAAATATGAAAAAATGTGCACAATACATGTTCTTATGAAAAAAAAAGAAGAATATGAAAAGCATAAGTGATCATGGTTCGGATTAGTTTGATTTTATGATGGAATTGAACCAATTTAAAATAGCCTTAGTTTCAAAATTTTTCTACCAAACTTGAGAACCAAGAACCGGACATAACCAAAATCATGGTTATGGGTTTTTCAGTTCTAGTTCTTGGATTTTCGGTTTATACCATATACCTATAACAACACCAAAATTCAATAAAATTGCATCCATAATCAGTTTATGAAACATTCAACATAAAATACAATTAAAAATAGCATTTAAATACATATATTTAGACACATTCAAAATAATTTAATCTGTTGTTACCAAAATGGTTCAAAAGAGTTGCTTGTATGGTATCTTCTATTTTAGCTAATTTACTTCCCTCTAATAATTCTAACATTTCCAACACGAGCACGACATTCAACATAGAAAACTGAGCCTTTAATATCATCTTATTCAGTATCAAAACATGAAATATGTTAATGTCATGAATTTCTAGTTTTACATGACTCATAAATGAACAAACATGAGGATTGTGTTGTAGAGAGATCAAAAGCAAAATGGCTTAGGAGTAGTCGAATTAGGAAGCAAAGTGATTCAAGTGAATACGAAGAAATTTTGTGAATGATTCCACAACTTTTATGTTATTTCAATTTGAAACATCAGTATAAGAGTTTAATATAAAAACATAAGATGACCATTGTTGACACCTAATTTCGTCCGGCCATTAAAAAAAATTTTAAAAAAAAATTAATTAATTAAATTAAATAAAAATCCATTAAAAAAAAATTATTATTATTATTATTATTATTATTATTATTATTATACATTTTGTTTTGTGAAGATTTGATTTAAAATGATATATGTGTGTATATGTGTATGTTTGAAAGAAAAAAGAAAACTCCATAAAAATGACAAAATTAAAAAGTTTGAGATAAAAATGACAAAATTAAAAAAGTTTGAGGTAAAAATGACAAAATTGAGCAGTTCTGGGAAAAATTGATAAATTCTGAAAGTTCCAGGAGCATTGGGTAATTTTTCGCATCAATTTTGGGCCAGACGGACGTTTCTGGCCCAAATTGACAGAAAACGACAAAATTGTCAAAATCAGAAGCTTCTGATACTTATCCAGAGGATAAGAAACGTAAAGGACTGAAACTGTCATTTTACCAAATTAAAAGATAAGTTTGAATTTAATTAATTTTTAATTGTGAACAGTCCAGCACCCCTTCCCCTATAAATAGGGGTCCAAAATCTGTGAAGAACACAGATAAAAAATAAATCAAGCTTAGAGCTTCGTTTTAAAAAAAGAAAAATTACAGCTTTATTCCCTAGCCTCCCCTCCTTCTTCCCAGAAAACCAAAAATTTTCTGTTTTCACGTTTTAGTCCCCGTTCCCAATTTCCGTTTATCTCCGTTCTCTCTCTCTCTCCTTCGCTGCCGCCGCCCCATCCCGCCTCCGACGCCACGCCGTCGCCGTCCCATCGCCGCGCCGTCACTCCTCTTCTCTCCTCCGCCTCGCCGCCGCGCCGTCGCGACCCCCTCGCCCGTCCCGTCCTGCCCTCCGCCCTGCGTCGTCCATCGCCGTCGCTGCCTCCCGCCCACCGTCGGCCGTCGCTGCCTCGCGCCCACCGTCGCCCTACGCCGTCGCCCCAGGCCGCCCCTGCCCTTCCTTCCTCCTTCCTTCCCCCTTGCCGTACCGCCGTCGCCGTTTCCCGTCGCCCACGTCAACACCCGTTTCTTTAACTGGAGATTTCAAAATTTTAGTTCCTTGGGTAAAATTCTATTTTACTCCTCAATCTTTTCAATTTCTTTCATTTGAGTCACTAACTTATTTGTTTTATCTTTGCAGAATTAACTAATTATTAACTTTCTTTTATATTTATCCATTATTTATTGTTGTTATTATTACTAACCTTTATTATTATTGTTGTTACTATCATTAACTCACTAACTTACTAACATAACTAACTTTTATTGTTATTATTGTTATTAACTACTAACCTAACTAACTTTACTAACTTTTATTATTATTGTTGTTATTATTAACTGACAACTAACATTTACTAACTTTTGCTAACTTTTATTCTAATTTTTACTATTTTGAAGGTTATACCTCCTATTATATTTTTAATTTTTTTAGTGGATGGCCAAAAAGCCCCACTTTATTTATTTGTTTACTATTTATTGATCTTTAACTTTCTTTTATTTACTTTATGTGCTTTTTATTTGTTTATTTATTTATTTATTTATTTATTTGCATATGTTATTTAATTTCTGCAATTTTTTAAGTGGATGGTCAAAAAAAAAAAACCCCACTTTATTTTCCTTTAATTTTCCTTTACTTAATTTATGCAAATTTTAATTATGTAGATGGTTAAAACTTATTTCACTTATTTCACCTTTAGCCATAAAAAAAAAAATAAATAAATAAGTAAATAATAACAAATCAAAAGAAGAAGTTTTTTTTTATGTGAATAATTAACTTTATTTTTAGGACTAATCAAAAAAAAATTTTTAACAAAAGCCAACCTTTTTTTTTGGAACATATATTTTATTATTTCTTTAAAGAGAACAAAAAAAGTTAACCTTTTATTCCCTTTTCATTAAAATTATTAAGCAAGCATAATTAAATAATTCAAAAGAATATAAATCATTTTTTAAATATATCTTTAAAGTATATCTTTAAAAATTTAAGAAAAATAGAAAATTAATAATAAAATATTAAAAATATTAGAAATTATGATTAAAATTAATAATTAATTAAACGAACAATTAATAAAAAATTAAACTCCATATCCGGATGATCCGGCAGGATCCACGGTTTGGAAAGTATCAAATTTTTAATTTAATTAAATAAATTAAATACAAAAGATAAAAAATCCATATTTTCACGATATGGATTAAAATTTCGTCAAATTCCGTGTCCGGGTGACTCGGCAGAGTCCATGCTTCGGAATTAAATCTTCTGTGTCCGGGTGACTCGGCAGAGTCCATGGTTCGGAAGTATCAAATTTTATCCAAATAAATTACCAAAAATCCACGTTTCGACATAATTCAGTTAAAATTTCTATTTTTAAAAATTAACTGAAAATTATTTAAAAGCAAAGTAAAAAAAAATTAAAATCAACTAAGGTGCCAATTTTGGGCGCTATAACAAAGTTGTTTTAGCGTAACCGTACTCCCGAACCCCGAACTCTCGCAGACCAGTTTTAAGGTGACCAATCGACCTAGGTGAAACAGATTGGTGGCGACTCCAGAAAACCCGCACATTGCCACAACCATCATAATTATTTTATATATATTAATGATACTATAATTTTTATTATATAATTATATATATTCCTCGGATTTAGTTCTACCTTGGTTTAGTTCAATATAGAGCTAGAACTAATAAAAAAAAACTATTAATTTTCCTATATGTGGAACTAACTCATATATGATGGTCCTTTTTTACTCCACCCAACTCAACTCATTGTATGTGGTTCAGATTGACTTTTGAATTTACCCAATTCATGCTCACTCCTAATGAGAAGGGTGATAAAAAATATGTCGACAATCCCCTTATACTTTGTGTAACGACTAAGGTGTTTGGTGTATATGGCAAACTCTAGACTTTCATATCCCTATATCATACCGCAATAAAACTGATGTTGTTATCTTTTTTATTGAGAAAATACGTGAGCACTTTTAAAGATAATATTTGCATTTGGTAGCCAACCTGGAAACCAAAAATGGAAACTTTTTATGTGAATATGCGAAGTCACCAGATGGTGTGGAGGAATGATTGGTCTATGCGTCTGGGCATAATTAGAGACCACGATAGTTGTTTTTTTCGGTAATCGACTTATCGAGAAAACGATAATTCTGCTTACAATCAGTGCATTTTTTTTTATATACACCCCGTTTTAAATATTTATCGCTTTTTTTATTTTTTATTTTGTAAAATTTTTGTCATTTTTTTTAATTATGTGCATTTTTCAAGTATACATTTTTTTTATTTTATAAAGCATATGAATGCATATTATTCATTAGTGTAATTGCAGTAGCTAGTAAAAGATAGCATAAGATGAACTTCTATAATATGTGTGTGGTGTACGACATCAGTAATATTTACAAAAAAAATGAAGTGACAAATATTCTGAAATAAAAAGAGTATAAGTGTTAATTAAGTAATATTATAAGTAGGTACATGAATGTACACCATAAACAATTTTTAACCATTTTTTTTAAAGGAAAAAATTTTATACTGATTCTAATTCATTCAACAAATCTACTATATATAAAAGATTAAAAAAAAGAAAAGAAAAATAAAGGGTGCCAAAAATGTTAGTGTCCGGTTTCAGGATTTAAATTTTACCAACATAAATGCGTATCGGTTGCAGCGCTTTGCTTCTTGTTCCTTTGCTTGGGTACAGGTTGGCATTGATTAACGTAATGCTTATTCTAATCCAACCTCAACCTAAATGACACATGTCCCAATCAGCTAAAGGATCTGTTAATTAATCGTTCCAGAGAATACAATCTTATGCTAATAAATTATATATAAGCGTAGTTATTATTTTTTTATATTATAAAATTAACTGTTTGATATAAGATTCCCAGATACGTTTCATGTTGGCAGGTTATGGAATTAGTCCATTTTCGTATGAACTTCTACGGGTCCTAAGGTGTAAGAATCAACCATTAATCCTGTGTTAAAAAATTTCAAAGTAAATTTCTTAGTCCTAGTAAACTATTTTCTTCTACTAAGAGCGTTGCCCAGGAAAGCTCGATGCATAAAATTCATCCATTTTGTCCCCATTTAATACTGACATTAACTATTAGTGTTAGAGTTTGAAAATATTATCTAACATTAATCCTAAAATAAAAAGTTCTTCCAAATGTGTCCTTTGCATGCATTATTCTGGGAGGGGCAGCAAATTCTTGAAAGCTTGGGCAATCTTGTGGGATATTAAGGAAGTGAGGAGGTGCGGCTTGAAGTACATAGTAATCGATTCTGATTCCTTGGCTATCATTTCTGAAGTTCAGAGAGGAGCGAGCTCTTTGTTATTTTATTTTTGAGCTATTATAGGAAAAGCTCGTACGTTTAGGTTTTTTTTTTTGTTAAATTGTATTTTTATGTTTACTAAACATTCTACAAATAAGACAGCCCATTAACTAGAATGTGCCTTTGTTCTACTAGAAGGATGGCATAGGAGATCCTATTTTCTGATTGACTTATGTTTGTTTTATCTTAAGCTAGAATGAAGTTTTCTTTTTTGTTAAAAAAAAAATGTGTCCTTTGTACTTTCTTTCTTCTTTTTCCTCATCCATGCGACATGAAAATGGATGATTAAGTAACAATGTATTGTTACCATGATTTTTTTAATTTTCCAATCTAACCCTCAAAGGAACATTTTATGACGAAGAAGCCCAATAGTCCACAAACAACAGTATATATCGTCACATAAGTCCACGACAAATAGAAAAGGATTATGGCTTTTTATGTTTGAACTTTGAAGTATCGATTGTAGATGAGGATACTATTAATCCTCACCTGAAGTTACTATTTACTGTTAAAGTTAAGACATTTCTCAAATAAATCTTTCTTATACATTTGACCCTTAATTGAACCCATTATCTATTGCCTAAGGTATGTTAGTCTCTTTTACTCATACTAATTTACTCTACTTTTTTATTATTTTTGTTCACTAGTATTCCCTCCATCTTAAATTCTTTATAATATATTTTAGTTTGATTCATCCCATATTTTTTATATTTTTATATTTAATAAATTATTTTAACATAATAGCCTTCGGACTATTATTTCAATACTGACATTTTTTTGTCTTTCTTGATCTATATGCAAAAAATTAAATGGTAAAAGTAAAAACAACACATAATTTTTTTCTTTTTCTTAATCTTTATGTCAAACTCAAATGTCAATCAATTTGGAGTGAAGGATGTGTCACACTTTGTACAGTTCTTTAGGTTGAAAGGTATGTTGTAAGTAAGGCTTTCAACACCATATTGCTATGTATGTCATGTCGCATATCATTATTTATTTCACAAAAATATATGTTAAAATATTATTTTAAGGTTAGAAAAATCATTTTCAATTAAAATTTTTAAATAAAAAATAGAGTAGAATCAATAATTATGTCAAAATATGTGTATTTATGACATTTGTCATTTTATATATGTACATATGTGGTACAATAATGTAAAATGAGAAAAAAAAAATATATTGAGAGACTTATTATTAGTATTGGACTAGGTAGATCAAGCCACAAGTTATTGTAGCAACGCATTATTTGGGAGTCTGGTCGCAAAAAAGTAAAGTTTGGAGACCAAGAGGACAACAAACAATAGTTTAAGGACTTAAATTCTACAAATTGAAGGGTCAAATGACAAATAATAAAGTTTATGGATGAGTACTGAAAAGTACCAAAAATGAGCGATTTTTTCCATAATTTACCTTTTTTTTTTTTATTGTTCCTTGGGTTGGGCTAGTACTGATCACTTTTGGCCCAACCTTTATATACTATTCATCTATAATAATTCTAACTGTGTTGTAATATATATGAGGTATGTTGGTCCGCATGATAGGGCAGATATTTTGTACAATAAATTTTATACAAAAAATTTAAATAATAAATACTTAAAAATATGAAAAAAAAAACATTGATTAAAGCCGAACTAACCTGAACAATAATTGAAATTAGGTAAATAGAAACATAACATCATATATATTTTGAAACATAACATAACTAAAAATTTTCCTATTTTATCAACTTAAATTCTAATTTTTAATATCAATGAGAAATTTATTTAGAAAAATTTGCCTTCAATTTTAGTTATTATGTCCAAATTATTTTATTAAACCATAGAGAACAATTCATACTACAAAACACAATCATGAATAACAAAATAATATGATTGAAACACAAAATTATGCTTAATTTATGTTAATAAATTTATAATTTAACCATTAACTTAATAAAGATAAAATTTAAAAAATTAATTAAATCCAAATCAATCAGAACCATAGCTAGAAGTATATAAATTATAATGATTAAAGTTTGCTTTTGAAAAACAAAATTAAAGAAAAGCAACAAAAAAGTTTGAATCAATACTGAAAATGAAAATATATTAGGTATTAAAGGCTTAACAATTGATTTAATGAACGTAAAAAAAAATGGCTTAACACAAGAACAAATAAATTATTATACCCAATGTCTTACTTTAGAATATAGTACATAAAAATAATAAAGATGTTAGGGACGAAGAGAATAAATAGAAATAATCTAGCTAAATATTTATTAAATTGGAGGACCAAAATAAAAGATGGACGGAAAATAGAGACGAACATGGAAAAGAGTATAAGCTTATAAATTAAACTGATATTTAACTAGATAACCTAAAACTAGAGAAATTGTAAAATGAGCCCTAAAAAATTCGAGCACATTGTGAAAAGGAAATCAAACTTAAGGAATGATCAATTGTGTTAGAAGGAGGGGGGGAAGCAAAAGCAAAAAATAAATAAATAAATAACGGTTCATCTTCAATGATGAACAATGAAAGCCTTACAACTTTTAAAAGTAAGCAAGGCATGTGGGTTATCTATAATATAATCACTATAAGTCATTGATGAAACAATATAAAAGGGTAAGACTTACCTTGACATTAAGTAAAATTTGAGTATAAATAATTATAAGCACACAGAGTAGTCAACTGAAGATATGTTTATATAGTATCAAAAGAGCATTAAAGATAATAAATGAAAAATATTAAAGTAATTCTATTAATCAATTCAACAAAACCATTAAGAGAAAAAAAAGTTTCTAACGTTCATAGTGTAGGATAACATTGCATAATATATATACATGAGTTTTCCAGATTTTTTACTCACTAATGAATTAGTAGTAAAATAAAACCTTTTAAGAATTATGCATTCATGCATAATACAAATTGTTCATTTATTTCAACTAATCAAAACTCTAAATAAAATCTGTGTAAAACGCTCATATGTTATAAAAAGTGTGCATTTATTTCAACTAATTAAAACTTTGAATCAAGCCTATATAATTAAAACTTTGAGTTAAACCACCAAGAGAAAAAGCTTTTGGTATTTAATATGGTTAATAAAAACATGTCTTTCACTTTCATTTAAGGTTTTATCATTTTAAATTTAAATATACCATCAAAAATTTTATTTTCCTAAAAGTTCACGTCTTGTATCTGAAAGTCTGCCACATCTGCGACTAGAGATCAAGATAGTCATCTCCTTTTCTTCTTAAAAACCTTTGACTTCTAGTATATACAAAAAATCTGATTAGCAAAATGGAAAAAATAGAATTATGACAGATCATGAAAGTTGGGAACTATTATGGCAAGAATGTTATATCTAGGGACTAAAAAAGAGATTTGATCATTCTTAGGAGAGTAAAACAAATTTGAAACAGCGTGTCAAAAAAAAGGGAAAAACACTCTTGGGGTCCCTATAATGTTTGTTATGGCAGTAATGTTCTCCAATTTTTATTATATGATAATCATGTTACCATCAGTAAATGGTCTATCCTCTAACTGGCGACAGTAAGCTAAAGTGGGGGAGTATTATGACAGACATGAAAAATTTAGAGACCAAAAAAGGTGTTTAACTATAAGTTCAAAGAAGTTAAAAAACAAAAAAAAAGCCATAATGGATTTACTGTTAATAAACAGTAAAAAAGCTTTCTTCTTTAGAATATAGTATAATGTATAATTGGAATCAATGAATATTTACAAAATTAATCTCCCTAACTATTTTATTGACCGAATATATTTTCACGGACTATCTAAATTAATATTCCCAGAAGCTTATTGCTTTGAAACTTTCCTAGATCCTCATTTAATACTAAAAAGTGATTTAAATTTCTAGTATCTTCTCAAAACGTGGAAAATGCATGTATAGTAACCCTTGGGAAGGACTTTCCGGGAGAAAAGTTGAAAATCCTGGGGAAAAAAAAAAGTCAAGAAAGGGTAATATGGGGAAATAAAAAAAGGGTACGACGGCAGGGAAATCAAACGAGTCATGAGGAAAAAGAAAGGATACGACGGAGGCAAGGTGACGTTGGTGGGCGGACAGGGCCTTTTAACTTTTGTGAGCCGCCCCATCTGACTGCCCTCCACCGCCCACACCACATTTGGCCCTCAACGACGTCGCTTTCTCATGGCCGTGGAGCACACGTGTCCACCGAACGCGTCCAACAGGTAGTAGGTTTCTTATCAATTATCCACATTAACTGCGTCTTTGGCCCCTAACCTTTTATTATTGTTCCATTTGGACCCTAATCTCAAATCATACATAAAAAATTCTCAATCTCAATTTAATGTCCTATTTTGGATCTTTGGATTACGGAAAGCATTAAAATGGATAGAACTAGCCAAATAACACCCCAACATGGGGCAATTGGCTACTGTGGTATAATGAATCAGCTATAGCAATGATGTGGAAAAAGGAAGAAAAAAATAAAAAAAAAAAATTGAAGCCCCCCCTAACCTTACTCATGCAACTCCCTTCTATTGTCATCATTCTCCATCCCTGCGCCATCCTCTGCCACGCTCTCACCTCATCTTCCATCTCTGTCCAGGCCGACGCCCTCCTACCACCTCTCCTAAGGGTGTCGTTCGTTGTGCCCAACATCGTAAGCGAAACCAATGAGAACCCATCACGAAATCGCCAAAAAACCAATTAACTTGAAGCTCCGGAAGCAATCAATGAACCTAACAAACTCATTGGACTTGTCAACCAAGGACGAAAGCATTATTGGGTTAGGAAACTACAATGTAACAATAGGGCTTGGGACGTTGAAGAATGAGCTCGCTGATCATGATAGTAGGGCTTGGGACGCCAAAGAAGGAGCCCGTCTTTGACCCTTTTGCTTCCTACTCTTACACTAGTGTCTTTTGCTTCTCTTCTTTATGTAATTCCTTCTTTATAATTCTCTTGCTTTGGACCATCGCAAAAATAGCCAAGATATTGTGGAATCAATTTTAGCATTAGACATATCAAATGGCACCTCAGGCTAATCCATCATCATTGTCAAGCCCATGATTCTTCGATGGCTAGCCTTCATTGATCTGACCCCATGTCATAGACGTTGGCACTTCCTTCGAAGGCCTGCAATCGGAGAGCTCCGTTAATTCTGCACTAATGATTTCTTCTTTTTTTTTTTTTTTCATTTTTCCTTCTCCACTTCATCATCATTTTTTCATTTCTACTCCACATCATCATATTAGTTATTATTATTATTATTTTTCTTTTCCACATCATCAATAGCAAGTGATTTATTATGCAACTATGGCAAATCATCCACGCTAGCATGTTATGTGGCTAGTTTCATCAATTTTAATATTTTTCATCATTTAAAAGTTTAAAATAGAATAATAAATTGAAGTTAAGGACTTTCTATACAAGATTTTGAGATTAAGGTTCAAAATAAAATAATAATAAAAATGTTAGCGGCCATGGATGCAGTTAACCCTCAGTTATTTATGTTGGATAATTACTAAAATTTTCCTGTACTTTTGGATAAAAAATACAACTTGGTCCTTATTGTTTCATTAAAACCGTGTAGTTCTTGCCTTTCATTAAATTTGAACTATCTACTAATAACTGGATAATTAGTTAATAGTTTAAATTATCAAATACATCTATCTTAAATATAAAATTGTTTCTTTTTTCCCTTATTATAGGAAGCAAAGTGTACTTTCTAAAATAAAATAGGATACACTGGAATTTCACCCAAAGCTTTACGGTTAGTTCACGAAAGTTAAAACTAGCGTGTTAACTGGTTTTTGTGTCCTACCACCGCAATTTCATGTGGGGTCTCTAGTTTTGTATTCTAATAGCCATGGAAGTTGTTTTATTTACATTGCTCTACCAGTGAAGCTTTAGAACAGTGATGTCTTGGTATTTGATCCGCTGGAATTTGGTAGGAATCGGATAGTTAGCAAGAGGAGCGTGGTGTTCAAGAATCTAAGTGGAGCTCGCTTTGTTTTTTGCCCTTAGTTTTTTAAACGGATAATCTGTTTCATTCCTTTTGGATTGGGGAAAAGATGAATTTCTCAAGTCCACACTATATGGTAGCCATAATTTGGGTTGGTGCAAAAGTTCCTACATGGTGCCCAGTTTGAGAACAGAACGAGAGCATCTGCTGCAGATATGGTGCCGATGTCGCCATGGAAGGCATCGAGAAAGAAGAGGAAAGCGGGCCAAACGGCGAGCTCACGAGTGTCTGACAGATCTAGTTGGAGACAAACCCGCACTTGCCTTGCCAATGCAGGAGAAGATGGTACCGACGCAACTGAGGAGAGCAGACATAATCTAAGCGGCCCAATGCCAATTACGTCGCAGATTCACTCCATCAAGCACATGGAGCTACTGTGACTGCGACAAGAGTGGGACGGTGTCAAAAAGCTTTTATTCAGATAAGCTAAGTGGGTGAGAGTGTCTTCGGGCTGTAAATAACACCAACTACAGGGGTACTTAGGACATTCCGAAACCAGGGCCCCACATCACATTGATGCAATGCTATGTTAACTTCCCCTATTAAATCCTCCCTAACTGGGCCCTTGAGCTCTTTACTGTTCACAATGCAAAGAAAATCTGCCTTTGAATTCGTGACCCTTACATGAAACTCAGGTAAGACGAGCATGACTAATTAGTTGGAATTAATTTGCTCGGATGCTCTCAGGCTCAGCCTGCAACAAAAGTAGGCCGAACAACAACATCGGCCCGGATTACCGGACGTCCGCCTGTTGTCCATTTATGGACTTCTATCACGGGAAACCCAAAAACAAGAATGGCCACCGCATGAACTGTAGCTGGATGGTATAAATATTGAACACGGTGAATAATAGCTATTGGGAGTTTTGTGAAAACTATGTCCTCCATCTAATTTCACGAAATCAACACATACTAAAAAAAGCGAGCCATGAGATTTAAAGCTAATTCATTTTAATGTTAACTTGGTTTAAAATGGTTTATTTTGATTTTTATACTTTTTTTTGTTTGCATTTAATTTTATTAAAAGGTCAATATTATATAGATATAATAATCCATTTAAAATACAATTTTTATGATCTTATTATTTTTAAGAAATTTTTTTAATACCTAAAAAAAATTCATAAAAATTTAATAATATTATGAAAATTTACTTTCAAATGAATTGTCACATTTATTTAATATTGACTTTTAAAGAAAATTGATTCCAAGAAAAAAATATAAAAATAACAATAAACCATTTTAGGTTAAGTTGATTTAAGTTAAAATGAATTGATTCTTAATTTAGTCTAAAAAGTGCCTTCTACATATTTTGGGAAGACATTTATTTTCCTCAAGTTTTCTTGAATTTATAGTTATATATGTGTCATTTATTTTGAATATTAAAAGTTAGTTAACTAATAACTGGAATATTAAATATAAAATATAGACAACAATACAACAGAGACATACCATCATTTAGCTGTTTATATTACTAGTTGCAAACTAACTTTTATATAGGCCCCAGATAAATAAAAACTATATAGTTTGGGAAATCTATCAAAATTTTAGAAGTATTAGGATTTAAATTATAAGTTGTATGAACTTTTGGAACTTGTAAGGTCTTCATCCCCCGAATGCCAACGGTGAGTGGGAAACAAAAAGGGGTGTAAATGGGTTAGGCCGGGCCCTGGCCTTTAAGGCTCGAGCTCTGCCCATTAACTTAACGGTACTAACCATGCTCGAGCTTGATATGCTTGAGCCCCAAATTTGAGGCTTAAGCTCGACTTGAGTTGGGATCAAGCTCGGCCCTTTAGGCTCGATAAACTTAAATTATTGGCCCTAGATAGAACTTAGGTTTGAAGCATTACATATCACTCAAGACCTCTAAAGCCTATAATTATGAATGAGAATCTAAATACAAGAAGCTTCAAGTCTAATATTAAGTTTTACAATATAGTTCATGCATAATAATAAGAAGGGTTTGATAACAAGCGTTCCTAAAAAGCCCAAACAACATAACAACCAAATAGATATCAAGTTTTACAGCTTAAATGAAGCAATCATAAACCGATCTAGGAATTTATTTAAATGACCTGAGAATCATACAATAAAGAAAGATGCCACTAGTCATATGGTAATTTCCTTGGCAAAACTCCTATTATGCCTACAAGAAATTGCCTTATAGCTGCATATAAGATTCCATGTTGTTTAAGTAACAACAAAACCATAAATATAACAAGTAAAACTTCCACATATGTTTCACTATTCCCACATATTTGACATTCATGCAAGCATATAGCCAATAACAAGGCATATGTTTATTCCTCTTAATACTAGTAGAATCAAGCAAGGCATAAAAGGCTAATGGAAATTGAAGTAAAAGAAGTTGGAATCTATATTCCCAAATAAAAAAAAGTAATAGTATAAACTTGATAGTTATGTATTTTTTATGAAAATAATAACAACAAAGACAATATTAGATACTATTGGAAAAATATTCTCTTTTATTTCCTTTTCTCCCCAAACCAATGACAAGAATGAAATGGATCAACCATAAATCCTATTGATCAGGATAGCTCATTTTGATCTCATTATAATTATTTTATTTACTTACCATTCCATCATTATTAGCTACTATATTTGGCATCCTAAATAGTAAAATAATGGTGCTTGCATATATCTCCTCAATGCAAGACTGTCGTACACTATGATAAAAATATCAAGGTGCATTCTTAAGCTTATGCTAAGAAATAGTTGAAACAATAAAGGAAAACCTTAATAGGAAAACCTGTGGCATGTTTAACGAATAAAAATTCTCAGCAGGGAATATTTCAAAAATTCTAAGCATGTTTAACAAATGCAAGAAAGAAATAAACAATATATTATAACAAAATGAAAAAGCAAGGACTAAACAAAAAGGCTCGATTGAAGAAGGCAAATCTCAAGTACGATAACAAATACTTCAATGGGTAGAGACTAAACTAACATAGCAATATCAAGTGCAAATTCCACTGTTATTGCTGTTTTCAAATTTCAATTCATCTTTTTTTTTTTCCTTCAAGATTCAAGAAGGGTCGAAGATCTACCTACAAATAAATAAAAAATAGGCATATTTAATGAATAAAGCGAAAATGACACAATAATAGAAAAAAAAAAAACAAATTTGATCTTGCTGTTTGGAGAAATGGGCACTAGCCGCATGTTTTGTCGCTGTCGGCATTGAACTCGGTGTGTGCCATCATTGACATTAAGCTTGGGACACTTTGTTGCCAACTTGCCGTTAATCAAGGATGTGGATCTGTGGATGGTCGGGGTGGTAAGATTTGAGCTTGGCCCTTGGAGAAATGGACACTGGCAGCATTGGTTGTGGTTACAGGCGTCAAGCTCGGCTGGTGTCATCATTAACATCGAGCTTGAGGAATGTCACCGAATCATGGTCGATCGAGGAAGTGGATCAATAAATGATCGGGGCGGTGATATTTGGGAATATATGGGACGGGAGGGATTTGCAAGTTGAGGTCTTAAGGTGAAGTAGTAGTATTTGAGCAGTTGGGGGATAATTTAGGAATCTAAAACAATAAATCAAAGGCCTAGCCCAAATTCACTGCAAAGGCCCCTTATGCTCGATATAATATAGGGCTGAGCAGTAGTAGGCTTAAGCTTGGGCCATTAATTTTCGAAGCTCAATTTTAGGCTCGAGCTTGAGCTTGAGCTCAATAGGCCTGACTCGATAAATCTCAATTCAAGTTCAAGCTTGAGTTATCTAATAAAAGCCTAGCTCATTTACATCCTTAGAAACAAAATGAGATGGCTCACCTTTTCAGAAAGACAAAAGAAAAAAAATTGTCTTTTTGTGCTAAGAACTTAGCGGTGTAATAAAATTGAAAAAATATTTAAACGTATTTTGCACGTACACTAAGTGATGGAAAATCTTATCATTGATAAACAATTTTGCTTTTCAACTAGGATGTAGAATTTGGCTCTCCCACCTTTGTTTAAAATAGTTCATGATCATATATATTTTTTTGTTATAGTAGTATTTTTCATGCAAAGCAAAAAAAAAAAAAAAGATAGAAATCAAACTAGGATGCTAAACCACCAAAGAAAATTAAAAAAAAACATAAGAGACATATAGGTGGGGATTGAGATCATCTTAAGGTGAATTTAGAGACCAGTTGCTAAATGAGTAAGTAGGACATAACAACATGTTTTTTTTTGTTAACACACATACACATGTGTGTGTGATGGCCCTCGGAGCTATAAGTCTAATCAGTCAGGTAATTAGTTAATTTAATAAATTACACTTTAGATAATTTATTTGCAAGTTAAGTCTTGGCAATTTAGGGTTCAGTAGTTAAAAATGAATAAAATTGATCATTTAAGCAAGCCGGGCCAAGAGGGGTATTTTGGTCATTTGACATAATTACCCATTTTTATTGCACGGTTGCATAGAGCATGAGAAAATATTAAATTTGAAGTATTACGGTTTTTTGTGATTCCCGCTCTATCATCGTGAATTTGTGAATTGACTAGATTGTCTATAAGTGGTTTATGTGTAATCCTGAGAAAAATAGGGACAAAATGGAATATAACTGAAAGGCTAGGACTGGCCGCGTATTTAATTCTGTGAAGAAACTGCTCTCAGCGTAATACCAACGTTAGGTCTAAATTTTTAGCATTTTTTCAGTTAAGGGTTAAGTGTTAAAACGGAGCACTTAGGCCATGCATGCGCCTTGCACATGCTAGCTTACTTAATAAGCCTTATTAATCGGCCAACTTGTTTTCTCCCTTGCCCAAAAGCTCCAGCCAGCCAAAAACTTCTCTCACCTTCGAACCACCATAGCCAAGACCCTTCTAAGCTCAATCCACCCAAATTCAAGCACAAATAATCAAGATTTTGAAGGAAAATCAAGTTTTGTGCTATCCTAAGCTAGGATTTCTTGCTTCTTATCTGAGTAAGTTTGGTTTTATTATTTTCCCTATTTTTGAGCTACAGTTTAGGTCTGTAAATTCTGGAAATTAATGTTAGACTTGGTTTTTAAGAGAAATCAAAGGTGCTCAACATGTTTGAAGGTGTTTATGAGCTTATCCATGGTTAAATTTGCTCCTATGGTGTAGTTTTCATCATCTTTGAATTTCTGGCACTATTCATGCGATTTTTATGGAATAAATCATGGCTGGGATTGTTGTTTGATATGTTTCCTAGCTTTAAGAAGTAATTTGAGATGCTAATGAGCTAAAATCCAAAAAGAACTAAGGCTGGAAGTTTTGTGTAGCCGAAACCGTGAGTGTTGAGCTAAGTATGGTTTAATTCTTTTATAACCAGCCATAATTTCGTGTTCCAGGGGTTTTGGTAGCTCAATAAGGTTTTTTTCTTACTTATGAACTAGTATTTGAAGGCCAAGAAGTGGGAGAATAGGTGATGAGCAGTGAAATACACATAGAAACCATGTTGTGCATTTAAGGTGCATTAGTTACCATGTTGTGCATTTAAGGTGCATTAGTTAAGAGCCTGTGGTATTAATTTTGTTCCAGCTAGGAGTTGCTGGTTTTAATGGTTTAAATTAATTCTAGATGATGTTATCTTGCTTATGATTTGGTGTTTAAAAGCTAAAAATCAAGAGAACATTTATTTGGAAGTGAATTGCCCATGAATGCCATGAATGTGCATTAAGGTGAAGTTTTGGGTTGATGTAATTGTAGTTACTTCCAAGAATAAACTGTGTTATTACAGTATTTTTGGTGGCTTTTGGTGGTGATAATCTTGCTTACACACTAGTATACAAGGCATAAAAAATAAGAGAGCAAGATTTGGGCTACATTTATGCTATTAAACGTGTAAAGAACCACAAGATAGGCAAACCGGAGACAGAAAATTCTAGACAATTGGTGGTTGTTTCAGGGGCTGTTTTCAAGTGTTAAAAATGATAAATTGTGCTTAAAATGATCAATATAGGTGCTGGGAATAAGCTACTAAAAGATGACCTAAGTTTGGGTTGAAACCGAGACAAAAAGGCTAAGTGCTTGAAGCTTGCAAACTAAGTTATCTAAGGTAAGGTTTATTTAATTTATATGCTTATGTGCTAAATAAATTTGGCTAAGATACTTGTATATCAAGTGGCTGAATTATTGATGTATTTAACAAGCATGTAAATTGAGTATTGATGACTATTAAAAAGCTTATATGATTGGGTTTAGTAAGAAACTAAACTATGAAGTGCATATGAAGTGTGTAAGTGCATATTTGTAAACTTATACCTATAGGCAAAATGGATCTTAATATGGTCTAATTTATGGTGAGTATGACGCGTTAGGAACCTACGATACCTAAGGTCACAATGATAGGCTAAGACTTGGATGGACCTAAGAGGGGGAGGTGTCCTTAACCACTCACGAAACTTTATAAAGGTAGCACTAACACATGCACTAAATAAGCAAATAGTTCACTCCTGTACATAAAAAAAGGGATATTGAAAAATACTAAGAAGCTTTCAAAGCAGTATTTGTATGGACAAGCTGAACTTGTCAATTGCAGGATAAATGGGTAAAGGAATTGTGGGAACTAGCTACTTCCATAATTATTGGCCAATAATATGAATTCCTAGCACTATGACTTAAGCTCAAGTACATTAGGCATATATCGACATCTTTATGGATAATATGTACTGTCCTATATTGTTGATTTTTTTTGCAGGTTATAACCTTTACTGGGAACTTTTGGTTCTCACATTCCTTACATATTTTGTGTGCAAATACTGGTGGACCTGGGGCTAATAAACAATAAAAGAACCGGTTATTAATATTTTAATACCAGGTGTGCAAAAGTTAATTAATATTATACATTGTTGTTATGTTTCTTTCTTGCAGGTTCCTAGTTACTAGAATACTAACTTACTGGCCTTTATTGTACAGAGACAAGGAACATGGAATACTTGAACACTGTAGTAACCCCTTTTGGCAGTGTAACTCAGGTGGGGTCGGATTCCCAGATTCTCAGTGTGTAGCATATGTATAACACTTTTGTATATGATGTACATACATGTGTGCAGACGTTATGGCTCTGGTAAATGCTATGGAACTAGTGGTTGTGTTCCTTAGTAGCTTGTATGGATTCACGATGCATAATAGTATGTTTTATATAAATGTATGTTTGAAGTGCTGGCCAGCTACATCATTATATATTATTTTTATGGTTATTGACCTACAGCCATAGTCAGACATAGTATAAAAAAGTATTGCATTAAGAATTTAATCAATTAGCAGGCCCACTAAGGACAATTTACATAGGCCTAACACTGAATAAGTGTGAGGTCCCTGGGGTCCTATATGACTAAAATAGGATTAAGGTTCAAGGCCTGTGACAGTATGCACGCATGTACTCACACAATATATATGGGCCAGTTCGGATTGGATTATTTCCAATTAATGAGGTTGCATTAATTTATGGTCAACGTGGATCAAAGCGGGTTTTAGCGGGAGAATGGGTCAGGTTATGAAATAGGGGGTTTTGATAAGAAATTTACTCCATGTGCCACTAGTAAAAAAAAGAGCTCAGAAACAAATATCTCCCAATGCCGGTTAGCTTTAACAAGGAAATTTGAACCTCCTTCGATACTCATAGCATCACCAGTTAGCTCAAACATCGGCAACTAATCATTTAAACTAGATCTAAGGTTTAAGTCGACAACAATCCAATTGAGGATGCAAGCAAGGGATAATTTATCGAATGGCTGCAAAATCGTTGTTGGGGTTGATGATCGGAGCCGAAAGAGCTTCGAACGGGTGGCTTATGTACGGGATGGCAATGGTCGAAGGTCTTGGCTACTGGCCTGGGCAAAATGCCTGGTAAGCCAAGATTCAGGCCAAGAGTAGGTGGCATTGGTTGTAAATAAAACAAAAATGGGAGGTGCTTGAAATGGTAATTGGACGGGTTCTTTTAACCAATGAAAACCCAACTCAACTGGGTAAAAATGGGATTTCATTAATCCACATTAATTTCAAATGAACTGGCCCTATGTTTGTATATTAAAAAGAATAAAAAAAGAAAGAAAGAAAAAAGCCCAACCACTAAAAAAGCCGGGGAATCATATGGGTAAAACAACGGGAAGTTGAATCACAATAAGCCCAACTAGAAATAGATTAGGGTCGTGTGAAGCCTAATGAAGTACACCTACTAGGGTCCCAAAATTTAAAAAATGTTTCAGTATTTAAGTTTCTTAGAGAACTGCATCAACCATACTTAAATTACACATGTTGTTGTGAGGTCCTTAAACTAAAACAATTAAATAAATACCTTAAACTTTTTTTAAAAAATATTGCAATTTCTCGACAATTTCAGTTCCATAGTCAATCATTAATAACTATCCTATTTCTCATCAAGCAGCAATCCTTTTTCATTCAACATGACAACATTCATTATCTTCTAATACCTAATACAATGGTATGAGATTCGGTCTGTTACACCAGCAGTCAAGATCTGAGACATCTCATTCTTTTTTTTTTTTTTTTAAAATCCTTTAATTCTTAATGTGTACAAAAGTTTTGAGTAAAAAAACCAACTTTATAGCTTACATGTCAATTTTTAAGTGCAAGAAATATTGTAATAATACAAAAATAGCATGTATTAATATTTTAAATTTCTGAGCATTTTACACTTGGTTATTTATATATTGATAGTTAGAGCTAGTATGGTGGGGATAGAATAAATAATAATTGGGGTTGGAAAAGATTGATTGGCTATATGTGTGAGATACCAAGTAACACATTCATAAAGAATTGTCAATCAGATTCAAACTTTCTTTTTTATAAAATTCCAGTTTTTTTAAAAGTATGAGGATAATTAAGTAAACTTTTGTTAGTATAAGGAACAAATAATGACATGATTCATAATTTAGGGGCATTTGAAGCATTTACTAGAGCATCTACCATAGATTCTTCAGAGCTATGAAGTTCAATCTGACCGTTTTAGTTGGCGTGACAAGGAGATATTAGATCCTTGGTGAATCCACTCTTCCCCCTTACCCCAATATTCCCATAACACCTTTATACTAGGTTCAGTTGCCTTTTGGTGCTAAATAAGTTGGCATTCCCCTACCATATATTTAACTTCTTGAACCTTATACCTTGTATTACTACTTCTATGTAAAAAAATGAAAAAAAAAGTTAGTGAGTTCAAATCAAATTAACATGTGTGATTATGGATTAAATGTGAGTTGATCAAAGATTCAATTATAACTAAAAGAATTGAATAATTAATTTTGATATTTTGATTTTTATTATTTGATCTTTGGTGCAGAATTTAAGTATCCGTTTCTTGGTTTCTTGTTTGGTTTCATAGGCAAAAAAAAGTCCCTTACCAAAACAATTGAATTTAGCAATGTATATTTTATAATGAATGTTCTGTTAGATTTGAGACTTTCACAGATATAGATTAATGAAATTAAAAAAAAATGTTCTTAATATATTTGCAAAATGGAAGAATCGTTTGGCACTTTAACTTGATAGTCCTAGAAGGGCACCTTAAGCTTACTTAATCAATTTCTACATATGTATACATGCAACATAACCCTAGGTTTGAGGATATTCTCATTGACGTGCTAAAGTAATAAATCCATGAATGAGCTTATTGAATAGTTAAAATTCATAGATAATCCTAAAATTCAATGATAATAATAATAATAATAATAATAATAATAATAATAATAATAATAATAAAGCTAAAAAATGAAAAATAAATTTATTTTCAAGATTTTTTTAGTTTTTAGGTTGGGTAAAATTTTATTGGAAGTTACCAATAGTTAATTATCATTTTATTTTAGTTCTGAGTCTATCAATTATTCTTTTTCAATCTTAGATTTTTTTTTAAAAAAACGTTTTGTTTTGGTTCCCTACTAGATGGAACCATTAATTTAAAGTAACTATGTGACATTAAAATTGAAAATTTTAGTTTACTATGTTTGTTGTTTGACTTTCAATAAATTATTATTAGTCATTACATGGTTTGCTGCCAAGTTATTAGCAATAACAACCGTCTTTAAGGAGACTGATGCTATTTTTTTGCATCAGAATAATCCTAGTTATTTATTGACAATTTGTTATTACTAACTTGGTGACAACTAGCTATCACTAAAGTTAGCCACCACTAAGCTTGCCATTGATAGTTTTACTATGGCTAGCCGTCATTAAGTTTAGTGACTGCTTGCTGTTGTTAACTTTGTGATGGCAAGCCTTCACTAACATTAGTAATGACAAGCTGTTCATAAGCTAGCAACAATAATTTGTCAGTAAAGTAATACCCTTTAGTGACTATTAGCAGTCACTAATAGAGAATTTTTTAAGTTTTTCTCATTCTTAATTTTCCATATTACTATAGTATCCAATTCCTACAATTTAAACACTCATATTACAACAATTGTTTTATATATCCACAAATATGTATTGCATCATCAAGTTAACTAACTATTCAAATACATTAACCACATAGTAAGACATATAAATATGGTTCCAAAAAGTAAGTTAATAGCACATAGTCTGAAATGTAACAATATGAGTACATCAAAATATCATCTATAACAATTAAGGACAATGTTTTCTAGTTTATGTAGTGTGGATCTTGTAAGGGACACCTCTTAAGATCACTTATAGAATTATTTAATTGGGATGTTGTAGTCTTACACTTAGTCATAATTGGCTAGTCAAAACTTGTACGTAGTTCTTTAAAATTTTTATGCAGCTAGTTCAATAACCTAGAACATGGATATGCATGCATAACTTCAGCTTTAAGCAAGTAAAATAAAAAATCAAATACTTAAAAATTAATGACATTTCATAAAACACTTAAAAACCCCACACCAAAGCTATATATAAATATCTTAAACTTCAAGCATCAACTTTTTATATATCACTTAACTCTTAATGCACATCCAAAAGTAACTAATGTGTTTAATACATACTTATAAGTCTTTACATACACGTCATTGCTAGAAGTTTAATTTAGTACTCCTAGGTACTCAACCTCTAAGACATTTGAGATCACAAATACCTAGCTCCTGAAGTAGAAATCCACTTTAATTTCCTTGTGCCTCACTTAGCTTACTAATTGTCAAGGCTATGGAACTACTCAATTAGCATATTGTATTGACTAACTTGCAACTTAGAATCAATCTAGATTCAACATACAAATACCTCCATAAAAATCATAACTTAACATCTTTCACTTGTTGTTATGTTCACAATACTTAAAATTGCACAATATGAAACTAAAAAAAATGAGAAATTGGTGATTCTCATTAAGAGATTTTTTAACCTGAAAGAAAATTTTAAGTCAAGTATATAACATAAATATATAAAACTTAATATGAGCTCATTATGTCCCGAGGCCTTAAGTAATGACCACTAGAAAATGTTCTACTACAGGAATCTATCTTCAACCTAGTCTTACTTTATAAGAACATCATTTTGCCATAACAAGTTGCTATTTACCACTTTTTTACTTTTTCTTACACTTATTGTAAAATAGCATAACTTAATCTTAGTGGCTCAACTTGTCAAGCATAGTGGCTTAGCTAGGGTACTCTTAAGATTTAAGACCTCTTTTAGACACTTAACACCAACACCCTTATTGAGATCCCTTTAACTTACTTGAACCTTAAGCCCCTTTCTTGTCCACCATTTACTCTCTAGATCAATACATTTTAATCCATTTAGCAGCAGGTTTAAAACCAATTTAAACTCTTAAATACCTTTGAATATGCCTAAGAACACATTCGAACTTTTAAGAATTCATTTGGATTCTTTTTATAAGAAACAACATGCACTATGAAGCTGTAACGCCAAGGTGCATTTACTGCTATAAAATCAGCAACTCCTAACATTGCAGTGCCGTGCCTGGGCCTATGCCTGGAGTTGTAGCAGCATGCTCCTTGTGCCCATGCTTGCCACACATTGGCCCAATGCCCCTTCCTTAAGACAAATTTCTTTGGTTTTACTCCAAACTAGTTCCCATTCAGTAGAACAATATATAATGCATCAATTTGAACTTTCTTAAGCTTAAAATCTCTCACTTCAAGCAATATCATAGGACTTGAAAATCCATATATAGTACAAGCAAACAACATCACCACTTTTTTGAGTTCAATGTAGCAACCTTAAATCTTAGCTTAGCAATATAGTTAGCAAGCATAAATAAAATTTATATGAGTCTAATTTGAGCAATGATTAGCTTAAAATCAATTTGAACTTTCTTGAGCTTAAAATCTCTCACTTCAAGCAATATCATAGGACTTGAAAATCCATATATAGTACAAGCAAACAACATCACCACTTTCTCGAGTTCAATGTAGCAACCTTAAATCTTAGCCTAGCAATATAATTAGCAAGCATAAATAAAATTTATATGAGTCTAATTTGAGCAATGATTAGCTTAATTGGGGTCAGCTATGCTTACTTCCTTTTGAGACACAATCAAAGCTCCATTGGAACCTTTATGCATAACTAGCTTCTTGACTTGAAAGCTTACATCAAAGTTATAAACTAAGCTAGGAAATGAGTTTGCCAAGATACCCAGACCTTATTTTGATCAAACAAACTATTTAACCTTAAGTTAAACTATAGATCAGAAGCTTATCATAAACAAAAATGTGATTCTTAGCTTCCTCAAGCCCAAGTAAGCTTCGTCAAGCTACTTTGCAGCAAAAACCTTTGAATTTGGGCCTAGTTTTGGTGTAGTTATAGGAAGGATGAAAAAGAGCTTTTTGTGCTCAGGAAATGGCATCCTTTGGTGGTTTTGGGAAAGAGATACACTATTCCCCATTCTTTTCTCAAGTTCTTACACTCAATTACACAATAAACCCTTCATACTTAAACTAGGTGTTAACTTGGTCCCCTTTGGTCACAAAGATTCTTTAATCCTCATTCTTAAATGAAATTGGAACTAGAAATCAATACATTAATTTATTTTACCTAATTTCACCTTCCAATCCCATTCTTACTCAAATGACCAGTTACTTGATAAAATTACCATTTTACTCTTCTTAGCCCTACTTTGCTCAAATTATCAAATTACTTCTTTTTGATATATAAACTTACTTAGGTTATTACTTAGCTTACACATGGAGCTCAAAAGCATGAAAATCCATATTTAAACATACTTTTCCTAATAATTTAGCTTTAGGTCTTGAAGAGGTGCTATAGACCTAACCTAGGGTATTCAGTGCCCTTAGTGGACTTTTCCTGATTGCTTGCAGTAAACTGAATTGGCCTTAGTATTTTCTCTCTGACTACTTAACATGGCTCACAACTTGTTTTTTACATTGTTGCTCTAGTTGTGTAACATAGCTTATAAACTGTTATTCATATGGTGCTCCATCTGTTTTGTACCCTAGTGAAATCTTTTTGAACTTGAGTTTGCAACTAGGTCATTTTATCAACCATTTTTTTTCCTCCATGAACTTTTTAACTTCCTCATAAAATTGAGAAGCCCGCATGAAAGTGATAAGTGTAGTATACACAGCATTGTAATATAAGTGATGACGTTTAGGTGCTTGATAATGCTCTGAACTTGTTCTTGTGACATGCCACTTCCTTCCTCTTAAAAAAACTTCAGCAAAAAAACAATGCCTCATCAAAATTTGCCCTACTCTTGATGCCTTGTGTAAGTTCATCCACTTTTACACAATGTCTTCCTTGTATATTGTACTACATATTAGTTAGATAATACTTGCATAATGGTTTACATTGATAACATATTTGGATGATTTAAATCTGATTAATACAAACCCCAACGACTTCTATATTCTTATTCACCTTCTTTCCATCTTTCTTTGTGTAGTATATGTTCCATAATTTTAAGGACATTATCCAAAATTTAGATTACTTTTAGCTATCATACAACATTTAGTGCATGCCCTAATACTAACCTTTGCCCTTCAATATAGTTGTTCATTATTTTCCCAGCTGCTCCTCGAACCTAACTCATTTTGGCTTACATCCCTTTGAACTCAGAGGTATTCTACCATGCATCTAGCTCTACCTATATGTCCATAGTATCCATTTTCTTTCTCTTTTTGTTTTGCCGGATTATTTTTTATTCTTGTTTTTTTGAACAACTACATAAGGAATCTCCTTCCTAATTTTAAAAAATGATATAAATGGGAATGTGATTAGCTGGATCTAGCTAACATTTTGTTTACAATTACAATGTTTGGTACACCTTATATATCATCATTACTTGTATTTTACCAAGTGACAAGGCTATCGATACAAACCTCAAATATGCTAAACTATTAGTCAACTGCTCTGGCATCCCCAACTTCCTCTTAGGACATATATGGTGCATTTAAGTGGCCCTTGACAAGTTCACATTAGACTTATTCAGTTAACAAAGATACTAACAATTAATAATAACAAAATAAGATTTAATGCTTACTTTATCATGAGTCACCATAAGGTGCTATTTGAATAAAACAACCTATTAATGCCCCAGCTGTGGCTCTTAATCAAATAAAATAAAAATTAATAAAAAGTACTTTATCTTTTCAAAAAAAATTGTAAATAATTTTTAGGCTTCTTAAAATTTCAAATTTTAAATTGACATATAAGTTGAGTGAATAATCACTAAAAATGGTAACAATATATCAAATAATCTATTATTTAATTTGACATAAGAGTTTTAGGCTCCCATAAATATATAGAGGCACTAGAGGATTTGCTTGTGCTATGTTGCTGGTGTTGCCTGTTGCTTTAATGAGTCACTTCATCAGAAGGAATAACTACTTCCTACATCTCTCGGAATAGCTTCACAAATTTTCTCCCATCAACCCATCTTACAGTATCTCACAAACAAAGCATTCTACGCTATAACATCCTTCTTAAGCATTCCACCAAACACCAGGCGAACAACCCCTATCACCATAGCTTGCATACAAATGAACTAAAATGTTCCCTACGAATCCAAGCAACCACCAACTCGGTTACATTTTCATGTCCATGACAAAGATGAATGCCTCAGAAAGTTCTTTGGTATTGATGGGGCTGGTTGCAATGGCCATGGCATCCCAGATGTAGGCTCAGACGGAGTGTAGTAGGACTAGTAGTTGGATTCATCGGAGAAGTAGAGAAGATAGTGGAGGGTGTCTAACAGCATCACGTTGATTAGGATGGTACATAAATCCATGGCAAGTGATCAAGAAATTTATTTGTTGGTGACTTTGTTTAACATGTTGGAGTTGGGAAAGAGGATTTTATATGGGGAAGGAATTTTGGGCAGTGGGCAAAGGTTGTGATCTAATTGGTGGATATATCTATCTTTTTGGACTACTATGTGGTGGTCGAAAGGAATTGTCGATTTTGACATGGCTTTGTCATTTGTTCTCTATGTTATCATGAGATATATGCATAAAGCACGTACATGGTGAAAACCTCCCCTTTTGCCACATCCATTAATGAAATAGTTGCACATGACATGCTGTAGGAGAAAAATATAAAACAAATACAATATAATGTCACTATGGTATAGGAAAGTAATCATGATGTCCCTCTATAGAGATAACTATGGGCTACCAACATATTTATCGACTTGACCCATTGAGGAGAAAAATAAAACAGGTAGACGGACATGGACATAGCTAATGACTCACTTGTAACTATAAAAACTTATTGAGGCCTATTAGTGGATTTTACCCAATAATAAAAATATGGAGCTCCTTTCAACCCTAAACTTTTCCACCCCTCAAATTAGACCATATGAAATCTATAATCTAAACATAATGGAATGTGTTAAAAGCCTCAAATATCTAAAATGACATACATAATTGAGTAAATAACAATGCACATCAAAGCATATAAAAGAATATCAAAAAACAACTATTTGCATACATGAATATAATTGCTTTAGCCAAATACGTAGATACCTAAATGAACACATCCATAGATGACTAATAGCAATATTAAAACATAAAGCCCCATTTGGGTGACAATCTAAGCTTTTTCATATTTGCAAAATTGCAAACCCTAGCAGTCAAAATGCTATAAAACAAAAAAAGAAATATGAGAATCAAAAGTGACATTCACCCATAAGCAAACATGCACGTTGCAACCATGTCCGGCACAACTTCTCCCATAAATGGATCTATGTATAATTCTAAGGGGTCCACAAAATTTTTAATTTCTTTAAAAAATATTAAGTAAATTTTAGATGGACCCCATTAAAATTTATTAAATAATTATATTAATTTAAGATAATAAGTAAAATGAAATAAATGCATGAATAATTAAAATTACTTTTTTCATAAATACATTGAAATTAAATTTAAATTTTATATTTTTCTTTTATAAGTATCTTATATATAAAACAATAATTATATATGGACCCTGTAGGAAAAAATTTCTAGATTTGTAGCTGACTTCTCCTTTCCATTTATATGTATAGATTTATGGAGGTGTTGCACCTAAGGCCTAACAAGATGCAAACTTACGCCTAATCCCATGGAATGTATAGCCAAAATCTCTAAATTCACTTCATTTGTCCCAAAATGTGTCATTTTTTAATTTTTTTATAAGTACTATTGATGTTGTACAACATAAACATGTTGGATATACCTTTTACCGGCTAATATGATAATAACAATGGCAATAATAAGCTTTATATAATGAGAATGAGGTATTTGAAAGAATGTGTATAACTAGACAAAAATGTCCAACATTTTGCAGCACAAAGTGGAAATATGTTCTGATCAATTCTAAATGAAATCCTCCAACGTTAAGTTATAGAGTGTTCATTTACTAGAAGGGTTTAAGATTTGCTCCAATTTTCAAAACCTTCATGAATGGATATGGAGCTCGAGAAATACTATGCCTTTTAGAATGCTTTAGGTTTGAAGAATGGGCATTTATAGATTGGCTTGAGTACTCTGTTTACACTCCATCACATTTAGCAGAAGCAATTGTTGAGTCATTCAAGATGGTTAAACCCCTGATGGATAATAGAGTTGCGGTGGACATTGATAGAGCTATCTGTAATATAAAGGTTAGTGTTGTTGGTTTTATTTTTCAGAGATTCAACTGGTTTGCCTTTGAAGTTCCTATTGGCTTTGCTTGATGGTAATTTGGTCTTTCTTTGGTTGGGGCTATGGCTATCATGAAGGCTTTTCATGTAGGTTGAGTTTTAATGCTATGATTAGGGATGCTAATGGATGAGGTCAGGTGTAGATGTGTTATTCCAGACCTATTGGTAATGAGTCTTACAGTTTAAAGTCGATGTTTCTCAAATAGGCTTTTGGAGACCCTATACTTTGATAAAGTTTGATGACAACTTATTTTATTTTTTTTAAGTTATAGCCCCTCATTTATAAAAAAAATAAAGAATAAAGTAATTGTCCCTCCAACTTGGGAAATTAGGTTAATCGATTAAGAATATTGAGTTCAATTCACTTCCTAAAGATACACGTAATGTAATCTTAAGGTCAGAGGCTCAAACTTTCACAAACTTATTTTCTGGGTAAAGAAGAGAAAATTAGACAAAAACAAGGCCTTCAGGAGAGACCTGAACGCAAACTTCCACATATGCATAAAACATTTGTTAAGGTGTTACTCCAATTCGGCTAATTTACTTCTTGGTACTTATTGTAAAATGGTCATACGATTTTGGCCCCTGAACTTCGAATCATCCTGTTTCGATCCAAAACGTCAATTTTCAGAGTTTCGCCTACTTAAAGGAACGTTAAAAAAACCCCACCCGAAGGAAAGCTTGCCAAACACCCATAAAGGCGAAGGCCCAGCACCCAACAGAGAGAAATGTTTGTGATTGCCTCCCCCTCTTCTTCACACCCGGGAAACCTACGAACTCCGGGAGTGCGAATGTTGTCATCCAGACCCAGATTTTCCCACCACCATCACCGTAACCCTAATCTTCTCACCCTCGCCTTCCGCCGTTAATTTCCTCTCACCGCTCCAACTAATCGCTATCTCTTAGAGGAGTCGAGCGAGGATCGCGATTACTGCTGTCATCATTTTCATTTGCACAGCTGAATCGAGGGTTTTGATTTTCGGCGTGGAGATGGGGAGCGTGGACGATTTAACGTTTAAGGTGAATTTCAGTAGCGATGGGGCTACCCAGTTGAGGCAGAGGGTGAGAGACAAGTTGAAGGAGTTTATGGGAGAGTACACTGACGATACTCTTGTGGTACTGCTTTCGTACCTGTGATTTGTTCATGTTATTCGGATTAATTTTCAGTGTTTGTACGTTGGCGCTCCGTCTATTACTCGATTGGTTCGGGAAGTTGTGAACTGTAGTTTGGGGCTTTTTTTTGGGTGTCTTGGATTCTTCACGGTGTAGTTCTTTTTGTTTACGAGAGTCTTGTGTTATTATGCTTGAATTCTGAATGGGTTTTGGTTTCAATATTTGTATAAATGCGTTTTCTCCTTAATCTAGGCAACTCAGCAGAGCCTGCTGTACGAGCTCTCCTGTAAGTTTAGTTGCTTTCTTGGATGGCCTGACGGGCTATAGAATTATGCATAGATATTTCTATTTGAAGGCTCATTTTGGGTTTTTGTAATTTGAATCTAGGTTTCCGTTTCAGTTTATCTATTCACTTCAAAGAATGACACCTGAAAGACAGTATCTCCGGCTGTGATATGTGTATTTGTATTTTCTAACTTCTAAAATTATTTCCAACTTTTTTCCCCGACCAGGAGTATGTGATTGTCTTATTGAGAAACGGCAGGCGCAAAGAGGAAGCTCGAAACGAGTTGAACGTATTTCTTGGGGATGACAGTGATTATTTTATTTCTTGGTATGTTTAGCTTCATATTACTTTTACGAAAAATTTTAAGTTTAGCTCTGAGTGCTTCACCCTCAATGTTGATTTTTATTTTATTCAAACAGGCTGTGGGATCACCTGGCTTCAAATTTGGATATGTATATTTGCCCTCCAGAGCCTCATATCAAGGAGGCATCCAAGTCAAAAGCCACCGAGGAAAACCTTGTTCAGGGCAATGAGCCAGGCCTGCGCAATGCAGAATCAGAGAGAGGAAAGTCGGTGAAGGTGTCTAGGAATCGTCACAACAGGGATTGGAAAGGACTTGCAAGGGATCCAGAAGAACCCCCTCCTCTACGGAGTGCTGTGGTGGATGACTCTGATTCCAGGGAGAAAAGTCATCGTAAAGTAAGCCACAGAAGAAGATCTATGTCTCCTCATCAACGCAAACACAAAAGGACCAGGGAAGATGATCAGCAGAACACAACGGTTAGAATTCCTATGTTTACATCTGAAATTGGCAATTAATGTTTACAACAAGTGCAGTCACATTATTCTTCTAATATTATTACCAGTATTTGATACTATGCCATTTGTTCATAATGCATTGCCGTGTTCTCTTTCCTCAGTATTTTTCATAGCTGGGGGTTGGGGGAAGGGGAGATCTGTTACAATATATATGTAGTACAGAAAGACCGGTATCATGCACAATGCTACAGGAAGAGAAGCAATTGTAGCAAAAACTTATAATATCCTTTATATCATTATATGATTGGCTTGTGGAGAATTGATTGAGGCCCATTATGTTGCCTGTAACCAATAATAACTTTGGAACATAGCAATTTTTGAAGTTATATTAAGCTATTTAGTACATTCAGCATTTTCATATTGAGATGCATGGTTAGTGTTCATAATCGAGCAGCATAGTTCTTAGACTAAGATGGTTGATTACTCTCAGTTGCGGTTTGGCTTGCAAAATATTGTATTAGTTGAAGCTGTGCTGGCATTTTGAAGTAGATTTGATTGATCTGGGTCTAATAGATGTGACTGCTCTTTGGGGAAAAAGGCTTTTTGAGGGAGACAGAGCAACTGATTTTTACAATGCGTGCTTTTTGGACATAGTTCCTTTACATTTTCAGAAGGCAGGATCTGGCAAAGTGGTGAGGTTACTCTCTGTCACTGCGAGGCCATGGGTTTAATTTTTGGTCACGGCCTTCTTGTGGGGGAAGGGGTAAGCTGTTTAGGGTAAATGACCGTATGCCTGCCCTTGTAAAGCATGTAGGCTTGTGCATTTGGTATTCTCCTTGTTTTATTTACTAAGTTTAATTTTAGAGCCTATTCGGTTGGACTTAAGTCCAACTTAAGTCTCTCAACTTCTCCCATTGACCAAGGCTCATTTTTAACCCAGTTTGAATTCCCTCCTGAACTCTATCTTATTTACTACTAAAAATTGCCACGTACCTACCCTTGGGAGATTGAAGATCGGTTGGACCCCTCCCCCGCCCCCCAACATCCCATCCATCTCTTGCTATCACTTACCCAACCTGGTCTACACCCCATGACCACCCCCTCATTGCCAGCCACCCTTATCGATCTGCCGACGAGCCACCCACCTCGAGATTGAAACTGAATATGCTGAAGCTTCTTGGTTTCGATGGGTTCCATCCTTCCTTTTTAGGTTGGGTGAGAGTTTGAGTGAAGGAACAGTCTCAGAGTGGGTAGCTTGCCGGCGAATCGGGGAGGGTGGGCGGCAAGGAATGGGGTGTGGATGGGGTGGCCGGAGGGGGGGGGGGTGAGATTGAAGACTGATCACGAACTACTCTAGTTTCAGTCAAACCAGGCAAGAGGCGTGGAGCAATGGTGGTTTCAATCAAAGCTGTGGTGAGGCGTGGAGCAGTGGTGATTTCAACCTGACCAGGCGGGAGGCGACAAGATGTGGTTCAATCGAACTGGTGGTGGCAAGGCACGGGGTTTGGCATTGCTTGTAAATAGCATGCCAATACATGGCATAGTTGAAGGAATGTGGGCCATGGTGTTTGAAAAGTCAAGAAAAGAAGATAATTTAAGGCAGATTTAGGCCAAACGAATTGGCTCTTATTCTTTTGTTTTTTTGGGAAGAGTGAATTTTGATGAAACTGCTTGATAGAGTGAGTTGATAATTGGTATGGTCTTCAACTGAGTCAATCAGCTTCAGAAGTGAGATGTTTACAAATTGCCTTTTCGGATATATGCTTCAGCAGGCAATTCAGTTCAACATTGTGGAAAGCAGGGGCAGAAAAATTTCAGAAATAAAAATTAGCAGAGTGGGAGGGCAGGATTCTCTTAGCAGGCTAATTGGAAAGCAATGTCTGCACTCTGCAGTCTAGCAATTTATATTTTGTCAGTGGTTCTTTGCAATGTCTTTAAAGTGGCAATAAATAAGCTATATAGTGTTATGGCCCAAGGTATTGGCTTGCTACAGATTGACAGACATTGAAGTCAATTCAGAAACCTTCCTGGAACTATTCTTTTTTTGTTGCTTTTATGTGTTATGGTGACCAATCAAACAAGGGCTTATGTGACCTCACTATAGGTCGATGTTGAAGTCTGTTCAGAAACCTTCATGGAACTTTTATTTTGCTTTATTTCCTTTATACCTTATGGTGACCAATGAAGTAAGGGCTCAGTGGAGAAATATGTGGTCTAGAAGGCTCATTGTAGGGAGCCTTATGTTCTCGAAGATGAATTAAATTTTGTTTTTGGTATAGGCTGCTCCTTTCTTCTGTTTCTTTCTTTCACACATATCACGTTCATTTTCCCCTCCCTATGTGTTCAGCATCATGGTGGATTTCTACAGGTAACCCTGTTAGAATACTTCGAAACTGCTGCCACTTAATAAATGTTAAAGTAACATAACCAATTAGAACTAAACCTGTTGAGAGAGATCTAAGATAAATGAAATAAATAGATAGAATTATTAAGAAAACTTGATGCAGGTTAGTTGCCTGGACCTTTGTGACGCTTAGTGTTGAGTCAAGGGGGAAGGGTTGGAGGTGAGTTTAAATACCATCAAGTGAGTGTGATATTGTTAGAGCAACTGATTCCTTTGCTTGAGATGCTTGCTGCCAAAGGCTAGACAAATTGTGAAATTTCTGTGAGATGTTTTCTAGAAGATGTTTTGTAGTCAGATTCCATGCTAGAGGAAGGAGGCCCATGGGAATCAAAATCCACAGTATCGTTTGAGGTCTAAGCTCTCACATGTGAAGCAGTTTGGCGGGTAATTCTATCAGTTGACAATTTTGGCTTGGGTGGGAATTCTATCCGCCAACAATTGTAAGAGGAGAGGAAAGATCATGATCAATATGTGTTCTATTGCAACCAAGATGCAAAATCTATCAGCCACCTTGTTGTGTGTCCAGCAACACAACATATCATTAGTTGTGTTTTATTTTCCCTGTAGCGCATGTGCTAGTTATTTGGAGAGTTATTAGGAGTTAGTAGTAGTTACTAGGAGTTTGGATAGCAGTTATCTTTATCCCCTGGGGAGGATGATGTACACATTAATATTCAACGGGGAAAAAAAAAAAGAAAGGTAAGTTTTATCAATTCAGAAGGTAGAAAAAATTGAAGGTTTTCAGATGTTGGAGGTTTCCTTTTAGGAGTCTTAAGGTCAGAAGGTTCCCTTTGAAGATCCTTTGAGGTCATAGGGTTCTCTTTAATGAGCCCTAACTCAATCCCTCAACCATAATATCAGATCCAGGACTGTAACACATCCTGTTCATTACCCTTGGGCTAGGCAAGTTTGGGACTTGGCTTTTTCTGCTTGAGAACTTCTGTAATGTGTTAAGTTAATTTTGGGTTCTGTTTGGAGTTTCCCCTTTTTACTATTCTTTGGCTGGTTTGTCAGGAGTGGCATAGAAGGGCTTTTATTGGAAATTTCAAACTTCAAGTACAGGAATGCCAACTGTGATTGGTTAGGTTAGATGGAATTTTAGATTGTTTTACTGTATTTAGTCTTTATACACGGGTTAGCTCCACCTTGATGGCTCTTCTTGTGCCTTATTTAAAACAATATTGCAGTTGAATCCTTTTTGTAATTATTTTGGCTTTTGATCCTAAGGTTGCCTCGTGGAAATCACTCTCTCATTTGAGATGCTGTTTGAATGTGATACCTATAGGATCTCTACAGTTTATACTCTCCCTTGTGTGTTTGTGTGCGTGTTTTTTTTTTTTTTGCGGTGTGTTTTGTATGCACTTTCAGTAACTATACCTTAAGGCACACAAGAGTGTGGCCATCATTATTACCATACTATACCTTAACCCCAACTGCGTTGGGCTGAGTAGCATGAATTTCATAATGCCAGTAGCTATTAAACATCAAATTGGCACTGACTTTGTGCTGGATGTCATTTCTGATGCAACCTTCTCTGGAGGGAGTAATGAGATGAAATTTCAAAACCATTATCATCGTTTTCCACACTTGCATGGTAACGTATCACAAGAGCAGGATGAGGAGCGATATTAGCTATGATTATGTTATATTACGTGGTTGATACTGTGGAATCAGCATGTGCAACATGAAACACAACCACTTGAATATGCTGCACGTTGGTTGTAAAGTTAGCTTCTACTCAATTGGTCATTTGACTTGAATCTATTTTTATCTAGCTTTTCTTCAGTTGGCCATATTACTCTTTTATTCTTATAATCAAATGACACTACCATTCAAGGACCTGATTAGTGCCTTAATGCGATTGGATATGCTCTTTAGCATAGGAGAGGCAGGTGTGTGTACCTAGTGAGATATCCTGATATTATTCTGTTAATGCTTGGATTTACTGTCTACATAAAGGTTCCATGTACTATATTGATCTTCACTTGACTGATGTCTGTTGCAGTTCACTCTTGTTTCTGTAATAATTATTTGTTCTAGTATGTCGGAGCGATTGTTAGGAAATTTTGAGAGAACACATTTTTGGAGTTGCTGATGAACAGGAATTCTATATTTGTTGATCATCTTTTGCCACAATTAGTAGGAATATTGTCTCAATTTTGGCAGATTGGACTGTGATTGTGATTGTGAATTTGTTGGTGTGCATAATGACCGCAGAGGGGTTTCACCCCTGCAATGGGTTCTTAATAAAGTGCATCTGTTGTGTCCCATATTGTAGTTTTGACATAATGGCGTTACATTTCTTTGCTTTCTTGTTTGTAGTCTTATGGCCTACTTTTGGACTTTGTCACAGAGGGAAGCAGTCTCCAAAGCAACTATAAATGCTCCTAGACGGCTGCTTCAGTTTGCTGTGCGAGATGCAGTTGAAAATTCCAGGCCCAAAGAGCCTTCCTCCAAGCGTCTTCGATCTGTGGTTGCAACACCCTCAGAGAAAACTTTACCAGCAGAGTCGCCTCAGAAAGTTCAGTCTGTTGCTTGTGTGCCAAATCCCATGTCAACAGTGATTAAAGCTGTGGCTGAAGCTGCTGAAGATGTGATAAAGGTTAGATCTTCTAGAAGTGTGTTTGACAGGATAGGCCGTGGTGCAGATGCTCCAGAGAGTGCTAACCAGCATGCACAGTTGGGAGATTTTGCTGCCATGGAGGAAGAATATGGACATAGAAGCCAGGCCATGGAGAATGTCCAGCCAAGGTACTTTCAGAGAAGTGAGTACAGAGGACTAGGCAGAAAAGTAGAACCATTGGATACTGAGATGGGTTTGGCATCTGATTTTATGTCGGACAATGAGGGATGTGATGACTTTGCTGTTGTGAGTGATGGTGCTAGAGATGCATTTCGTACTGGAACATCTGCTGGTACGAATGATGATGATTCCCTCATGGTGCAATACAGTGTAGCTAAGGTCGATCAAATCAGGCGAGTTTCGAGGAATAAAGATGAGGAGATATCTCCTGTTGGAGTTCATCCTTCTCAAAAGATAGTGAATATCTCTGTGAATGTTAATGCTTGGAAACCATCTCACTATCAGGAAGTAAGAGGGGCTTCTGATTTTCATAGTCAGAAAACAAAGGAGACAAGACCACTTGCCACCAAAGCTCCTGTTCAACTGCAGGAGAACAGTGCTGCTGCTACTGTTAATGGAAATGTAAGTTGGTTTAACTTGATTGCATATGGGTGCCTCTGTGATCCCCCCCCCCCCCCCCCCCCCAAAAAAAAAAAAAAAAAAACTTTCTCGTTTTCTTGTTCTCTACCAGCATCATCTTTTTGTGTACTGAGTTTGGACGCTATATAGGCAAAAATTATCAACAAAGTTCAGAAAGGATATGTAAACATGCAGCAGCCTTCTCTTGGTGAGTTTTCTTGCTGTTTTATCCTTTTCCCTTCCCTCTCTCCGAGGGAATTTTGCATTTTCACTCTCGATTCTGCAGGATATTTCTGTTCCTTTCATTCTCTTTTGGCGTTAAAAAGCTTACAAGTTCTTTTTCCAAATGGGGTTAGGTAACACTTGTTTCCTTTCATGTAGGTTCACAAGGTGTTGCACAGCCTTCAGAGGATGCTGAATCTCGAACCATTTTTGTCAGCAATGTAATAAGGATACATTTCAGACTTTTTTTTGTAGGAAGATGTTTGTTGTTTCCTTGAAATTTTATAGTATGTATATGGTGGAAATACAATTGCAGGTCCATTTTGCTGCTACCAAGGACCGACTTTCTCGTCATTTTAACAAGTTTGGGGAAGTACTTAAAGTGGTTATACTTGCTGATGCGGCAACAGGGCAACCAAAAGGGTACTCTCTGTCTCTCTCTCTCCAGTTATTTTTCATGTCTGGATCATGGTCTTTATTAGCATATGGATGACTGAACAGGTCGGCTTATGTTGAATTCATGCGTAAGGAGGCTGCAGACAGTGCACTATCTCTGAATGGCACCTCATTCATGTCACGTATTCTCAAGGTATGATTTGATTGTAATAGCGCTAATTAACTTACTTTTCCCCTCCACTTTTTGGTTTTTTTTTTTTAGTTACATGTTGATATTGCTGGGTTATGCTGTAATCTTATTAATTGGTGGCAGTGGCACCATATGTGGAAAGTATGTGTTATTAGATTGAATTGTTGTGTCATGGAATCTCATGCAGATTAGAAAAGAAGGGCCTGGAATACAATGTTACTTTTGTCCCCTGCCCCCTATATATTTCTTCAATTATATGTTTATTTCATTTTAAAGATGCTATAATTCTATTAATTGGTGGAACCATTAACGGAGGTTATTCTCTAGAGGGTAGGAATTTTATAATCTGATAACTGGTAAATTGGTTCGTCTTTATGACAGCACTCTATTGCTAATTCCTGTGGGTTATCATGATCGAAGAAGTGAAATGAGCTGTCTGGGTGCTCCACCACTCGTCTCTGTGCTGTTCTTTTCTGTTCTCCTCTCTTCTTGTGTTCCTCTGTCGTTGCATCAGCATTCTCTTGTGATCAGTTGCTGCTTCTGGTGGTAGTTTTACTTAAATTGGTTCCTTGCGTTTTCTTTGTGCTTTAGGCATGATAGTACTAAGAAGTGATCATGGTCTTTAGAACTGGGGTGAATTTTTATTCCACTCTGTTGTATTGGACTTATCTTGCCAGAATTTATTTGAAGAATATAATTATAGTATTTGATATCTTGAATACATTTCAGGTTGTAAAAAAACAAGCTGCTCCTCCAGACTCGACATCTGTTACACCGTGGCCCCGCTTTGCTCGGGGCTCTGTATATGCTTCTGCTAGGTTTCCCAGACCTCCCTTTGCTAGAGGTATGGCTGCTGCATTTCGGCCCCTTCCGATGAAAGTTGGGGCGAGGAGCATGCAGTGGAAGCGAGATGCACAGGGAAGTCCAGCCAAAAATGGTGCTTCTGTTTTAGCACATGGCGGTCTCCCTTCTGCTCGCAGCCTCACCTATGTCCGAACAGAGCCTAAGACAGATGGGAATGCTAACGCCACCTAGTTACCATCAACTCCATGAAGTCGAGCACATTATCAAAATTGACTGGAAGGAGTTGACCCAACTACCGTCAACTTGTGGAGCAAAGAGTTGGAGGGACAGTGGCTTCCTTTTGGCGGAGTCATGATTCATCCGTATATGGATTTGTTTATAGTTCCTTTGGAAGTAAATTGGGAGCCATTTTGTAAGCAATTTTGTTAATATGCTTCTACGAAAAGAGGTGAGTGGCGTTTGTTAAGGGAAGGGTTGTCCGAATTAGCTACACGGGTGGGCAAATTATCCTACCCCTAGTTCCAGACAGGGTAGCTGACTGTGTGCCCTTCTAGCTGGGTACGTTTCTTTTTAGCTCATTGCTTTGTCGGGTTACTTTGATTATCATTATTATTATTATTTTTATTGTTCTTATTAATAATAATGAAAAGAAAAAAATAGTGACATGAAGGAAAATGGAGAACAGGGAAAAGCATTTCCGAAACTCCGTCTTGCAGGATATGAATTGGTTTTATCTTTCTTTTCTCTGTACATTGTACTTTAATTCCTTCAATAAGTGATGTGAGATGAGAGTAAAACTCCGGTTCGCATTAGCATTGGAAACTAATGTTAACAGTCACATGTATTTAATGGTAGTTTTTAGTTATAGATGGCGGTGGCCAGTGATGATCCAGTCAGGTTTGGGTTGGGTCAGATAATCTAGGCCCAGATATTGCCTAGGTTTAGGTAGGCAGGGTCTGGATAGGCTTGGGCTGGGTGAACCTGAGTTGAGCCATTTTTGTTTTGCAAAAAAAAAAAAAGTAAAAAAAAAGTAGTATGAATAAATATGTATCAAATGAAGATAACACGATGATGGATGTAAATTTTATTAATTAAAATGCCAAATGATACTTCCAACAACTAGAGCATCTCTTACATTTGAAAATGGTAACACTCCTAAAATAATCGAAAAGAAAAACTTAAGATTTGTGTTTCACAATATAATCAGATCGAATACAATCAAGAAACCAAAATTTAAAACCTACGATCTATTTCTGTTTCGTCATTGGATGGAACCTTATTTACTGGAACTCTTTTGACCTTGTTTTCGTAAAGTAGTAAGGGCTCAATCCCTATTGCAGACACATACCCAAACAGCTTCATGTGTGAGTTTTGTCCGTTTATCTAAAATGACTCTGTTTCCCGTATTGAAAGTTGACTTAGATGCCATGGTAGATACGGGTACAACCAAAATCTCTTGGGCCATGATGGATAAGATGAGAAATCGCATTCAACTAATTCAGAGTGTCCTCCTTATTGTGCTCGAATGATGTATGAAGACAATTACCCTATTCAACCAATCCCAGGTTTGTGAATATGAGCTGTTTCAGGATATAGGCGATAGAGTTGAAAGGTGATGATGAGGAAGACGGTACAATACGGGCCAACGTAGGCTCAGTGGCTATAACATTATCAGAATGACGCTTAGAGTAGAGTTTATACAACTTTCTTAAATTGTGGTCAGCTTTAGTAGAAATAGCAAGTGCAGATATTTGGCGTTGCCCTAAGTATGTGTGGTAGTATGCCTCAAGCAATTAATTGCGACCTGTAACTTTTACATTTGGATCTAATGTAGATGCAACTAAATAGATGGGCGAGATAACTTGGAAATTATCAAGTTGTTTCTTTTGCATTGTTTCAATGGTGGGTTTTAAAAATTCATTAACCTTGTACTAGTTGAAAACATAAACGATGATAATATATCAAAACTTGGTGCACAGTTAGATAGTAAATATTGGATAAAAAGTTTGTTGCTCAATAAAAATACCATAATAACTCAACCAATTTGAAACACTTTCCCCACATTTCGTCAGCAAGCGCTTGTGGGTTTACTCTCAAATTTACAAATTGACTCAAAATTTGTCCATGGTTGTGTATCATTTAACATTTTAAAAATTGAGTTCCACAGAGTGGAGTAGTCTAATTTAAACATTTTTCAACTAAAATTCAATCCATTTTCAATAGAAAACATTTTAAACCCATAAGTAAATTTGTTATTTGCTTTAAAAAAAATGGTGCGTTTTGAATTAGGTTAATTTCAGTTGCAAAAATTGTAAATCATTTTGAGCACATAAATTAAAAATATGACACAAGAAACAAACATAAAATAAATATTCATCCAAGAGGTGGTTTCAACTCTTTATTTAATTCCTTCAATGCAGCATCATTGTTTGAAGTATTGTCAAAATAAAGGGTGAATGACACCCATTGTCTTTGAACTAAGGCCCATGTTGCAGATTCATCCTAAAACTAAAAAATGTTATACCATTCATCCTATAACTATGAAAATGTTGCACTATTCATCATACCGTCAAATTTCCCATTAAAATGGACAAAAAAAAGTGAAAAACAAGTTTTAACCCTCGAAAAACTTTCCATTTGTCTTAGAAACCTCAATTTTTACATCTTGCAATCAAACTATTTCCTCAAATTTTTTTTCAACCATTTAACCCAATTTTTCTACCTTTGGGGATTCATGTTCATTTCCCAGGAAGAAGAACAGCTCTAGCTACCGCTGTCCTTTTAGCTACTCAAATTGTTGGTTACGTTGCCGATGATGTTGCCTCAATTGGATCATTTGCACTATCTGGGCAAGTATGATAGAATATCTTGGACACCACAAGCTTGCCCTCCTTCTGCTTCTTGTGCTGGCCCAAGTGGTACTGGAGCATTACCCAGTTGGTCTTTTCAGGTTTTTGGTTCTTACCGATGTTGGTGTAGAGGACGAGGATTTTGTTGCACCCATTCTGCTTGCCATTGACCATGACTGGTCTTGTGCCACCGGGTTTCTCCTCCTTGTAATTCGCATTCGGTTTGAATTTTCCGGCGCTTTCATGTGCCGGTGGTGTGGGCCTTGGATGGCCTGTGGAGGAAATGCCTTCTCAAACCATCCCTCGTTACTCCTGCAAGAAATTGAAACAATGAAAGCAAAAATCAAAATTGGGTTAACTTAGGTGTAACAAACCTGATATGTAACAAAGTCAAAGCAACAAAAAGCATCCCTTTCTTAAACAAGTAGTCAAAGAAGCAAAGCAAGAATTTGATTCTAGATTGTCCAAATGGCATCGTTCTTTACTCCCATTCTAAAAGAATTGGACAATATAATTTGAAAGTTAATATTATATATTTTTAATAACCGCTTGGATAATATTTTAAACTGTAAAATTAATTTTGATTAAGTTTTTAATTATAAAAAAATATATATAAGATTATGAAAACTAAATACTTTCAATACATTATTAATTATACTTGAAATGAAGAGACACTAAGTAGTTTAATCCTACACCCTTCAAATAGTGATTATATCCAAATAATAAAAAATAAATATAGTCCGAAAAATGTTTTGGTGGGAAGAAGAAGAAAATTGTTGAAGGAAAACTATGGGTTCGGGGTTAAATGTTTAAAAGAAAGGGAAGAAGTAGTTTGATTGCAAGGTGTAAAAGTTTTGGAGGTTTCTAAAGCAAATGATAAGTTTTTCGAGGGTTAAAACTTGTTTCTCACATTTTTTTTTTGTCCATTTTAACGAGAAATTTGACAGCATGATGAATTGTGCAACATTTTCATAGTTATAGGACGAACGGTATAACATTTTTTAATTTCAAGATGAATCCACAATATGGACCCTAGTTCAAGGACGATGGGTGCCATTTAACCTAAAATAAATGGATAAAAACTTATTAGCACAAATAAATTCCCACAAAGTATCTAAAATGCACATTATGATGTTCCAGCTAGTATGATCTGATTCCATGCACTCAAATATAATGAAGCATTTTTGTAATACCCATTCATCATTAATCCAATATGCAGTCATGCAATAAAATTCTATCTTATGGGTGATGTCCACAAATTACTTTTAAAAGAAGTACATTGATTAATGCATGCAAAATATGCTTGCAAATTAGATCTTTTAGATTCATACAGTTTAAAAATCTCTTTTCTAATAGTTTCCCCATATGTTTCTTTTATAAGTCAAATTCAAATTTTCAACAATAATCTTTCTAGATGCTCATCCTTGGCTTGTTTGTATGATTTATTTGTGATCATCATCCAATTAATTAAACCTTGTCTTATAGTTTTTGGGTTATATCAAAAAATACCTGGTCCACTGGAGCTTCCTACTTCCGTCAGCTGAGTTTGACCACAAGAAGTGTTGGCAAGATTTTCATGGAATTTGCTCAAATGTTGAGTCAACATTGTCATGTTGGAATTGAGTTTGTGTGCAAACTTGTTACCGCAATGCTTTCATTTTCCAAACCTCATTTCATCTTCCCACACTTGCTCAAAATGCACCCAAACCAAAGATTTGAGATTCTTGGATTTGCCTTGTGTGCCTTTAGGATGCTCGCTTTGTGGTGTCCATTGAATACATAGTCAAGGGAATCTTTTTAATATCATCATCAGAGAGTTGTCCAGGCCCAAATCGTAATCCATCATATTGATGTTGGCATCATTGTCAGCCACCTCTTGGATGTGGACCACTTGGCTTTTGTAGAACAAGCGGCCTTAGAAAAAAGACCCAACTTCGGTGTACGATGAGGAACTCATGGGACCCTTACCTTTATTTTTCATTCGAGATGCCATTTGTGAGAAAAAAATAATTAGAGATTAAGAAAATATTAGTGGGAGTTTAAGAAAAATAGATGAGAGCTAGAGAGAGAATATGAGAATGTTGTAGATGAAGAAGAAAGATTGGAGTAAGTAAGAGTAGGAATGGGACTTTCTATTTATAGGAGTGTGATAATTTTCATTTCCCAAAAAATCCCTAAGAACTAGCCATTTATAAGAGTTGGAGGGGAGTAAAAAGAAAATGCCTAATCTAACCGTTTGGGAGGGCTTAGAGTGCAATTTTCTCATTTTTTTTAAATTTGAAAGCCAATAGTTCGTTGTAGAAACGCTCATCCCGCTCGGGCTCAGGCTTGATGGGGCGAGGTTGAGCCAATCCTTTTTTGGGCCTCCCCTCTAGGCCCACATTTAGCCTACCTTTTCCCCAGTTTCCTTCATGTTGGGCCGAGCTAGGTTAATAACTCATTAAAAACTCGAGCAAATTCTAGAAAGCTCTTTCAAATGTGAGTTAAGTAGGTTATATTACATAGGCAACTGTGAGGAGGCTAAAGTAAATCATGATTCATTGGTGCATGTGGCTGTCACTTAAGTTGGTATGATTTCTACAACTCCTTAACCAATCATTAGTGTGGGTGGAGAGAGATAATATGGCTTCTGATTTTCTTTTAGTAAGGAAGAACCTGGTGGTTGTCAAATAAAATGATTTAATGCCTTCACTGTAAAATAAAGATTTTGCCACGTAGAGTCTCATGCTCAGCTTTGTATTTATAACATGAGAATGACGACATGATAAGTATGCAATAAGATAATATACATGATAAACATACAAGAGAGATAAATATACAAGTGTTTATCTTAAACTAAGTATTATCTCTAACATGCCGCTTCAATCTCAATGGGCTAGAAAGTATGTTGAGATTGTCATGAAAATGCTGGAACAATGAGATAGAGAGGGGCTTTGTAAGCACATTGGCAACTTGGTCTTAAGTAGAAATAAACTTCACATTTAATGTTCCTTGTGCCACATTTCCATGAACAAAATAGAAGTCAATTTCAATATATTTTGTTCTTTCTTAGAGCATAGGACTCACAGCAAGGTATGTGACGCTAATATTATCATACCAAAGACATGGGGGCCATGATTGAAAAATTTCAAGTTCAAATAGAGGTGATTGAATTTATAAGAGCTCAGTTGTGAAGTTTGATAGGGATCTCTATTTTGCCTTTTTGCTAGATTGTGACACAGTAGGCTGTTTGTGTAAACTCCAAGATATTAAGTTGGAACCAAAGAAAACCGCATAGCCACTTATTAAGTGACAATCATCTAGACTCCTAGCCCAATTCGCTTTTGAGAATGCACTAAGTATAGTATATGTAGACTTGAAGACAAAGAATCCAAGTGCTATTGTATGTTTTAAATACTTGAGAACTCTTTTTATAGTAGTCCAATGAGAAGATGTGGGATGTTGCATGTACTGGCGTAGCTTGTTTACAATAAAGGATATGTCCAGTCTCGTAAGAGTGAGATACTACAAGGCTCCAATAGTGCTTTGATATTTGAAGCATCAAGCAAGGGTTTTGCTAGTGGCTTTTGTCAACTTTTCACTTGTGGACGTAGGTGTAGTTACATATTTCGCATTTTGCATCCTAGTTTTGACCAAGAGATCTTGAATATATTTTATTTATGAAAGTAGGATTTTATCCAAAGAAAGTAGCACTTCAATGCCAAGAAAATAGTGCAAGGGGCCATGATCTTTTACTGGAAAATCATTTTTCAGATTTTGAAGTAGTCTATCAATGGTAGAAGGGGAAAAAATAGTTATAATGATATCATCTATGTAGACCAAAATGTAGATAGCAACATTTGAATGCTTGTAATAAACAAAGAAGTGTCTGCCTTTGATGGAGCAAACCTAAGCTCCTGAAGTCGAGAACTTAAACGGGAATACTAAGCATGAGGTGCTTGTTTAAGACCATACAAAGCGTTACATAGCTTGCAAACATGATTTAGGTACTTTGGACATTGATATCCTAGAGGTTGTCTCATAAATACATCACCAAGAAAACCATACAAGAAGGTGTTTTGAATGTCAATCTGGCATAGAGACCATCCTCTTAAAATGGCCAAAACAAGTATGAGGCAAATGGTTACAGGTTTAATGACTGGGTTAATGTGTCATTGTAATCAATTCCATGCCATTGTTTGAAGCCTTTTGCCATGAGTTGTGCTTTATAATGATCAACACTATGATCCGCATTTCTTCTAAGCTTGGAAACCCATCGACAATCAATGATGTTCATGGATTTCTGTTAAGGAACCAGAGACCACATTTTGTTCTTAAAAAGAGCTGTAAATTTAGAGTCTGTGGCTTGTTCCAGTGCACATCCTTCATTGCCACAAAATGAGAGAAAGGCTAAAAAACATCCTGTGAAAAAGCTGTAGAAATAAGAGCTTTAGATATATGATATCTAACTATGTCATCGGTAAATTATTTTGGCTTTCTGATATTGTCTTGTAGTCTTATCCTTACTGTATACTGAACAAGAGCAACTTCATGAGGACTAGGTTTAGACGTGATGCGGTCCGGTTATACGGGACCGGCATCTCCGCTGTGTGTGGTGATGAAGGCAGCAGGGGGTCCTGGGGAAAAATTGGTGTCCTGGGTGGATCGCCTCAAGTGATGGCCAGCAGCTCCTTGGTCCCGTGGCGAGGAGGTGACGTGAAGCTGCAACGGCGTGGTAAAGGGCCCGAAACAAAGATCCTCCAGGGATGCCTAGCTGGAACACTCAGAAGACAACGGTTAGGAGGTCCCCGGAATCTTTTTCCGGGGAGGAACCTCCGACGCCCAAGTCAGTGCATTTTTTCAGTGGGAAGCACCGTAATAAGTACAAGAGACATGTACTTGGCGTGTCTTTCTGCGGGCCGGAGGGAGAGTATTTAGGCGGAGAGGAGAGAGTGCCCTCCGTTTTCCGGCCTCTCTCTGTCCTGTTCTCTTCCAGCCGAAGCAGGAGCCGAAGCTGGAGCGTTCCCCCTATGGCCATGTGCCTGGCGTATTTAAAGGAGGAAATGAGCCTTTAAGATTGTGGCACGTGTATGGTTGGATGATGCCTGTACTGCTGGGCGTGGGATTCCTTGGCCGCCTGCAGGCTCCTCGAGCCATGAGTTGCAACAATCGTACCCTGACATGACAAGACGGGGGGTGTGTCACTTTGTCAGAGCTCATGTGAGGGCGCCTGTACAAGGTGTACGGGCGAAGTGTTAGAGACTCTTAGATGACTTCTGCCGCGCCTCTGAGGTCCCCTAGGTCGAAGTCCGTCTTCGCAGTGAGGGCCTTTCCCGGAGCCAGGCTGGTACCTCGGGGCATCACCTGTTTCCGAGGTTAGTTCGGTCGCCATCGCGAGGGAGACGGTCCGTTGATTTCCCGAGGTAGGTACCGGCGTTTTGCCGAAGTGATATTCCTCAGGTGTCTGGCTCCCATCTTTCCCGAAGTCCTTAGGTAACTAGTGTGGCCACACTTCGGTCATCACATGCCCCCCTTCGGAAAGCCGAAAAGGATACTTCGGCTGATGCTTTCATTTGTGGGCCATTTTCAGGACTTCGGAGTGTGTCATTTGCCACCCAAGGGATGTGCCTTGTTCGGGCAAATGCCACCTGTCTATCTTTTGGCGTTCTCGAGGTGCCCAATTTCTCCCAACTTTTTCATTTTTCCTGCCATTGGCCAGCGAACCGTCACGTCTTGAAACTAGGTGTGTCAGTTCTGGGTGATGCGCCTGGGTTTTCAGAATATCAGAAAGTGCGCCCAGGTTTCTCGCGATGGGTGGTACGTGACAAGAGCTGGCTGGGAAAGGTGCGTCTTTTCGCGTGCGAGGGGCAATTATGGCGTCATTTTGCCTTCGCGCGGCGGTTGTGCCCCTTCTTGCTCTATATAAACACCTTTCGTTTCATTTTTGCCTCAATTTTTTTTTTAGCTCTCATCTGCTCTAGAGCCTTTTCTCTGTTTTTTCTCCATTTTCCGGCGCAATTCTTACGGCGGAGCGATTTTCGGCTATTTTTCACGACGGCGTCCAGAAATCCAGATTTTGGCAAGGCTTTTGGTGAGTTTTGCTTCAGAGTTCCTTCGGTTTTTTGGTTTTCGGTTTCTCGAAGTCATTTTCCTCTGTCCCGAAGTCCCTCCTCTTCTTGTCCTGCCATATCTTCGTTCATTCCCGAGATCGGGCATCCTCTTATGTCTCCCTCTTGCCAGTTTTTTGAAAGTGAATTTCCTTTCAAAATTTTCAGCATTCTTTGTCTTTGTAGGCTCACACTTGATGTTCTTTTTCAGAAATGAGTGACGAATCTGCTGCCTACTATAAGTCCCTCTTTCTTGGTCAGACCGAGAAGGGAGAACAAACGAAGAAGGGTGCTACCAAGAGGCGCAAGACTTCCGGAAGCGGGCCATCTTCGGCGACGAAGAAGACGAAGAAGGACACCCTTCTTCCACCCCCAGAGGATGCGGCGGGGACTGAACATGTCATCGCAACTTCCATCCCGCCTGAGACTCCTGTCGGGGCTGAAATTTCTGCCGAGGTTCCTACGGGGGCGCTTACTGTTGCCATCGTTCCAAGTCCTGCCGCCTCGGTGATCCCTTTAAGTACCTTAGCAGGTGATTCTACTGCTGAGGAATTGGAGAAACGCTTAGCAGGTGATTCTACTGCTGAGGAATTGGAGAAACGCTTAGCAGGTGATTCTACTGCTGAGGAATTGGAGAAACGCCGAAGGGATGAAGGGAAACAGGTTCCTGCCGTCATGGAAGAGATCCCAGACTCTGACGAGGACACTGCTGGGGTTCGGCCCGGTTTGCCTTTTGCTCCTTTTTTTTTTTATATTTTCGGTTTGTATAACTGAGGAGCTTTATCTAACTTACGTCTTCATTTTTTCAGAGGATTTGGCGCCCCCAGTTTGGGTAACTGATCACGCCCGAAGACGGGCTCTTCGGGACTCTCTCATCCCGAGGGACAAAATCCCAAGGGAGCCATTCTGGTCTTTCACGGAGGATATGAATCTGTTCTCCGAAGACTGCCGGGAAATGGCTCCCCAGATGGCAAGGGGCATGCTCACCCAAGCTTCCTCCAAGGCGGCTGCCGAGGAGTGCGCCTCCGAGAGTACCCTTGTTGCCAAGATTTCTGAGCACGCTGCCCGTGTAACTTTCCTGGTCCCTTTACTTTTCTTCCCACTTCCTTATCTCCGTATTTTGTCTTTCCTTGTAAATTTTGCTAAGTGTCCCTTCTTTTGCAGCTCTTAGGGTACAGCGAGTACCTTCGGGTGTGGCTGGCAGAGCAGTCTTCGGCGCGAGTTTAGGCCGAGAATGAGCTGGCGATTGCCAAACGCTTCTGTGCTGATTCGGCGTTGGCCAGTATCGAATTAAGCCAGATAGCCAGGGAGAAGGTAGCTGCTGTTCGGGACGAGTTTTTGAGGGGCCAGGAGGACCTCATCAAAGATTTCTCCCACAAGATGTCCGTCCTTGGCGCGGAGGTTGTGAGCTTAACCTCAGCCAATGAAGCCATTAAAAAGGAGAAGAAGGAAGAGACCGCTCTCTTGGCGATGGCTCTTGCTGACAATGCCAGCCTTCGAGCCGAGGTCGGCATGCTGAAGGAGGACAATGCTAACCTCTACGCCGAGGTCGATATGCTGAAGAAGGACTCAAAGAACAAGAAGAAGGTGAAAGAGTTGGAGAAGGAGGTTGCAACCCTTCAAAAGGAGGTCTCGGATCTTTAGAATGAGGCGGATGACTTAGACGTGGCTAAGGACAAAGCTGTCCAGGCAACAAAGGTTGCTTTTCAGGATGGTTTCTGCCTAGCCCGTCATTAGTTTCGCAAGAAGTATCCGGACCTTGACCTCTCTTTTTTGGCAGCCATGGATATTCCCGAGGGTCCTCGGTGGGCTTGGTCAAAGATAGAGCTCCTCAACCTGTCACCTGCCTCATTTCCGAAGACGTCGGCCAAAGATAGCGGAGCTGGAGCTTCCCATGACGCCGGGGCCCTCTAGATATCCTAGGGCTTTTTTCCTTCTTCTTTTTCTTCGTGTTTTTCTTTTCTTTGTAACCTTTTTCCTGTATCAAAATTTCGATTAATGAATTCTCATAATTTTGGCTAAGTGTTTTGAGTAATCTCTGCCAACATTTCGAGCGATCTTTTTCAACGATCCCGACCACATTCGGTCAAGGAACTGCGAAATACTTCTCGCTTACTATTATTGTCCTGACCATTTTTGGTTAAAAACCTTCCTTGTTTTCCATCTTTTCCCGACCACCTTCGGTCAAGGGATTTTTCCCGACCACATTCAGCCAAGGGATTTTGGGAAAACACTTGCTGTTTCCTTATTTTCCATCTTTTCCCGACCACCTTTGGTCAAGGGATTTTTCCCGACCACATTCAGCCAAGGGATTTTGGGAAGACACTTGTCGTTTTCAATCTTTTTCCGACCATATTCCAGTCTTTTCCCGACCACCTTCGGTCAAGGGATTTTGGGAAAACACTTGTCGTTTTCCATCTTTTCCCGACACATTTCGGTCAAGGGATTTTTCCCGACCACATTCGGTCAAGGGATTTTGGGAAAACACTTGTGGTTTTCCATCTTTTCCCGACCACATTCGGCCAAGGGATCTTGGGAAAACCCTTGTCGTTTTCCATCTTTTCCCGACCATTTGGTCATCTTTCCCAACCACATTCGGCCAAGGGATCTTGGGAAAACCCTTGTCGTTTTCCATCTTTTCCCGACCTCATTTGGTCAAGGGATCTTTCCCGACCACATTCGGCCAAGGGATCTTGGGAAAACCCTTGTCGTTTTCCATCTTTTCCCGACCACATTCGGTCAAGGGATTTTGGGAAAACATCTTGTCGGTCAAGGGATTTTCCATCTTTTCCCGACCACATTCGGCCAAGGGATTTTGGGAAAACACTTGTGGTTTTCCATCTTTTCCCGACCACATTCGGCCAAGGGATCTTGGGAAAACCCTTGTCGTTTTCCATCTTTTCCCGACCTCATTTGGTCAAGGGATCTTTCCCGACCACATTCGGCCAAGGGATCTTGGGAAAACCCTTGTCGTTTTCCATCTTTTCCCGACCTCATTTGGTCAAGGGATCTTGGGAAAACCCTTGTGGTTTTCCATCTTTTCCCGACCACATTCGGCCAAGGGATTTTGGGAAAACACTTGTGGTTTTCCATCTTTTCCCGACCACATTCGGCCAAGGGATCTTTGGAAAACCCTTGTGGTTTTCCATCTTTTCCCGACCATTCGGTCATTTTCCCGGGTCAAGGGATCTTTGGGAAAACCCTTGTCGTTTTCCATCTTTTCCCGACCACATTCGGCCAAGGGATCTTGGGAAAACCCTTGTTGTTTTCCATCTTTTCCCGACCACATTCGGCCAAGGGATTTTGGGAAAACCCTTGTTTTTCCCTTTTCCCGACCACATTCGGTCAAGGGATTTTGGGTTTTCCATCTTTTCCCGACCATTCCATCTTTTCCCGACCACATTCGGCCAAGGGATCTTGGGAAAACCCTTGTCATTTGTTTCTCCCATCAATCTTTCGGGGGCTTGTCTGTTGTTTAACGAAGTTCCCTCAGGCCCATCCTAGCCTTCTTTTGCCGCCCATATTCGATAGACTTCCCCCCTTTTTCTTTATAGCTCTTTTGGCAACTTTGCCAGTCTGTTGCCCGGAAGTTGAGCTAGTAGGCCGAAGTGCTTTCTTATGTCGGAGCTTGGTGGTGGGTCCTTGAAATCCTTTGTCTATAGACTGCAAATCATTTTTGGCTAGAACCATTGTTAGTATGCCAAATCAGCATATTATGCTCTTTCAGGCGAACTTCTTGTGCAATGGTTGCTAGGAGTCCTGCCCTACCCCACTCAGTGAAGTAGTCCTCTACTTCACATCTTCGGGTGCTGTTAGGAGCGGCTCGGCGTAATTTTTCTGAGGTTATCCGCGTAGAAGGCAGTCTTCGGGTGCTGGCTCGTCCTTGGCCATTTTCACGTCGAGCTTACTGGACGAATTGTCCTGCACCTTTTTTACCGATATATATTAATAATGGAGTTACGTACCTTTGCATGCATGGTTTTCCCTTAATCAGGAAATATCGTCCGGAACGCCTTTGCACTTTCTGCCGCTTCATGAGGATTTTTGGGACCCTTAGGTTTCGAGGTTTCTCCTGACAGGATCTTTCAGCCTTTTGTGCGAGGTCATTATACCTAGCGTTGTCATACTCAGATGGCCCAACACTTCTTAGTAATCAAAAGCTGATCGTTTCGGTGGCCTCCCTGCCTTCGGGCCCCCAAGGGGGTATCCCAGCGTCTTGACGTTCTTCGGTTGGGGTTCCACTGGCAAGGAGTTTCCATTCTAGATCTAGCTTCGCTCTGTCTCACTTATTGGTTCCAGCCTTCCCTCCTTTTGGGATTTCGACGGTGTAGTCTGCCAGTACCTGGGCGTTCACTGCCCTTCTATGCTCATGTGTGATGTAGCACTTTCCGAGTTCGATGCACCATTTTGATAATCTTTTCCGAATGCTCTACGCTTTTTTGTGATGTCGCGCGGGGGCAGGTTACTTCGGACAGCGACAGCGTGCTCAGGGAAGTAGAATCGGTTCCCTCTGCCCGCTAGTCAAGTAATAGACGACTTTTCAGGGCAATGGGTCTTGACTTTGTTGCCGAAGAGATGGCGATTTTTCCTCAGGTGCCGAACTCGGGGAGGTCCAGGCCATCCGGACCTCGCTTTTCCCGTAGTCCATATCTCGAAGGGGCTTACTTCCCGAAGGGGACTCATCTCGTTGATCTTTGCTTCCCACACCTTTGTGACTTGACATGGGACTTTTCCCCTCAATGAGGTAGCGCTGCGGAGGTGCTTTGGTTTGAACTTAGCTATGGCCTTTTTCGGCTTGACTTACTGCATCATTTTGACCACGACAAGGCGTGGGTATCCGCGCAGGAAGCCTATGATAGTTGTCAGAGGGCATTTACCCTCGGGAGGAGGCACTCTTGCTGCCATCATTCAGTTGCCCGCTGAATGTTTGGCGTGGACTGAGACCTCAAAAGTCCCTTCCTCTTAGAACGCCGATATTCAACTTTGGCAACCTGGGAGCTATTTCCCACAGATGGCGCCAAATGATGCGGTCCGGTTGTGCGGGACCGGCATCTCCGCTGTGTGCGGTGATGAAGGCAGCAGGGGGTTCTGGGGAAAAATTGGCGTCCTGGGTGGATCGCCTCAAGTGATGGCCAGCAGCTCATTGGTCCCGTGGTGAAGAAGTGACGTGAAGCTGCAACGGCGTGGTAAAGGGCCCGAAACAAAGATCCTCCAGGGATGCCTGGCTGGAACACTAAGAAGACAACGATTAGGAGGTCCCCGGAATCTTTTTCCGGGGAGGAGCCTCCGATACCCAAGTCAGTGCCTTTTTTCAGTGGGAAGCACCGTAATAAGTACAAGAGACGTGTACCTGGCGTGTCTTTCTGCGGGCCGGAGGGAGAGTATTTAGGCTGAGAGGAGAGAGTGCTCTCCGTTTTCCGGCCTCTCTCTGTACTGTTCTTTTCCAGTCTGAGCAGGAGCCAGAGCCGGAGCGTTCCTCCTATGGCCATGTGCCTGGCGTATTTAAAGGAGGAAACGAGCCTTTAAGATTGTGGCACGTGTATGGTTGGATGATGCCTGTACTGCTGGGCGTGGGATTCCTTGGCCGCCTACAGGCTCCTCGAGCCATGAGCTACAACAATTGTACCCTGACATGACAAAACGGGGGGCGTGTCACTTTGTCAGAGCTCATGTGAGGGCGCCCGTACAGGGCGTACGGGCGAAGTGTCAGAGACTCTTAGATGACTTCTGCTGCGCCTCTGAGGTCCCCTAGGTCGAAGTCCATCTTCGTAGTGGGGGCCTTTCCCGGAGCCAGGCTGGTACCTCGGGGCATCACCTGTTTCCGAGGTTAGTTCGGTCGCCCTCGTGAGGGAGACGGTCCGTTGATTTCCCGAGGTAGGTACCGGCGTTCTACCGAGGTGGTATTCCTCAGGTGTCTGGCTCCCATCTTTCCCGAAGTCCTTAGGTAACTAGTGTGGCCACACTTCGGTCATCAAGACGGATTTGAGAGCTGATTGTTACTTACCTGTTGGTCATTATTAGAATCTGTTTTAACAAAATTAAAATGAGAAGGATTTAGTGAGTCTAGAGAAGAGACACTTATAGATGGACGGTGAATGGGTTCATGATTTGGGTGTGAAGATGAACTTATGTTCGTGACAGTGCTATTGAAAGGAAAAGAAGACTCATCAAACACAACATCACGTGAAATGTAAACACGACCAGTTGGCACATGAAGACACTTGTATCCTTTGTGGTGACTACTATAACCAATGAAAAGACAAGGTTTAGAATGAAAATCTATCTTATAAGAATTATAAGGATGAAGATTTGGCCAACAAAGGAAACCAAACACCTTAAGGAAAGAGTAATCTGGCTTAACATTGAAAAAATGTTCCATAGGAGTTGCATTATGAATGACACGACTAGGAAAACAGTTAATAAGATAACTCACATATTGAAAAGCATGATCCCAAAATATAGTAGGCATAGATGCTTAAGTTTGGAGAGCTAAGCTAGTCTTGACAATATGTCAGTGTTTTTTTTTCTATAAGGCCATTTTTCTAGTGAGTATAAGGACAAGAAATTCTGTGTTCAATACCAATAGAATAGAAGAATTTATGAAGTCTTTGATACTCACCAGCTTAATTGGTTTGAACAACTTTGATTTTCTTCCCAACGAAGCATTCAATATGGCTTTGAAATTGAAGGAAAGTACGTTCAACTTCAGATTTGCAAGTTAGAGGAAATAACCACACAAATTTACCAAAATCATCAATGAAACTAACATAATAACGAAAGCCATTTTATTCTCATAAAAAAGAAGACTGTTCTGCTAAATAATTTGTTGAGGAACTAGACTAGAAGGATGGCCAAGTCTTTTGTGCCAATGGTCTTGACTAACCCGCTTTCCAAGAAGAACATGTTTTGAGTAAGGAGTGACAAAAGGCTTGGTGAGTTGATAGAGGCCATTATTGCAATAACCTTGAAGTAGGGTTTTTTTCGTGACCGGATCTGTGACAAAGAAAAAATCATAATGAAATTCCTTAAAAACATTGCTATTGTTTGTAAGTTTGCTTACAGATATAATTTTTTTTTGTTATGTCAAGCACATGAAGAAAATTTTTCAAATATAATGACATTTTTGGTGTTAAGATTCTAGAGTGACCAACAAGGCAAATAGACAAACTTGTGTCATTTCCAACTTGAATCTTGTCAGTGCCATTGTATTTCTCATGGAGAGTAAGATTGTTGAGATCATTAGTAATATGATCATTGGCCCCAGAATCAATATACTAATTTGGATCGATTTGATATGTTCGAGTAAAAGTGACATTAGTAGAATGACTTGATCCAGCTTGATATGAATGGTCGAAGCGATGAACACATGCAAGAGCTGTGTATCTTGGCTTTCTATAGATTTGGTTGAATGATTTACTATAAGTGTCATATCTTCTTTCTCATTGAGTATTATTGGAACGATTATGTCCTCTGCCACGCCCTCTTCCCCTTGCATTACCTTTTCGATTTGAATCACCTCTGGTGGCCACACTCACAGTAGTGGTTGTAGAGTTTTGTACTAGTGCATTAAGTTTTTGAAGCCTCAATTCATAGGCAAGAAGATGTCTATACAAGTCATTGAGGGGCATTGGATTGATCGTTGTTGTAATAGACATGACCAACTGGTCATATTTTGAGCCAAGATCTGCAAGCATATAAGACATACCTTCATATTCTTGAAAGGGTTTAACTATGGTCGATAGCGTGTCCACCAAGTTTTTAACACGCTGAAAATATTCTGCAATCATCTGGTTTTTCTTTTGTATGGTTGTAAGCTGATGGCAAATTTGCATGACACGTGCATAAGATTGAGAAGAAAACATTGCTTCGAGAGCTACCAAGACATCTCGGGATGTCAGAGATAGATGACATGAGCTAAGATTTCTTCGGACATAGAAGAAATTAAGGCACTTAGAATCTACTGGTTTTGTTGAAACAAATGCTGATAGGCTAGGTTATAAACAACGCGATCGGGCTGTATTGAGTCTCCATAATGAATCATCTTCGATGGTGCAGCTGTAATGCCATCGATGTAGCCCATCAAATGTTGACCTCTCAGATAAAAGTGGAAATGAGCTGAGCCAAGCCCGAACACCCCAATCTTGAAGCTCAAAACTTAGCTAAAAAAGGTTTGAGTTTAGCTCGGTGGCTCGATTAGCTCGAAACTTGATTCAAGGTCTGAGTTCAATTTAAGCTCAATTTGAGGTTCAAGCTCAATTTAAAGAATAAAAATTAGAATTTTAGGGTTTAGGTATATTGAAATATAAAATTAATTTAGTTTTTATATTAAAAATATTAGGCTTGTTAGGCTCAATAAGAGTTTGAGCCGAACAGTACCAGACTTGAAGCTTGTCTTGATAAGAGTTCAAACTTAAAATGAAGCTCGAAGCTCAACACGAACCTCGTTACACTCAACTCGATAACAAAAAAAAATCGAGTTTAAGCTCGAACAGTTCGATAAGAGGTTCGGCTATTTTCTACCTTAACTTTCAGATATGGGAGGAATTGGGCTTTCCAGAGAAGGTGGTTGTCTTTAGACAACCGTATGGTAATCAAGTGGCCTAGGTTTAATAATGGCGTGGGTAAAAGAGAAAGAGGATTATGGCTAGAGTTGGCAAAGGAAGGCGAAGAGGAAGAATTAACAGAAGACATGAAGTAGCTCCAAAAGGGTCTGATACCATGTAAAATAAAGATTTTGCCGTGTAGAGTCTCATGCTCAGCTTTGTATTTATAACAGGAGAAGGATTACATGATAAGTGTAAAACAAGATAACATACATGATAAATATACAGGAGAGAAAAATAAAAAGTGTTTATCTTAAACTAAGTATTATCTCTAATATTCACTTGTTTGGGAGGGGGAGGCAAGATCATTTTCTCATTTTGAAGATAAGTTAAGCCATTATGTAATTATGATCAACTACTTGTTTATCTTTGTTCAAGTATTATGCTTATCCAAATCAATCTTCACAAGCTAGTAATAGGAAGAAGATCTGTTTGGTTTGATTGCTTACTCTTTTGTGGCTGACAACCTCTCCAAAAGTGCTATTGTTCCCATTCGCTTTCAATGAATCTTCAATATACCAGATGCTTATTTTTTTAGGCCATCAACAAAGAGAGAGTTAGTACACAAAGATCTCAAGATATAGAAAGATACTTTTGAGCTATGTGATATAATTCTTATATTTTAGGCCATTGCTCCTACTCTTATGTTTTGGCCCCCATTTTTAACTGCTAATTTATTTTTACTTTTACAGCATTTTTACTTATTTAAATTTAAAAAAATGACATTTTTTACTTTCACCCCCTTTTGTGTAACACTTTGTGTCACTTAGCTAATAAGACTTAATGATTTTGGCCTTGGTATGGTCCTATGTGTCTAGTGAACCTGGGAGGAGTCAAGGTGTTGTTTATGATTTAAATAGGTTTTTTTTTTAAATTTTCATTTCATTTTTGTTCTTTTGAAACTCAAGGTATTGTAAAAAATAGGGATATCCTACCATGTAGCTTAGCCTAGATCTCACCCACTCAATCAAAGCCGATAGGCCAAAATGCGCATATGGTTCCTTAACTTTACCAACTTTAACAAGTTAGTCCTTTATCTTTGACTTAGTACGAGTTAGTCCCTCAACTTTGAAAAAGTTAGCAAGTTAGTCCAAAATGGGCCATCTCTGTTTTCCTTTCTTTTCCCTCTCTCGAGACTGTCTTTCTTCATTTCGCCAATTGCCACCATGTGCCAGGCATTTCCGTTCCATTCGCCACACACTCGATTGAATCTCGCCCATCTCTGTCGTATCTGGCTCTTCGTCAAATGTGGCTCATCGTTGAATTTGGTTCCTCGATGAATCGAAGCTGCCAATGGGTTTTGAAGCCCAGATCGAAGCTGCTTTACATTTTAAAGCCCAGATCGAAGTTGCTGATGGGATTTGGCAAAAAAAACATTGATTTGGCTGGTTTCTGGGATGAAATTAAGGGACGAAGGGTTTCTAAACTTCATCTTTATAGATTGTCCAGTTGGAATCGATACCAGCTTTATCATGACCATAACTATGGCTCGAGGTTGTCCTGGTGATGACACCTGATATAACTAGCTTAATGGATGCATATAGAGTCATGAGATTGTTAGAATGTGATGGAATTCAGGACATAAAGATGATTATGAATAGGGTAAGGACAGATATGATATCAGGGGAAGATATGATGTCTATGCTTGATGTGCAAAAGATGCTGGGATTGGCATTGTTGGAAGTGATTCCGAAGGATTCAAAGGTGATCAAGAGCACAAATAGAGGTCATTTGTTCATGCTTAATAAGCCATTAATGCTTGTAGGGTTGACTTTTGAGCAGGCAGCGTGAAGACTTTTGAATAGACAACGTTAAGTCACAAAGTTTCAGATTTGGATGCTTTTCATAAAAAAATGGACTAAATCGTTTAGTTTAGCAAATTTTAGGGACTAACATGCTTAATCTGCAAAATTAGAGGACTACCTTGCACTAAGTCAAATAAAAAAGACTAACTTGCTCGAGTTTGCTAAGTTGGAGGACCATATATGCATTTTGGCCAAGCCTATATTATATTTGAATTGTAAAAAGGAAAAAGTTTTAACAGAAGTTAGGATTTGAACTAAATGAGTTAAAGGCAATTTTACACTACTATATTCTTAAATCTATGCACACTCCACAATAGCTAATGCTATAGTTGGAAACGGATGAAACTCGCGTAATGTGGGATGGTAATTTATGGGCTAATTACAATGCAACGGTTCATCAAGTAAATTTTGCATAATGGCCTGGCATGTTTTGGTAACATCTTTCCTTTAAAATTAGGATGGTAGTCTGGTTAGACTTCAAAGTTTAGAGGATTTAGAAGGGCAAATTTACCGAAGGTCGAAGAACATTCTATGATATCGAGCTCTACATTTGAATACTGGTATTCAAATTTTCAAAAATGCAATTAGATTGTTATTTCACTTTTAAAAAAAAAAAATTCACAGTAGCATATGTATGCTCTATATAAGAAAGAAGTAATGGAGCAATTGAAATTAGTAACTGAATTTTAGTCACTAGCTTGTAGGTCGTGTAATTATTGCGACAGACTAGCGATTGAAAATTTTTAATGGCTAATCAGTTGTAAATTTTATATTATTTTTTGAAATCAGTCGTTATTCAGTCACTAATATGCTTTACTTGCTATTTTAGTCCGTAAAACAAATTAAAAACTTCTGCTTCGGCCCTATTTCCTAATTTCTACTTCTTCTCCCTTCTTCATTTCTCCTTCCTCTTCTTCTTCCTCAGCTTCGACCTCCCCTTCCTTTTTTCTCCTTCTCTTTCTCCTTCTTCTTCTTCTTCTTCTTCTTCTTCAGTTCTCCTTCTTCTTCCCTAGCTTTGGTCTCCTCTTCCTCATTTCTCCTTCTTCTGCCTCCTTCATTTCTCCTTTCTCCTCCTTTCTTCAACTCCAACATCGCTTTTCTCATTTCTCCTTCTCCTTCTTCTTCCTCCTTCATCTTCCTAAGCTCTGGCATCTTTTTCATTTCTCCTTTTTCTTCCTCCTTATTGTCAAATTAATAATATTATGTTTAGATTCTATATTTATTTTAATTGAACTTTTTATTATTATTACCGCATTTAGTGCATTTCATTTATATATAAACACATACATAAACATCTTAATAATTTTTTTTAATTAAATTGATACTAGCGATTGAAATTTCAATCGCTAGTCAGTCACTAATACCTAGCAACTAAGGTTTTTGCAATTGATACATTCAGTCGCTAATTAGTCACATAGCAACTGAAAGTGATTGTTTTGTCAATCGTTATCCTAAATTTGTGTTATAGTATATGCTACATTATCCTCGGAATTTAGGTATGAAATGATGCTACCAAGCCATCCGTTAAAACTAGCGAAATTGTTAATTAATAGTCTATGGTTTTTAAGAGATAGTTTGGAAATATCATTTCTAATTCAAATTTTGGCCGAGTGGATGACAGTCATAATTAAGCAGGCGGTACATTTGATTTGATAGCACACTCTTTTTTCAGAAAAACTAATAATCTTTCCGTTTCACTTTCTTTATTCCATTTGATTGTTTTTTTGTTAGTTTAATTGGAATTTATTCATATTATTATTTATTAAAAAAAATTAAAAAAATATATTTAGAAATTAAAGATCTTGATTTATCATTCATATATAAAGTTTTTTTTTATTTATATGCTAAAATGTTGAAAATAAAAAAATATAGATTAATTGTTAAAAAGTAAATGGTGTAAAAAATTTGGGAGAGAGAGAATAATTTATTATTCATTTTTGAATAAGGAAAAATTATAAAAAATCCCTTGAGGTATGGGTAAACCCACATTTGTGTTATTCATGTTTTAAATATCTGTACTTACACCTTAAAAATTAACACTGTAAACAGAAAAGAGGAAAAACTTGATTTTGCTCTTCGAGTCTTCTATAATGGAAACTTTGCCCCCTAACGTTTTTATTAATATAAATCAATCTGCTGAACAAATTAGAAGCTTCAGAGAAAATCGAACCACTCCCAAAAGATGCGATTCCTCTTCCTTACTCTCTCGCTTCTCTTCTCCACCTCCTCTGCTGCTCTTCTTCCCTCCTCCTGTCACACCACCGACCGTCGCCTCATCTCCGCTGCATTCGTGGCCCTTTCTGGAGTCGACTTCGCCGTTTACCATCGCCGGCCAGCGCTTGCTGCGATTCACCATTGCTACTGTTCACAATCTCCAGTTGTATCCTCTGACTTTGTCGTGCTAGATCTCTGTCTTTGGCTCCCTCCTTATCTCTGCCTCCATCCCTAGCTGCTTCTATTTTTGCATCTAGTTCAACATTCCCCAAACAATGGTTGTCTAGACAATAAACCTAGAAGTTTCCAACCCAATAATTACTCTGCTGCTCTGGCAGAAATATCTGGTTGAACCCAGAAATTTTCAACTCCAATTCGACAGAAATTTCTTGCCCGACCTTGGGAATCTCGAGTTTAGTTCGAATAGCAAAAGTCAAGTCGGATGATTCATAATATTTAATCTTTATTTTTGTTTTCATTTCTAGTCTATTAAATATTTTATTTAGATTTTAAATTTATTAAAAATGTCCTATTTTGGTTCTAAATCTATTAAAAATAATTTTAGTCCCCAATTGGACGAGATTTATTAACTCAAGATAATTGTTTAATAATAATTTTTTAAAGTATAATTTAAATTATTCGATAACTGTCTTATTATAAATTTAATATATATAATAATATTTTTTTACAGTTAATGGACATTCAAATTACTAGTTTTTTCTCTCTATAAGTTGAACTTATTTCATTAAGGAAGAAAAAACTACTAATTTTAAATTATTTACTTACTGTAAAAAATTATTATATATTTAAATTGATTGGAAGTTAATTACTGAGTATTTAAATTATAGACATTGTACTTTTTTTTTTATTTTTCAATAATGTGTTTGTTCATAATTTTTTTTAGACTTTTGTTGATTATTTTATTGATTATGATGATATATACTCTATTAAAATTTGAACTTTACCTGTCTTGTATTAATAATTATGTTGTATCATTGTTATGACATTTAAATTTTACTTGAGTTTCTAATATAATTAATCTTTTATATAAATTATATTATTTGGACAAGAAATTTTAAGTTTTTCGTAGAATCTTATGATTTACGATTCTGATATTGTACGGTAAAAAATGATTTTGGCTATATTCCCGATGTTGATAACCTTGATTTTTGGATATTATTTTCAGAATTTCTAAACACCAATTCCAAAAGATAGTCGGGGCTTTGGGATTAGGCAGAGGCTCACACGTTGAGGTTATAGCCCTGGAATGTGAGACAATAGGACTAAACCAACCTGGCCAGCTTCTTGTTAACAAATAAGATGGGGGAATAGAACTGTAACTTCCCATTCTTTCGCATGGAAAACAGTCAATGTTGGCAAAGGAATCAAAAGAATTGTTTTTACTTGTTCTAACACCATGTGGTGGTTTGACAATGGGAATGTTCTTATTCCTCTTTCTTTGGAAAATTTGGTGTGTCCACAATACAAAATTTTTTGGGAATATTGACTGCTCTGCTGAGTTCATCATAAGCAGAATTACACTGTAGTAATATGTTTTTGGGAGTCACCACCAATTTGTTTTACTTAGGTCGATTGGATATCTATTATGGTCTACGAGAGATTCTAAGATCGTGAGTTAGTTACATTAAAGTAACCTTATTAAAGAGCACAGAAATTGGTACCTTGGGGTTCAGTTTTATCTTTTCCTAACTTTTTATCTTTTTTGTTTGATCGTTGACAAAAAAAATAATTTTTATTAATTTTATTTAATTTTTAATTAATTTAATTCCAAACTGTGAATCTTACCAGACTAATTAGATATGGAATATTAGATCTCCTAGAAATTTCGATACTTTACTAAATCCATGAAAAATTTGGAAGGAACATCTTGTTCTAAGCCGTGAGTCTTACTAGACTAGTTGGATTCGAACAAATAATCCGTCTCGGAATTTTATCAAATCACCAAAACGGAATCACAAAACAATTTGTTATGTATTTAAAAATTGCTTAACCAATATTTTGTGTATGTTACTATTGGACGCATCATAATAATTAGAATTAAGCTATTCCAAAAAAATAAACAAGAGAATAAATAAACCAAATTAGAATCCCATGTTATTCCCCTATGTCAATTTATGACCAAGTTTAATGCAAGGCCAAACCAATAATAACAAAGGAGACAAAGAAAAGAACAAACAATAAAGGCTTGCTGTCAGTAACTAATCTGCAAAAATAAAAGAAAGTTAGTAACTGAATGAATGAAAAAAAAGATCAGGGGCTAATCAAGAGTTTTACCGACAAAGAACGTAGACCGGGTCGGATGAAGCTGGAAACGGGTCAGGTTCGGGGGTCTGAAACGGATCTCGTTCTATTTGGCCTTGATTCTTCCTTCTCTTGCGACGATGAAGCAAACGGGAGGTGGAGGCAACAGAGGCGAGAGAATCAAAGAGAAGGTTGCAGCGGGGGTGGCGGAACTCGTCTCTTCTCTCATCTGGTAGGGCACGAACGGCGATGGGGAGCACCTGGGCACTGTGGAAGCGTGGCTGGAGTGGCGGACAGAGGGCTGAAGGCGTCGGGTGGCGGAGGGAGGCAACTAGGGGCGGTGGCAACGGCTGAAGAGAGTTTAGGGTTTTGGGAAGCTAAGAGCAAAAAATCAGGGACCTGGGTCTGCAGTATTCCTTTTCCCCCCTAAGAGCTTAGGGTTTCTTCAAATCTGCCATCTTTTCATCAATTAATGGCCCATACTTATATTAAGAAAGGCTAGGTGAGATTAGCTAGGTTTAACAGAGTTTAAAGTTGACCCAAATACCAGTTTAAGTTTAACAAAACTCCCAAGCTGCTGATCTTGCCCTAAATTCTGTGCAAATTCCAATTTGATCTAAAAACTTAAGAATTTGTTAATTGAGCCCAAAACTTCCTAAAATTTTCCAGATTTCCTTAAAATTTTAGGATCTTATCATATTTGCCCCCAAACTCTCCATTTCTGACATATTTACCTTAAACTTTTCAATTTTTCTCCAAAATCCTCTAACAAGTCCCGATTTCTTCCCAAACTTTTCTGTTTTCCCTAAATTGACCAAATAAAACTCTTAGGACTCTGAATTTGTGCCTTGACTAAATTAGTTCCTATTTCTACCTTAGGTGAACACTTTAAACTCAATAACACCTAAAAAGACCAAATTGCCCCTGCAAAACCAAAATGCTCATAAACTAATTTTTTTAACTTAGTACTAAAACAAAAGTTAGTGCCCTGATAAAATTGGGTGTCAACACATAAAAAAAATTGCTAAGTTTCTGCACTAGCTGGTCACCAAAAAATGAAATACCGACTGACTGGTGACCAATTTGTTAGTCAATTTCACATTTCTCTTGTGCTATAGTCAATAAGGCCACCATAAACATCCAATTGACATCTCATTCAAGTGGGTTTAAACTTAATATTGATGGGCATATTCAGCTTCTGGAGGAAATTAGAAGAGTAAGAGGTGTCATTTGAAATAAAAAAAGGTGATTTTGTTATGGCTTTTACAAGAAATATCAACCTTATTGACAGTTTAAAGGTTGAACTTTGGGCGCTAAAAGAAGAGCTTAAACTTGCTATTCAACTTATCACTTTTTCCTTACGAATTGAGATAGATTTTAGAGTTGCAGTTCAACACATCAATTCATCTTTATGCACTTCTATGGAACTTATGCCTTTGTTATTGAATTGCAAATTGCTCCACGAGGCCGGGGAGGTTCAACAGTTCGGCACACCTTTAGGCAAGGAAATGCAGTGGCGGACTTGCTTGCAGGAAAAAGATGCTACCCTTGGCGAATAAGGCACAATTACATCTTTTGAAAATGCCAAAAGTTTTGTAACCAATGCTTTATAGCCTTTCGGATTACCTTTTCCTAGGACTATTAAGGACTTAACTACTTGTAAGTCGTGTTAGACGGTTTCTTTCTTAATTATGCTCTATTTACCAAAAAAGAATTTTTATCGAGATATTAGAATATCCACCCGGTGTATATACACCAATTAACACCGATAAATCTTAGAGAGTTAACTTCCATTAGGAAGTTTTGAAAAAGATGGAACAGGTAAAAAATCTGGAGATAATCAAGCAATTATCCTTTTTAGAGTCCTACTTTTATGCAATAACTTCCCAATAATAAACCATAAAACCCACGATCTATGCCTCCCAAAAATTCATTCTTGCCCCCTCTCCCGGAAAAGAGAAACCAGAATAGAAAACGCGCCGTCCGCTGGAGCCACTTTTCTCGTCCTCCGCTGTTGGGTTTCTGCTGTTGGGTCGTTGCGTCGTCGTTGGGGAAGCCGCTGCGGATCTCAGATGGCGTCGCAAGAGGTGCAACGGTGGCCTGCATTCGGAGGGGAACAAGGGAGGACGCATGTGCTCCGGTGGGTAGTTTGCCGTATGGGGGATTCACGATTCGTGATTCACAATTTGCGCTTTTCGTTGGTAAAAATCAATCGGTTCATCAACTTGCGTATGAAACCAAAATTGGTGTATTGTGAGCGTGTTCAGATTGTGTTTTTCAATTTGATTGTGCCTTTGTTTTTTGTATTGATTTGCAATACAACTAAGTTCAGTTTGTATTGTTCTATGTGTGTGTTGTGTTGTTCGGGTCCGATTCTGTAATATGTGAAGCATGTATGGATATGAGCATGAAATGTATTGATCTGAGTGTTGGATGTATTGATCTGAATGGGAACAAAGTAGCAACCCAATATTTTTCAGAATGATACATTTGTGGTGCAGTTTGATATATTTGGAATGTATTATTGGGGTTTTGGGTCTGATTATGGTATGTATCACGTGGTTGAATTGTTTAATATAACGAATGTATAGAATAATACAATGGATTTCCAGATTAATACATTAGATTTTAAGTTTAATACAAGGAATGTATAAAAGGATACTTTGGATTTCCAGAATGATACATTGGATTTCCAGGGTAATACATTGAATTTCTATTTTAATACAAGGAATCTATATAATGGTACATTGGATTTCTAGATTAATACAACGAATGTATAGAATAATTCATTGGATTTCCAAATTAATACATTGAATTTCCAGTTTAATATAAGGAATGTATAGAATGATATTTTGGATTTCCAGAATGATACATTGGATTTCCAGAATAATACATGTAATTTCTAGTTTAATACAAGGAATATATATAATGGTACATTAAATTTTCAGATTAATACATTTAATTTCCGAAATTATTTTCAACCGCTGGGTTTTCTTTCAAGTAAAAAACTATGATATACCAACTATCGGAACGCAGAACTATTTCAATAAATAAATAAATAAATAAAAATTGATATAATTGTCGAATAAATTATAAGTTGGGTGAAGAAGGTGAGAATCACTGAATTTAAAATTGGTATGGATAATAACTATATTAAATATTTTATTAAAGGTAAATAGATCACACTTATTACTTAATCGTGATAATTATCCTAACCAAAACTAATTTCCATATTTTTTTAGAAAATAACCGCCTGCTTAACGTTGCTTAACGTTTCTTAACCGGGTGTATGTCCACCCGGTGCATCTAAGAATTTCCGATTCTTATCAGTCATGTTAAATTAATTATTATTCAGTATTTTTGATGATAAAAAATCTGCCATTTTGATTACGTTTGAGTTTCATGAAGTAGGTTGAACAATTTTCGATAAAACATTGTGTTTAATATTAGAATTTATTTATACTTTGTGTAAGAATATTATATAAATTGCGATTGTTCGGCCTCAAAAAGGAGAAAATATTATGATTGTAGCCATACAAACGAAAGATCTTAGCCCTTCCATTGGCTTAGCTCTTGAAGCCATAAAAGTGGCCGTATGGCACTTCCCCGCCTAGATGCAAAAGATAGAAAGAAAAAAATAACAGATAATATCAAAAGTGCTAAAAATGGAACTTTTTTTAACGTTTACATATATATTGAATTTTCAAGAATTTTCACATGATTATGAAACATATACAAGTAGGAATAAAACATAGATTACCCTTAAAAAAACATGAGTACTGAAAAAGGCGAAAGTCACTTTTAGTCCTAAATTTATCTTGCTTTTCGATTAAGTTATAAATCTTTTTTACTTTTTAAATCAATCTTCAAACTTTGTTGAACTTTTTATTAATAAATAGTCTTAAATTTATTGAAATACAATTACTAAAATGAGCATAATTTATAGAGATGAAAAGTTGAAAATTTTAATGGTTGATTAATTGTCAAAAATTTATTGCACTTTGAATTTTCTAGAAAATAGTTATCAAATAGCTTAAATTAGAATTTGAAAAAAAAAAAGTTGATGTCAAAAAAATGATGAGTTCTAGAACTAACTGTTTACAAAGTTGCAAAGTTTTAGGATTTATTTAGAAAAGTAAAATTTTAGGACTAAAATTTATGCAATTGTAAAGTTTTAGGAGATACTTAGAAAATTAAAAAATTCAGGGCTAAAACAAAACATAAGCAAATTTCTAGGATAAAAAATGTCCTTTTCCCATGTAAAAAGTAGGGTGAATATGAGTCAGATTGGTTTAGTTTTCTAATGGAACGAAACCAACCCAAAATTTTGATGATTAAAAAAAAAAGAAAATCTTACACAACATGAGAACTGAGAACTAAATGTAAATAGAACCAGAACCAATAACCTAGTTTTTTAGGTTTTGGTTCTCGACTTTTTCAATTTCTCTCATATAAATATAACAATTAAAAACTTTGTAATCCAATAAATTTGCATCCACAACCATTATAATAAATATTCGACATAATAGACAGCTTAATCCACATTTAAATGTATTTGTTCTTAGTATGAGCAATTTACTAATATCATAATTCTTTATATATATGTTTTTTCTATAATGTACATGTTTATATATAAATATATGAGAAATTTAGAAATGTACACATTTAAATGCACACGTTTATATATAAATATATGAACAATACAATAACATCATAATTTTTGTTATATGCTTTGTTTATACATATACCTTTGATTCGGTTCCATCTCAGTTTAGTTTCATATGAAATTAGAGTCAATCAAAAGACCTATGTTCCTCCTAAAAGTGAAAATAACTAGGAAACCATAATATATTTTTATCCAAGTCAGTCCAACCCAGTAAGATCAGTTCTGGTTTACCCACTCATGCTCAACCTTAATAAAATGCAAAAGTTGTGGTGCGTGATAAAAAGCATGTCCATAGCCTCGTGACTGTCATCGCAAATTTGTTCTCAATCTCTATTTTATTAACCTTTTATAATTATTTACATATTGCTCCTTAGCACTAAGTAGGCACAAAAACCTGATTTTGGAGAGAGGAAAAAATTAATAATTTAAATTATTTATTAACTCTTAGAAAAATATGGTAAAATTTTAATATTTAAAAAAAATAGTTACATAAGAGTTTAAATCATAATTTAAAAATTTGATGTCAAATAGTTCATGAGAATTAAAAATTTCAAATTACTTGAGTGCTGTCTTCTAACAAATTCAAATTATAATATACTTTTTTTTACAATTAACAGATACTTTAAACTATTAATTTTTTATTTTTATAAATCAAATTTCTTTGTGTATATGTAAGGTTGGGCACCAATATATAATAAATTATAAATATTTGGTACCTTTTCACAACAAAATGAAAGTTGGGAGCGATTTAAACGGTGACAGGTAAATATCTGGAACCATTTAGCCTGCTGCGTGTTTTCCCGCAAGCGGATCGTTGGCGTTCACTAATTTTCTTCCTCCGAATTTCGGAGGCTACATATAACAAGTAATGAACAATGCAAGAACATACATAATTAATGAATCAAAATCAACTAATTACCACGATAAATATGAAGCGCATAATTAACAAACGGTGCCCGAAGGCACTTTTATTATTGCTGGTAAAAGTAAAAATATAAATGAAAAGATGGAAATGACATACGAAAACAAAACCAAGGCAAAACTAAAAGAAGAAGAGCTCTCAGAAAAATAACAACCAAACCCCCTCGCATTAATAACCAATCATCTCTTCCTACGTCTCCTTCCTTGTTTCACCCATCCATCGGCGTGAATTTAGTGCAAGTAGTAGGCCACCAGAGAAGCCACGGAGCCAACGACCACGGAGCCGAGCACCGGCAAGGTGGAGGTAGCTCCGCTGGCTGCGGCCGGACCGGGGGCTTGAGCAGGGGCTGCAACTCCAGCTACACCAACCTCAGCCATGGCCACTCCCATGCTGGCGGCAGCGGCGAAGAGGACGGCACAAGCAGCCTTCTTCATCTCCATTTGTTTTTGGTAGTTTTTTTTTTTTTTTTTTGTGAAAGTTTTAATTTTTTTGGGTGTTTTTTTGATAGTAATGAAAGAAAAAAGGAAAAAAGAGGGAAATTTATTGAAGGAAACACAGGTAGATGTAATGGAGGTAGTGGGAAAATGGAGAAGAAGAGATGGGTTCTTATAGGAAGAGGGAGGGAGGTTGGGTTTGGAAAGCAAAGTTGTCGGGTTCTATTTTTGGGAGGAGTTATTTATGGAGAAAAATCTCACCACTAAATGGTTGGATTATTATTATTAGCTAGTATTAATTTCCCTCCTTTGTTTGCCAATTGGAACGATTCTTCGGCTCTTTCGTTTTGGATGTTTCATTTCGTTCCTACAATGCAGCTTCAACTCATTTTTCAAAGTCAACACACTATGTTGTAGACATCAAATTAAATTTTGTTTTTTTGGTTGGCAAGAATATCAAATATACAATTAATATTTTGGATTGAGACTAAATCTGCAATTCAAGTTTCTTTCCCAAATTCCCACTACTATTTGAAATGGATCAAATTGGCCAATAATGTTTTAAAATTGACTTAAATTGGCCACTAACTGCAAATGTTAAATAGTTAAAAGAAGGAGGTAAAGTAGTTAGTTTTAAAATTTTAGGATTCGTAATGTAACTCCTACCAAACTTTGAGGGCTTTAGGTAATTTGTTTATTTTTTGATCTTATGTGCAAATTGGAAAAATAAAATATGAAATTAGAAAAATATTCTAAAGCTCAAAAGATAAATAAAAAAAATATAAAAGCTAAAAAAAATCAAAATATGTTATTTAAAATTAATAATTCATTCAATAATACATTTTTATACTATGATTAATTTTTGGGTAAATGGCATCAATAGTCCTTAAACTATCCAAAGTTCGTGTTTTCACCTCGAAACTATTAATTGTTGTATACATTGTCCTCAAACTTAAAAAATGTTAGGCAATAGTCCTACCATCAATATGAATCGTTAATGACAAATGGAATGCTGATGTGGAGGATGACTTGGCATGGGATGGGCTTACATTAGGTATTTTGGAAAGTTATAAAGCTAAGTCATTGTTCATGTACTTCAGTTCGCAATTCAGTTAGGAAGAAATATATGGAACAAGAGATAGCCCATGAATGCTAGAGTTATAGATGAAGGAAGGAACTAGAAAATCATTGTTGATAAGCATTATTAGGTATCTTACCTCCTATTTTGTGATTTCTACATCATACGATATGATTGGAGATGGGTTTAAGAGTTTAGGGATTTGGTTTGATTTTGGGGTTGTGGTTGATTTTGGTTAGAATTAGATGTTTTGAATATTGAACATTATAATGCAAGATGTCTTAGAGTAGCACGAATCACTTAGATTCAAAAAGGTTATGATATGAAAACAGATGGTGCAAGTGTGGGGGTCAGGCTGCAATAAAGATTTTGCATTAGAAAAGAATCCCAATAGGTTGTACTATTGCTGTGCTGAGAGCAAATGTGGTTTTTTGGGTTGGTGTGTGCCTGTGAACAAGACTGATGCAGGAGGATAGAGGGTTTCAGTAGAGCAGAGTTGGGGAAGGAATAACATGGCAGAGAAAGGTTGTGAACCAGCTATTGTTGCAATGAATGTGTGTGTCAAATTAGAAAGGTTTGAACAAAAAGTGTGTTCAAAATTAGATAGAATGGAAGGTATGATAAGTAGAACAAAGGAATTGCAAGTAATGAGTTTGTTGTTTAATGTGGTTACTGTTATTGTTCTAATTGGGGTTGTGACAATGGGAAGATGATGATGTACTCTGTTTTGTTATGAATGAAATGGTTTTGGTGTATAGCCATCTTGTTTGTTCATGTTTGAGTACAAAACAAATCCAGTATTGCAAGTTTACAGTTGAACATATAGAATTATAGATTAAAGAAGGAAAGATGCATACTATCATAAAACCCTTTAGGATTCATGTGTTGAGTGCATGTTGAAGAAATGTTCATTGGCAGTAAGAAATGTAGTGCCACACATCAAAATAACCTAAACTATTTCTGCCATTGGATAATTGTTCAACTTAAACCCTAAACCCCAACCACAAAATGATGTTGAGGCATTACAAAACATCCACAAACAGAATGTGCATACTTTAACATCAAGATGGACTGTTGGATCAGTTAGTTTTTGAGGTTGTAGGGATTGGCTGGCTCATTGTCTGCAGAACAAATTTTGGCATACCTTCTGCCTCTCGTTTCACCTGAAAATAGCATATGAACAAGTTTTTTCTTTTTCAGAAACTTGCAGCATTAAAATGATCTAAACTTGTGGGATAGGTGCAAATGTTACTCACAGGAAGTTCATGCGTAAGTGGCAAGGGCTGTAACAAAGGCAAACCTTAATTTCTTGTGGAAAGATGAAAACCCTCAACCTTAAATGGGCATAAATGGTACCACATTCAAACATGTAATAGAACATAAAATATATACATAAAGAACTCACAAACTCACAGAACACATGTTCACTTTTTATCATAGAAACATGCAAGTACTCACAGAACACAAGTGCATTCTTTATCACAAAAACATACAAGTACTCACAGAACAAGGCAATGTAACAAAAAAGTTCTTAAAGGAACTGGTACTCATAGAGGCATTGTTGGATGAACCATGTGCCTTTTTTTTTGTTTTTATAAAACCTCATGTTATGTTCCCCACTTCCACAAACTCTGTAATGCATTTTATTTCATTTCTTTGGTAGTTTTGCCTTCATTTTATTAGCTTGGATCTCATCAGCAGACTTTCTTCTATTTGTTTTTTTATGCCTTCTTGCCTTAAGTCTTCCAATTAGGGGTGGGAAAATCTCATTGGCATGATCTTTAGGCCACAAATCACACCCATTTATTGGCTTGATGATGCATTCATATGTTTTAAGATATGTTTTCACCTTATAATAGTTAGCTACAAAGTTTTTAGGTGTGAAATTCAACTTCCTCATGCAAGCCATAGCATGAGGACAAGGGATGCCTAAAAGATCCAAAAGTCTACAAGTACAAGATCTATTATTCAAGTCAACCACAAAAAAGTCTCCCTTGCAACCAACTTGGAATTCATCACCTCTAGACCTATCAACAATGTAGAAGATAGATTCTTTCTTTATCTTCCCCAACTTCTTCTCAATTTTTGGACATAGAATCCCAATATGTTTTTTTATAAAATCTCTCCTACCATGTATCCTATTCATTAGCGTAAGTCTGATAAGTTCCATACATGTGAGTAGTGGTTTGTCCCTAGCTTCTAAAATTATTTTGTTGAAACATTCACACAAATTGTTAAAAAGCATGTCACACTTACTAGATGTATCAAAGTGTGACCTCGACCAATGATGAGGGTCCCTCTCAAGGAGCCAATCACGTGCACTCTTTTCCTCATTACTGATGACACTTATCCATTTTCTGAATTCTTACACATATGTAGATCTTGCAACATTCCATGGTAATTCTTTAAGACATTCACCTGTGTGCCCAGCCCCCTTAAAGTTAATATACATGTGTTTGATACAAAATCTGTGTTTAGAACCTAGGAAAAGTTCATCCAATGCAAGAACTAAACCCTACAAGTCAGAAAGATCATTTTTATCAGAGCACATGAATTTGCTAAAAAAATTAGGCAAAAACCATTCAAAAAGTAATCTAACCTTGTGCCTATCAGACATAAAGGTCCAATGGTAACTATTGTCTATGCTAAGGTTTTTCATGAGATTTGTAAGGAACCAACCCCAAGAATCTTTGCACCCAGACTCAACTACAGCCTAGGTAATTGGATAGATACAATCATTGCCATCTATCCCCACTGTAGCCAACAATTGCCCTTCGTATCTTGACTTAATAAAACATCCATCTAAACATATAAATGGCCTACATCCAGCTTTAAATCCCCTTTTCAGCGGCTTTAGGCAGAAATATAACCTATTGAATGTCTGCATGTCTAGTTGTAGGATGAAAGTTGAACCTGGGTTATGTTTCTCAACTTCAGCCCTATATTGTCTAAGCTCTCAAAATTGCTGCTCTTCATCTTACTTGCACTATTTGTTTGCAAGCTTCTTTACCCTCCAAGCTTTATGCCTGTTAATTTCACTAGGGTAATCCTTTCTAACACTTGCTGCAAAACCACTTGGTTTCCAACTTGGATCTACTCTAAACTGTTCTTTGTATTGCATGGCAAGCCACTTGTGTGAAGCAAAATGATTGTCATAGCCCTTGATACACTTATGCTCCAGATTCATGTTCTTGATCTTCCATGTCCTGTCAAACTAATTCTTGATAAAATACACACCAACAGCCTTTTTGAAATCTTCCCTTGAACTAAATTTCATGCCACACCTAAACTGAGGATTCATCATGTCACTTGCACTTTTAAACTCAGGAAAAACCCTTTAACTCCCACCACCACCACCAGCATCATCATCACTCCCACACAAACTCTTACAACCACTACTTCTTTCACTTCCACTATCAACCTTAGTCCCATTGCCCCCTGTTTTATCTTCAACTAGTAGCATTTCCCCCTTTCCCATCAAACATTTTCCTATTATCTCCCTCAATTCTCTCAACCCTTAAATCCACAGCTGCATCACAAACTTCATCATCATGTACAGTTTCATCACTGACATCATGCTCACTATCATCAAATTCATAAACCACATCTTGTTCAGAACTTTCCTCATCAATTTCTTCTTTAGCTGACTTTCTCTGCCCCAAACTCACTTCCCTTGATATTTCCTTATTACATTGATCCACATACAAGTCTAATAAAGTCTTTTTTTGCAAATATACCTCAACACACCTGTTTGGTGGAATGACATTTGATAGCTCTAGAAGTTGGAAATCCCTTAAAAAGTTAACCAATCCATCAGCCAGGCTTCCTCTAAAAGTAATACAACCCAGCATCACCAACATCAACCTTTAACCCTTTCACCATTAAGTCAACCTCTAGCATGGACAGCTTGTCCCTTTGGCACTAATCAATATACCTAATGCCTTTCCTAGAATATTGAATCTCTAACATTTCATTTGATAGATAGAACAAGTAGCCCTCGTAATGAAACTAAATGGAAAAGTACTCTGATTTTGAACCTATAATTATTCAAACACTACTTCAGATTGGAACAAACTTAAGCAAAAATTAAGATAAACAAGTTCAAAATGTTGCATAACAATATCAAATGTCTTCACTGTCAAGTCAAATTAACTTCCATGACAAGATATATCCCTCTCCTGCATATCCATACCATCTCAGAACTTTTTTAAATGCTCTATTCACCATCTAGGACAGTAAACTATGTGCCCACTATAAAAGTTTTTCTCATGCACCCCATTAGCTACTAAAAAACCTAACTCAAATCAAAAGCCAACTTCTGTTGTCATAAGCAGGATGAACACAACTCTTACAATAAACCCTTGCATCGCCTGCCACACCCTCTCATTTTTTCCACTTACTCTATTCCGTATAAACCGATATCCATAAATGCCATAAACCTCGAGATCGTAAGAGTACAAACCATCAACATTGACAATCAAAACACACACACACACACACACACAAAAGTCACCGTAACGTGTACACAACACTAACCATAGTGAAGGAGTTTCTTCTTCCTTTTGCTTCGAACTGCCCAATCGACCTTCATTCTTATAAATCAATACCAATTTCTCTCAACTAATCTTCTTCCCTCACTTCACTCACCACAATCATCCGAAACTCTTCCTAATTGGCAAGCTCTCTCGCTCAATTGCACTTAGGGTTATGTCCTAACTCTCCATTACCCCTTTCATATGCCTTTTCCTCCCAAATCATTCCCACCAAAGCCAAATCATCTGCCGCATCAAAATTCTTAGTCACAAATGGTTCAAATAAACGACAAGACTATTAAGTAACATTTATAAAGTTTTAGGACAGCAATGGCCACATTACACTGTTCTAGGATAAATTTGCAACATACGTGATAGTTTAGGGATGACATGTGTCTTTAACCCTTAATTTTTTATGAGGGTCTAAAATTGAAAAATTAATAAAAAATTAATTATGTTGTAAAAAAAAAAAAGTAAATTTGCCATCTTAAACTATTATACCCATAGTATTAGTTTTTAAATGACATTAATTTTAGAGAAACATAAAAAATGAAAAAAAAAATTAGGTTAATTTGATTTAATGATGAACAAACTACATCATATCGTATACCTAAAATTACAAAAATTGGTTATATGTTTCTTGTTTTTGCACAGACATACAAGCTCAATGCCAACATCAAGTCCTCTTAAATCATTGAGGACCTTAGGTTTATTTAATCTCCTTTTTAAGGGACTATATCATGTAATCTCGTTATCTTCTTTTCCCTTGTTTTCTCTTTAAGCTTATATTGCAAGCACAAAAAAACCGAAAGAATTACGGTGGGGGTGGCAAAATTTGACCCGACCTGAAAACCTGGACCGACCCACCCAAACCCAAATACGACCTAACCTGATTTGATCATAAGAGTCAATGACCCGAACTCAATTCTACTCAACCTGACTTGAACCCAAACCCGATTAAAGTGAAACCCGAAAAGCCTAAAACTTGAAATTCCTGAACCCAAATTAAACTAAACCTGAGTTAGCCTAACCCCGAAATAGCCTGAACCCGAAATGACCTAAAACCGAGACTGACCTAACCCAAACTCGAAAACACTCCAGCCTAAACCCGACAAGATCTAATTTCTAAGATTTATTGAATTAGCCCATAACTTTATGAGATTATCATATTTTGCCCTATAAAATTGTCATATTTATCTCAAACTCTCGAGAACTGACAGATTTACTCCAAAAAATTATCAATTTTACTTAGAACTTTCTAAAAGCCTTCAATTCACACTCAAACCCATTTTGCCTACACTAATCTTGAACGACCTCTAGGGCTCTAAATTAGTAATTAAACTAAATTAATTCTTTTTTTTACTCTAAATAATTATTCTAAATTCTTAAAAAAATTTAACTCGAAGTAACAATATAATATAAATGCATCTGATCCTACCAACTTCTTAAGTTCTAAAATAACTAGGTTTATAGTTTCATGAATCGAATTTGCAAAGTTTTGAATTAGATATTTTTATTAAAATAATTGATTGTTAATATATTTATATCTAGTTAAATTAATTGTTTTAGGTTATTTTTTTATGCCTAGTAATTTTTTAGTTATAAGATTCCTAAATTTTAAAATTTTCATTTTAGTGACTCATAAAAATTGCAACTTGGGTCTATAAACTTTTCAAATATTTGCATCACAAATCAAAATTTTTAATTTAAATTTTAGGAAAATCTAAATAAAAAATAGAATTAATCTAGTTGTTCCAGTTTATGCACTAATAACCCGATTAAACTTTAATATCAACTCGAATTTGATCCAAAACCCAAATAATGCAGTTTGAAGTTACTCAAGACTGAAATTGACCTGACCTGAATTAAATCCGAACCTGAATAAGATTGACCCAAACCCAACATGAATCCTGAAATCTACTCAATCTAAAATCAACCAAAACTTAAATAACCTGATCTAAATATGAATTAATGTTAACCCGACTAAATCCGAACCTGAATGACCTAACCCCACCTCAACCCGACATACCAAATTGGCATTATGTATAATTGAAAATCAATAATTAAAAATAGTAGTAATAATTGAATAGGTATATTATATATATTTTGTAGGGAAAGGAGAAGCAGAAGACGAGGACTTCCCAACCAAACACAGAGGAGCTCCCACGCGAGCGGCCGGGCCAGCGCAGAACAGAACACACCAACCGGCCGTTATCATTTTCCCCGAAGTAGATCTCCCGAGAATCCAGCTGTCCACGTTTTCAGGGGGCCCCACGCGCTGCTTCTACACCTATAAATTCTGCCTCCTCCATCCTTCACACCACAAACAGGCTTTCTTCTCTCGTCTCGTCTCCTCCCCTCCCGTCTAATTGCTTTCTAATCAAGCTAGCAATTGCAGATCCAATGGCCTCCTTGAGAGCCGTCGCCGCCGTTCTTATGATCGCCGCGGTGTCTGCCGTCTTGGTGTCCGGTCAAGAATCACCCGCCCCGGCTCCGTCCATGGACAAGGGGGCTGCCTTCTCTCTGGCCACATCAGCGGCCCTCGTCTCCTCCTCCTTGCTCCTCTCGATCCTCGCTCTGCTCAACCTCAACTAGATCCTAAGCTCCTAATGTATTCTTTTTTTTCTTTTTTATTATTCGAATTAATCCTTCTCTTCTCTGAGGGGTTGTTTTGATCGGATTTCAGTTGTCTGGTCTCCATCAATTTTGTTGTTACCTTCTACACACACTACTCTATTCTATTTGATTTTACATCTTCATATGTAATTGATTTTTGTTTGATTTGCGCCATGTTTAATTACTCAGTGCGGTTTGTTTCATAAATATGTTTGTTTTTCTCAATCTTCAATGTTACTCGTTGAAGTTAGAATCAAACGAACGCGCTTTAATAACTTCTGGTTCATAAATTTTGTAAACCCGGACACGCGAGTTTTGTGTATATATTTATTAGTAAACCAAATATTGCTATTTTTATTTGAGCAAAAAAGAAGTGACAAATCCAAATAAATACACGGCCATTACACAAGTTTTTTTTTTTGTTAGAACACTAAAAGTGTATTACAAAATTAATTTCAACCCAGATAAATCTATCTCCATTTAGTTTGATTCAGTAGAGCAATTTTATAAAATTCTTGGAAACGAATTTATATTAATTACTTCAGTTATAATAACCTTTCCATCTTAATGAAGTTTGGGATTATTGGATTCTAGAACTTAGGGCCAATTCGTTTTAACTTAAGTTAATTGACTTATTTTTATTTATATATATTTTTAACTTGAAATCAATTTTATCTGAAAGTCAATATCATATGGATGCAATAATCCATTTGAAAGTAAATTTTTATGATGTTGTTAAATTTTTAAAATTTTTTCCTTTTTAATGCCTAAAATTAGAAAAAATCATAAAAATTTAGTAAGATTATACAAATTTTATTTTTAATGGATTATTGTACCTACATAATATTAGCTTTTAATTAAAATTAGTTATTGATAAAAAAGATATAAGAATAAAAATAAGTCATTTAAAATTAAATTGACTTAAATTAAAACAAATTGGGTGTTAGTTTCAACATCAAATGTCTTCCTTCCTTCCTTTCTTAATGAAATTAATTTTTCAAATTCATTTAATTTAAATTTGTGTCCAACATTTTTTTTAAATGAGTTTGTTAAGTATTTCGAATATATTTGTTGCGTATGTATTTACATATCTTGTAGTGTACATCTTACGCGCACATGGAACACAAACACATGGTATATAGCGTGTACTATATGTTCTTTTATAAGTTTGTATATATTCTTTTATGTGATACAAATAATATGCATTCTTTTATACAATATTATTTATTTATTTATTTTGAGTTTCTATATGTTCTTATTGATTTCTGACCTGTTCTCATCTTTTTCATTATTCTACCATCAAATAATATATATTCCTTTTACATTGACTGATTATTACTTGTTATTTATTGAACATACATTCATCTGTAAAAAGAACATATGTGTACTTCAAAACGAACATATGCTAGAAATTTGATTTCTTGAATTAAAGCAATTAATTATAAAACTCAAGGTCATTCATGTTGAATAATCAAGATCAAACTGAAAGTAAAACCGAAAATGTACCTGGATCCATTAAATATTTTAGAGCAAAAGTCTTTCCGCTTGTTGTCTTCCAAATCAATATACAAGAGTTTCTCTTTGCTCTCTTTCTAACGATGAGAACTTAGATGAGGTAGAAAACTGAAGAAAGAAAACCCTACACGTATGATTTGGGAACCATAGTTTTCTTATATAGATTGATCATGTCAATTTTGTATATATTTTGTTTCAACCCATCATAAAAAAAAGTTAAACTTTTACTTCTACATATTAAAATTGTCCACATTTTACAAGGTATCTAAATCCAAAATCCTAATCTTATTGGATTACTTTCAATTGGGCAAAGTATACATGATAGCATATATAATGCACAATTTATTCACATATTAGCACATATAAAAAATCCAACAACATGTACTTAGCACAAAAGAACATATCCAATGTTCTATTTGTTCTTACGCTATTAGGTCCTATGCTTTTTGTTTTTTTTTTTATTTTTCAATTTCTATATATATATATTTTTATGCATTGCTATTTGTTCTCCTATAAACTTGTTCTTTTTGTTAGGTATCGGAAGCTAAACAAATACAGTGGAATATAATTGAAACTCTCTAGAATCTAAGTGAAACGGGGTAAATCGGGTGTTTGAAAATTTTATACCTAATTCGGTTAAGATGTTTCACCCAACTGTTGAGTCAAATTATAAAACATGAACGGTTGACGTGTTCAAACTCTTTATAGTTTCCACACGAGTCTCTTGGGATTACTATACCTCCATAACATCCCAATAGATATGTTCCTTTTGTACTTGCAGTGTTAGCTTGCGTCATCTAAGAAATGACAAGAGAAGAGTGCGGTTGGAACATTTAGAACTCTTCTGATTTCAGCCTTAGGGAGGCTAGAGCAAGAGTTACGAAATTCTCACTATATGATGTATTTATAGTGAGACTAAACTCCTAAGTCTAATAGGTTTCAAAACCCTAATCCATTTAGGCTTAATTAATGGCTCAGCCTTTGGGCCAATTATTAATCCAAAATTATTATGCAACCAAAACCTCAATAATTTGGCCTATGCACTCAAATAATCCAATTAGCTCTATGTGTGCAACCCAATAGACTCCTATTAATTTGGCAATGATCATAAACTACATTTATGATCATAAATAATGAGCGGTGTCTAGTAACATATCATTACTACCTAAGTGACAAGATAGTTGGTGATTTAACTAAACCTCTATGATCATTATTTGTATCTGTCATTGTCCCTTTGTCCAAAACATTAAAACCAAGCATGAGACATGGAATTTGTTACTTTTGTATAGTCCGATCTATGGTTTCTTGATTACCAAGTAGATTAACTTAAACTGATGACATTGATATCGTATATCAATTCATCCGAGTATGGTTATGCATTTTCTTGGTTTCACGCTATTAAGAGGCCCAAAGATATTACTCCCGTTACATAAGAGAGACAAATCTCATCTTGATCATACAAAACCTTTCACATGATATGTGACATACCCCATGACTACTTTCATATTTGCTCAGTTATGCGCAATAAAAGAAAGTATTAAAATATATGACTTATATGTAGGGAACCTTGATGATCTTAGGTCAAAAGACTACATATGTCATGATCACTATGAGACTCACTTATGACATTCATATAACGATCCATGTAGCGTTCTCATGGTGGGTCGGTCTAGTACACAAGTTCCTTAACTTATACCCATATATAGATTACATATCTTATATTAGTCTCCACATATGCCAGTCATTATGTATTATTATAACCTACTCTACAATAATATTAGACTAAAGATGTTTAAGAATATTATTATTTTAGGGTTATAATTGTGTTTGATTACATTATGCAAAAACAAATAATAAACACAATTATTGGAACAATGTCTCAACAAAATATCATGACTCAATGTGCAAAATATAATCATCTTATGATTGTTTTTTTGGGAACAACACTAACACTTTTTTTGTTCATATGTTCTTTTGTTTCTGTTATTTTTTTAGTTGATATATGTTTTGTATTTATTTTTTTATAAATATATTCTTTTTGCACATTGTTATGTGTTCTTTTATCAGTTTTATATGTTCTTTTATTAGTTCGTATTTAATCTTTTATTAGATTTTTTATTTTATAAAAAGCAAAAGGTGCATGCAAGGAAAAAAAGATTAAAAAACTGGGAGAAAAATGAAAAAAAAAAATAGAAAGGAAAAAGCATAATAATGAAAAACAAAACAAGCAGCAAAATTTGGAGAAAGAAAAAGAAATGAAATATGACAAAAATGATTTGCAAAAAGAAAAAAAAATAACTGAAAAAGAAATGAGAAACATGAAAGAAAGAAGCACACAAAAAAAAAATCAACAAGAGAAAGAAAGAGGGAAAAAAAGAAAAAAAAAGCGAAACAAAGAAAAAAATAACAAAGAGAAAGAAAAAGAAGAAAGAGAAGAAAAAAAATGGAAGGACAGGGGTGTGCATTCAATTAGTTCAGTTTAGAATCAATCCGAATATAATGATTCGATCGGTTTTCGGTTTTTATAACGTGTATCCGAATTATCCGAAATATATATGAGAATTGATTCAAATATTCTAAATTATGAAACTGTGTCCAATTTAAAAAAAAACTACTATAAATAGTATTACATGCCTGGGTTCATTCAAGATCCTTCCATTCAAGAATCTAAGGGAAGTTAAATATGAAATGAACTACATCGACCCGTTTGTGGAATGTTGCCGAAGCGGGATGCTTTATTTATTTCCAATATTCTACATTTAGATAGAACATGTGCTCATAGTTATCTGAGTTTTAAAATAAATTTATTAATTTTTTTTACTAAGTATATGAAGATATGATAGGTTGCCTATAAAAGTAAGAAAAAATCTGTTTATTTCTTAAAACCTAAAGAGCGTCTAACCACAACTAGACAGTATTTATAGAAAATGGATTTCGTGGGATTTTCTTGAAACATAGCCGCCAAAGCTCCTTTTAAATGTCGTTTTTCTTTCGCATCATATGCTACACCAACAAAATTGGCAATTTCTGCATTGGCATCTATTTGTTCGTCAAAGTGACTCAAAAACCACGGTTCTTATGTTCCTTTTAACGTTGTTTCTGTTTCAATTCACGTGAGGTACAACCATAAGTGACCGAAACCAGAGATTTAGACTTCTTAACATCTAGTTTGACCATGGCCTCGGCGAACATAACAGAGTACGGATTCAATCAACAAAATTCAGCTATTTCAATAGACTTAAACTTCGTTTACCTGGTCAACTAGAGCCTGTCCTACCCTACAAGCGGCAGAATCATGATTCACGCAGCTAAAACGTCATTGCTTTTGAGGCTTTAAATTTGAGCTAAGGCTTTAAATCCTATCCTTGCGACATAATAATACAGACATGCCCCACCATGGAATTTCTTTCCCTGTCCGAAGGTTCACATTTCACAACCATGGAAGCTCAACGCTTCGAGGCAAAGCAGTCAAACCTGCAAGTACAGGAGACTTACAAGAGAAAGGACTTTTGCCTTTCGTTAATCGACCTGTCACGTACCTCGTAAAACTTGAAGTTCTTCCAGCTCAGTGCTGGTGCGACATAATCCGTGTGTAACATTCTCGACCGCACCAAAGATTGGTGTATCATTTGTTTGTCTCCATTTTCAGTTGGGAGTGCAGTGATCAAAGCAATGACTTGCAATATTAATTGGCCCAATACCACAATCTAATATTACCAGAGAGAGAGGAATTATTTACTTCTATTGAATGAGATAGTTCACTGCGGAAAAGGGCTCATCACAGTTTAAACATCTGCAGAGAATGTACCGCACCTATTATTAAAGCAAGGTGGAAACTTCAAAGCACCAATTACAAAACCCAGGAATTCAAGCTTACTTCTGAACTGACCTTTTCTGCACAAAATACACAACTTCAAAAACCTCCAGCATACATATTGTCTTCCCCTCATGCACATCAGATGGCTACCAAGTGACAATATCAAACCAAGTTCACAATTCAAAAGGGAAAACATTCAACTTAAAAAGGATAATCATCTTCACTTGAGGAACTCCCTGATTCGGGATTTAGATGCATAAGTAAGAAAGCCATCTCGATTGGTGATAAATCATCCTCATCATCATAATCATAATCGTAATCATAATCATAATCATAATCTTCATCATTATCAAACATATCTCCACCGCCTAGTAAGTGCACCAACACATCACCAACATCCACACCAAGAACATTGCGTCCGCGAGCAGCTGTCCTTCGTGGTGGTGGTCGGTTATATTTCCACATGTAAGAACCAGGCTTGACAGTATGCTGAAAGACAATATAAAGCAAACTCATTAAATAGATCTGAAATATTGATGGCCTCTATAATTTAATACAGCACACAGAAAAGAACAACAATAGAGCACCCAGAAAACAAGTAATCAGAGTGCACAAGCATATGCACATCTGCAAAAGATACACATTCAGTCAGTCATACTACTGTACAGTTATATCAGAGGCCGGAAAATAATACTTTCCAGAGGAACACTGAAATTACATACTTACAAAATAAGGAATCAAAATCTCCTTCTAGATTTCTAGGACCAGAGCAACGCTTGAAACTAAAAGAATGCACAGACAACATACTAGTATCTATGCAGATTGACAGCAACCAAAGCAAACTAAAGGACTGCTATACCTTGTAGAAACAACTGGTTCCAAAAGGGCAGTTCCCGTTGCCAAATTTGAAGTGCTTGCAATCTATTAACCTGAAAACATCAGAGATGTATTGACATTAGAATACTTGCAAAATCAATAAAGGCTTCATGTCTAACTTCTAACGAGTTGCTAGGTTCTGTCTTCTGTTTTATGGTTGACGTTTTTTTCTAATTTTTTAAAATTATATAGGTGACATATTTAAAAAAACGAGTATAAATATTATACATCATTTTCAGAAGCACTTCTCAGAATTTGAAAACATATTGCTTGCAGAAAAGTATCTCATTCAAACCTACTGGAAAGATCATGCTTCATAAATTTGAAAACACGAAAGAGAAATAAGAAAACAATTTTAAAAAACACAAAACTCAAATAAATAAATAAATAATGTGCCACCAATATGCACCTAAGCTTTTCATAACTAAGCAGTCCCCTACTACATCAAACAACTTGCAAATTCGGTCCATCTGATGCTCTCCCTAAACTAACTTTATCCTATATGAAAAAATCTTCTTGAATACCCTTATGTTAGCAGTAAAAACTTGAAGAGGTTAAGATCTAGAATTCTAGGTGATGGAAAGCCAAAATGCAAAGAATTTCAACATTACCTCAGTTTTGCTTTATAGTTTTCTATAATTTCCTGCTTTTCTTCCGCTGAAGAGTACCAAACAACACTTGGAACAACAAAGTAAGACAACTTCCGACAAACTGGGCAAGCCCTCAATGTGTTATTCACATCCATCCCCGACGAAGGGGTGCTGTTACGCCAATTTCTAATGCAGGATACACAAAATGGATGATCACATTCTGAGAGTATGCCAAATTTCCTCTCAGCTGCAGTGGCCTTGGAAAGTACACGTTCTAGGCACACACTGCACTCAATTTCCTGACTGCGTTTCAACACTTCAAGCTTCTGTTGCTTCTCCTCACAAGCTTTAACATGTTTCTCTCGTTCATTAGAGCTGAAAGGATGCAAACAATGTTTCCCACAAGCTGGACATAGGTCTCCATGAATCTGAGGACATTTTTCTCCATGCGGACAAACGCCATCAGCAGCAAGCAAGCAGAGAGGACGGTCAGCTGGTTTGACTCTCCTGGACTCAACATTTCCTCCAACTCCTGTATCCTGCAGCCCACACTTGGGCAAAGTGTACACTTCACAAGAAGCAGGAAGCTCACTGGAAGCATCTCGAACTGCAGCTTTACCACTTGATGTGATTTCTGATCGATGTTTACCATTCGATGTGATTTCTGAAAGATGAGTACGAGGAACGTAGCCTGAGGATGGACGTTGACGACGCAACACCGATGATGATGAAGCAGATGAATTTGATCTATAACCCTTTACATGCGCAAATCTGCATCGACTACCATATGTGCACATTCCTTTCTGATAATAAGTACAAATCTGAAAATAAGACAAATGCAACTAGAGCAAATAAGTAACATGAACTCATTTCACAATTTAAAAATAAAATAAAAAGGAAAACATCATATCCTTACATTTGGGGGGTCCTTCCAGTTGTGTAAAAACTCACAATGCTCTCCTTTCAAGCATGCTCCTTGAGCAAAGAACTTGCAATGCGTCCTAGAGGAATATTAAGGATAAACAGTATTAATCATAAGAAAGACAATAAAAGAAACATAAAAAAGGAATTTCAAATAACGCCATTCCACAAGCAGATCAAAACTTGTAACATAAAAAGTATCAGTTTATACATCTGCAATTAAATTATTATCAATTCAGCAAATAGTTGATGCTTGACGACATGCTTCAGCGTCCTGGTTTCTATGTTCTGCAGCCCACAGGGCTTTATTTTCTTTTCACTCCATATGCACAGATCAAATGAATAAACAAGCAAAAGAGTTAAGACTATATATGTGCATTCAGATTATAAGTGTTAGCTGCAGAAAAAGAAGCTTCTCTGTTTATCTCCAAACTTCATAGAGGCTGCAATGCCATTATGTCAAATTATACTGCATTCAATTCGACACTATTAATTGACAGAGGTGAAATGTTTGTCTCCTGCGTACATCAAACCCACCAAAAAATAAGAAAAATTAACTTGATATATTCACAAGTTGTAAAGAGCACCGACTTGACTTATCTCCTTCCCCCCCTTCCCTCCTCAAGGTCTATTCTCACTTTCTTTAGCGACGATTGACCATAGTTGACCTGACTTAGAGTTTGATCAAACAGATTTCTAGAGAGCTTAAACCCATGAACAGGGCAGTCAGCAACAACGGATCGACCAGGAACTCAGATTCAGAAGCCCATTCCCTAATATTTCCTAATTTCAACATCACCCAGACGAAAACTCCACAACAAGAAGAAAATCACACAGTAACCTAATCGATCGACAGAATCTTCAAAACGCACGAACAGAAATCCAAAAACAGAGACGCGAAATCAACTCCCGCACCATCAAATCAAATCCATGAAAAGAGAAATCAAACCTTGTCATGATTGTATAATAAACAGGAACAGAAACAAACGGAAACAGGAAATCGAAAAGAAGGAAACGAAGATCACCTCCGAGACATCGCCGCTGTTGCCCGATAAAATCAAATGAAATGAAACCAAACGAAAGGAATTAAAATTTAAATCGTGACCGAAGAGGTTAACGAGATTCGAGGAGCCCGTCTAAAGTCTCTGAATTTTCTCTGCATTTACCAAAAAAGGCTGCAATTACAGCGCGTAAATTTTTACAAAATAACCGACAGAATCCTGGCCTTTGGATTCATACGGGAGTTCCTGAAGACAACTAGGGGCACAGTAGTCATTTCGTTCTTAATTTTGTACACTGTCTCATTATAAGGTGGGGTGAGCATAGTTCGTGTTAGTTCAAATTTCTAGTGGAGTTGAACCAGTTCAAAATAAGTTCGATTAAAAAATTTTTGGTTTGAAACCCTTTTCCTCTTCTGAACTTTGTCAACTTGGACCTTTTACTCATTGAATTTCAATTCAGTTTGACTCATCCTTCAAATTTGGTAAATTGAGACTTTTTACCCCCTCAGTTCGGTTACATAAAGAATGTATACTAAAATAAAAATAACATAAGAATTGAAGGGCTAACTAAATCATTTGTCCAATGGTTGACAATTGTGAGCAAACAATAAGTACAAAAGTTGCAATTTCATATTTGAGATTAATCATCTTTCCCTTATCTTCGCTTATAAGTTTGTGTTAATGCTTTTTATTATTTGCTCACAAAAGTCCACCATTGAACAAATGATTTAGTTAGCCATTCAATTTTCTTTTATTTTCATTTTAGTACACATTCTTTACACTACTAGAAAAAAGGTATTTAGCGACAATTTAACTAGTGACGACTAAAAATAGTTGTTAATTAGAGATAGCAAACAGTTGCTAAAATTTTGGTGAAAGTTTAGTGACAGTTATTTGTCACTAAATTTTAGTGATGGCTTGCCCTCATTGATTTTGTGACGGTTGGTCATCACTAAATTTAACGATGACTTGTCATCATTAATTTAGTAACAGTTAGCAGTCGCTAAAGTTAGCGATGACTTGCTCTCATTAATTTAGCCTTTACTAAGTCTTTTCTAAATTTTGTGACACGTAGCCTTCGCTAAAAACCTATGAAGTATCTACGGCCAGTCATTACTAAAGTACACTCCAATTAAAAATGACTTATCTATGTTAACTGTGTGGGAGTTCTCGTGTGTTAGTCATTTTTTATACTAACTTATCATCTCTTTTAACATAAATAAAATTTTCAAATATAAGTAATGTAGTGGAGATGTATACCTTAAAGTCTGATAAAAGTTTTATGATGGCTGACTGTCACTAATGTTTAGTGATTACTTGCCTTTGTTACTTTAGTGATGACTTATCCTTGCTAATATGCAAAAAATTAAAGACGCCTACCCTCACTAATATCCCAACTAGCTGCTAATGAGATTTTTATTTTATTTTATTTTATATGTAATGCAGTGGAAATGTGTATCTAAAAGTCCAGTAAAAATTTAGTGACAATTGACTATTACTAACTTTTAGTAACGGATTGCTTTCACTAATTTATTGAGGGTTAGTTGGCCTCGGTAATATGCAAAAAATTAGCGATAGCCCACCCTCGGTAATATCTCAACTTTATGTTGATAAGATTTTTATTCTATTTTATTTTAAGTGATGACTTGTTTTCACTAAATTAGCGAATGCTGTTTGTTACTAAAAATTAGTAACAGCGTACTTTCGCTAATTTAGCGATGGTTAGCTGTCACTAATTCAAAAGAAATTTAAAAATCAACTTTAAATTTATCTTTGATTGCACATCATCCTCCCCCTCTACCCATTTCGTAAAACTCACTAAAGTAGAGGGATTCATCCCTCCCTCCACCCACCCTAAAACTAATCGATTTTCACATAACTCTACACCATCTTGAGTCGTAGGTAGATTAGTATCTTTTCAAGAGGGAGACGGGAGAGGAAATGACGTCAAAATAGGAATAGAGATTAGTGAAGGCTAACAGTCTCTAATTTAATGACAGTTTGTCTTCGCTAATTTAGTGACAGTTTGTCTTCGTTATGTTAACGACGGCTGTTTGTCACTAAAATTTAGTGACAGTTTGCCTTATCTAACTTAACGGCGATTGTATGTCGCTAAGTCTTGGCAAAATTTAATGACGGGTGCCTGTCATTAATTTAGTGACGACTAGCTGTCATTATATTTAAACACGACTTACATTTGCTAATGTCTTAAAAGTTAGCGACAGTTAGCATTTGCTAAGTCTAGGCCAAATTTAGTGATGGAGTTTCTTCGCCAATTTACCTGCACCAGGATTTGACAACTGCTGTTAGTTCAAAAAATTTTAAACACCCCACCATTCTAACTTCCAACCCTCTAGTGACTTCAATAAACAGGGCAATTTACCACTTTTTGTGCATTTTCTTCACATTCACCCCAAGGCTGCTTTTAACTCTCCGGCATCCACCACACCGTTCACCATCACTGTTCACCATCGCTAGTCGTTCACCATCGCACCGTGCGTAAGTGCTCCGTCGAACCAAGTCACGCACTGTCGAGCCAAGCGCGCTCCGTCGATCCAGGCGTGCGATTTTTGTCGACCCAGGCGTGTAATATCCGTCGAACGCAGGCGCGCGATCGTCGTCGGACCTTCGACACTTAGCCATTTGCAAGATCAGCAAGAGAGATCAATGAGAGAGAGGATAGGAGCGCGATCGCCGTCGGACCTTTCAACCTTCCGGTGCCTCATTGGTTCGCAATTGGCCAACGGGTGAGGTCAGCAAGAGAAACGGGTTCAATGGGTAAGGTCAGTGAGAGAGACGGGTTTTATGGGTGAGGTAAACGAGACACTAGGTTTGTTTGATGGGTGAGGTAAGCGAGAGAGACGGCTGTTGTTGTTAGACTGCTATTATTGTTTTTCTTAACTTGGGGGGTGAATTATTTGTGATTGAAGAATAAGAGCAAAAGGTGTTATTTTACCATTTATTTAATTTAGCCAAGGCAAGCTATCCCTAAATTAGTGACGGCAAGATGTCATTAATGTGACAACCTTAGTGACTAACAACCTTCATTAAACTTGGCAACAACTTACCTTTGCAAAAATATTAGTGACGACTAACCGTCGCTAACTCACCGGTATGATATTGGTGCCAGAAAATTAGTGATCGGCATATTTGTGAAAGTTGGCTGTCACTAACTAGTGACAGCAGCCATCGCTGAATTATTAGCTGTAAGTAAATTAGCAGTGGTAGGTTTAGCAATGACTGATTATTGCTACATCTGATTTAGCAATGGCTAATATCAGTCACTAAATCCCATTTTTTTAGTAGTGTCATTTAATTAGGCCAATGGATAAAAGGTCCTAATTTACAAAGTTTGAAGGGCGAGTCAAACCAAGTCAAAGTTCAGGGGTAAAAGGTTCGAGTTGGCAAAATTCAGGGGATAAAAAGAGCTTTAGGCCAAAAATTTTCTATCCACCATGAGAATTGACAAACAAATAGAACTAGAACCATAGTCACTGGTTTTTCAGTTATGGTTCTAGAGTTTTTTTTATTTATACTATATACCTATAACAATACAAAATTTCAATAAAATTACACCAACAACCCTTGCCTGATGATAGTTTTCAAAATTAAGAATTTGTTTGTGAAATGAGATTAGGATGGTTAGGACTTAAAATTAGGTTTAAAACTAAAAGACTAAAAACTCTTGTAATATAATTTTCAATAAATAGTTATATAAGTAAAATCATAAATTTTGTAATGTATTAATAAATATACCTCGAGTCGGTTTCATATCGGGTATAGAACTAACATGAAAACTAATGGTTTTTCTAGGGGTGAAACCAATCTACTAATCATAATTAATTTTTACACAGCCCACCCTTATTAGATCAGGTAAACCTATGGTTCTACCCGGCACATACCCACCCCCACTATAAGCTATTAGTTAGAATGGATCAGATTTGATCAATCTTTTGTAGAATTAGCCAACACTGAAATACTTATGACTAAGGAAAAAATTGACCTAATATCCGGGCCATAGTGAAATGAGGCCCCAAACATCCCATAGTAGCCCCCAGTTCAATCATGTCCATCTTGCTCCCATAAGCCCTTCGTCCCAATTCCTCTTCCCCATAATCGACTCCTTATCAAAACCCAGGCTTTTATCATGACGACTTACTTCTCTTCAGATCTATCCATCTCTCAGATCCTCACTCTTCTCCCCTCTTTCCGATTAGGTTCGAGATGATCTACTTGAGTTCTATGTTTCTAATATGTTTCTTTTCTTTTTGTTTTAGTTGGTTCAAGTTCCTTTTTGTTAATGTCACATTTTAGTTGGTTCATGTCGACAAAGGTGAAGGTGGTGTACTCTGTGATGGCGCCAATGAAGAAGGGGCCATTGAAGAAGACGGAGTATGGTGAGCATGCCGGGAGAAGTGCAGAGATGATGGAGATGAGGTAACCCATGATACACCGGGACTCATGCTCTGGTTGTCCTCATTGATTAGCTCAAATATGTAAACATTAGGTAGGATTTGCTGCCTCACCACCCCTTGGCCAAAAGCACTACGGTTGAAAGGCTCTAGTTGAATTGGTAAGGTTTTGCAATGTTGGCTTTGGGGTCAGATTGTTACATGGAAAAATTTCAAGATTTATTTACCAAATAAAAAAGTTTTAAGAGTTAAAACTAGCTTTTCTCCCAATAATCCTATGCTAGTGTGGCATTTTACATCAAACATAATGATTTTCCATCCAAAAAAAGGAGCTAAAATGAAATGTTTTACCGAGATTGGGGAGTCCTTGTGAACAAAATTGAGGTTGTAGTTAAGGTCCACAAATAGAATTTACACATCAGTTTTAGAACTTAAGTTACCAAAGTGTTCCGAAAATAGGAGTAGGAAGCTAGAGCGAGAGTAGACAAACATTATTTAAAAAATTTAAGTAAGTAAAAATGTTATAAAAATAATAGTTAAAATGACAATTGAGAGCGGGAGATGTAACCTAAATAGAAGAATCATATAACTTAGTTTAGGACAGATGCTTTATCTACTTGGACACTTGGGTGTGGAAAGTAACACTTGAAGACTTTTAGGACTGAAATGAATATATATTCTTAGTTTTTTACTTCAAGACTATTCTTATGTCTCTATTTTTCGGAATGAATTTTGATTACCTAATAATGACAGATAAATGTGATATGACAATTTGGACCATTCAAGTTACGATATGGTGGTTATATTATATTTCAATGATTCAAATTACAATGTAAGGTCTGTTGTCTATCATTCTACGGTTTTCCTTTTAAAAAATTTACAAAGTTAAAGTACTAAGATAAATGTAAAAGTGTACTTGTGGGAAAGCCTTTGGTGCTATTTAGAAATATCCAGAAAAACGCGAAAGAGAAGAAATTTGCAAAAAAAGGATAAGGCCAGGACTTGAGCGATCAGCACATCCACCAATCTCAGCCACATTGATATGGCCACTCTGATCTCACCTTCCCCAATACTATCCTCCTCCGCCAAAACACCACCGTCGTCAAAGCCACCAAAACTCCAAGTAGTTGCCAAGCAGCAATCACTTCCGCCACCAGCGGCCCTATCAGCTGCGGTAGCCTCCACATTAGCCGCCGCCACGCTCCTCACATCGCCTCCTTCTATAGCTGAAACATCATACAGCCTCTACTATGGAACCGCAGCCAGCGCCGCCAACTACGGCGGGTACGGCGGCAATTCGGACAAGAAAGCCTCGGCGGAGTACGTCTACGACGTCCCAGAGGGCTGGAAAGAGCGCCTGGTCTCCAAAGTCGAAAAGGGCACCAACGGGACCGACAGCGAGTTCTACAACCCCAAGAAGCGACAAGAACGGGAGTACCTGACGTTCTTGGCAGGTTTCCGAGAGCTGGTTCCCAAGGACGTGGTTCTGAACAACCTGGCGCTGTCGGATGTGGAATTGCAGGATCTGATCGCCGGCGCCGACAGCATGACATCGGAAGAAAAGACATACGAGAATGGTCAGGTCTATTACGTGTACGAGATTGATGGGTTGGGGAAGCATAGCTTGATCACGGTAACATGTGCGAAGAACAAGCTTTATGCCCATTTCGTGAACGCGCCGAAGCCGGAGTGGAATCGCGACCAGGAGACTTTGAGGCACATCCACAAGTCGTTTAAGACGGTTTGACATTTGAACTGATCAGATTTGTCTTCTATTGCTGATGAGCCGAGACACAGGGGGTGGATAGGTATAGCTAATATGCATCTTACTTTTTGGTGCTTCATGAGTTGAATTTTGATATAGAAATTTGATGCCTGGATGCAACTATACCAGTTTATTGTACCCCTTAGAATCTGCAGATCAGTTTCAGAATTGCGGGCGCTGATTTCATTTTACGGTTGTTTCTGTCAACTAGTGTGAGTCGGGTGGGAGTTTGGAAGAATCGTGACCGTTTGAGATGTGTTAAAGGCAAAATTCTAAAGTTGGAGGTGTAGCTTGAAACAAATGTGAAGTATAAGGGGCAAAGTCTCTTAACTATTCTTAGTGTTTCATTTTGATCCTTAAACTATGAAATATTGTATAATTGGTTCTCAACTATGTAAATTGTTGCTTTGTTACTCCTATTGTAAAATTTTGTATACATTGCAAATGGAAATACGACAAAGCCACCAACGTGCCAGTTTGGCAGTAACAAGAAACAACATAAAGGTGTGAAATCACCAAGAATAGAAACCTGTCATTCAAATCATATTTGACTGTGGTTTTGTTTTTATCACACATATCAGTATAGTGCTCAACCTTTCTAGATGGAAAAACATAATGATTTTATCCACAAGTCAAAATCATTTTTCATTGAACTACTCTTATTTGATTTTTGGGTGATCTTGTAACTTCATGTCATTAGCTGTCCTCCCCAAACTATCACGTTGGAAGTCTGATTGTATTAATTTTTAACACAGGGCTAACATTGCAGTATTTTACATAGCTTTATGATCGACCATGAAAAATTTTATAGTTCGAGAGTGAAATTGCAAGAAATAACCAATGCTCATGTCCAAAACTATTTAGAAGAACGGTGTAGAACATAGGTTGGAGACTTGGAGCTTTAGGGTGCGACTCTAGTACCCACCTATTTCTCATATAAAGCTAATATTATTAGTTTGATAGCCTTCCGGGTCTTAAAAAAACAGGCTTTCCTTATCCCCTATATTATACATTACATTATACCATTACAGACTTGTAAATATGCTTGTGTGAACCTTTAAAAAAAAAAAAAAACGAATGCTCATTATGACCTGGAAGAAGGACATGGACTGATGGGCAGTTGCTGTCCAGAATCAGCCCGAGGGCATTCTTGTTGATTGGTGATGGATCATGGAGGTCCATTTTCAAGTGTTTGAGGCATTGGTATTGGCCCATAATTTGTCCACAAGGATGTTTGAAAATCATGCTCAATTTTTAAGAACCAAGAAATCCAAATTAACCCGTTAAAAAGCAGGAGGTTTTTTTTTTCTAAATTGATTTTGGCAGTAAAAGACTAAAAAGACTCTACTAAATCATTCTTTTGGACATAGACGGCACAAAAAAAATGTGAACCTATTTAATTTAATTTACTTTAGAACTTGATAATTATTTCATTTTTATCCAAAAAAATTGAAATCAAGCCTAATTTTTTATTCTGATAACAATATTATAAGGCGCTTTGAGAGTTCAGGAGGACGATGTAATGATTAGGGTAAGTTTGACAAGATATGCTTCTACAAGTCCTAGTCCTTGAACCTTATTATTGTTGTAGTATTTTTTTTATTTAGGACATAAGTTAAACTTAGACTAAAACAAATATATCATCATTTCGTAATAAAATGGATATAGCAGTTGCTTTCTGGAAACCCAGAGTTTTTACCATATATATATATATATATATATATAGATGATCACACAATATATATAACTTTTGGTTTGAAATTACGCAAGAGGAGATGAGATGCATATGATTGTGGACATAGGTCTGTTGTGATCATTTGAACTTTGATTTCAAGGTAAGTTCAAATTGACTCATGTTTGATAATGTTTCATTGTGTTTCTTAGTACATTGGAATGATTTTTAAGTTTCTATAAAAACAAAATTCTCTATATCCATCCCAGACCCACTTCAGGAGAAAAATGATTTTCCTCCGGTCTTCAAGGCTAATGGTCACCATCTAAGAAGTATTGGTTAAGATCTTAGATTTATGGAAAATTTGGACATTTATTCATTTTATTAGGGATAGTTATGCATGCTACGTTTTTATATAAAAAAATATGTAACTTTTTCTTTAAATTTTTTTTCCAGAAGACAGAGATATGCTTACCCTAAAATTAGATGAGTATATATATACTTATAGTTATACATATATGTTTTCCATATTTTTATATTATTCCTATATTCCAAATTTTAAGAAACAGTTTTCCTTGTAAAGCTTAAAGGTGTAAAACATCATAAAAATAGGTATGCATTTTAATTAGAACATGTAAATTGTGTAAGATCGTTGAGAATAATATTTTCATACCTTCTAACTTTTTACCAATGTTTCACGTTACAAGTATAAACAAAAAAATTATGAGCACATTTTACTGTTTAATAAAAAACTGGAAAGAAAAATGCAAAAGAATGGGGGGAAAAAAAGTAGAACCAAATGACTTGTATAAGAGAGATTGAACTTTAAATCTCATGATATTATAAGTAAAAAACCTTACCACTAGGCCAAGATTTTGGCTGTTAAACAAATCGGCATGAAATATGGTATTGGTGCCATATTTAACGTTCTTTTATTTTTTTGCTAGTGTTTTTAAACATTTTTTTAAATTTTTTTTCATAATTTCATACACCATAAATGTCTTGTAGAATTTGAATCTAAAATCTCATTAAAATGATATACTCTCTAATGTTTAAAATTGTTTTCATTTTAATTCCTACTGACAAATGCTTGAATTATAACCTTTTTTTTTTTAAAAAAAAAAGCAAGACAATAATTTTATTAAACTTGAAATCTCCAGCTAGCAACTGGATATTTGAGTATACAAATCGAAATTCTTCCCTCCCAAATGCAACACCCTTGATTACCAAAGCTAACTTCTTCGGACCTTCACTTGAAAAGCCGCGTTAGTTTGCAGGGAAATTTTTAAAAACCCCTGAGGTTTGGTTTAACTCACAGTTATTCCCTTCAGTTTTTAGAAACTTACACTTTGCCACCCAATTCTAAATTTCATTAGTTTGCTGTTAAGCTAGTGTGCTTAAATGCTCTAGTTACCCATGAAGTTTGATCAAATCATGCAAATCAATCACAATATTTATCTCAGGTCATCTCCAATCTAATTTCCCCTTAAATCTACAATATATTCATAATAGTTTTTTTAGTTTCACATTAATTTCTATATTTTTGTTTCTAGTAAGTATTAATTTTGGACATCTTAGTCAATTTTTTCAACTACTTTAAATATAAGAGTATCTAAATGCATTATATAAATACCTTTTATCAACATAATTTCGTCTGCACTTGCAAAATTCACAAACATAAAGTTAATTAGACAATAAGCTCACAAAGAGGTGAAAAATGTAACTCAGTTTTACAGCTAGTAATGAAAAGAAAAGGAAAAGCAATTGACACTAGATCCTTTTTTCATAGGAAAAAAATAAAATCAGATTAGTCTCCATTATATCTCCAAAATCTTAATATAAGGGCACAAACGAATAAGATCTAAAAACAAATAGTAAAATGACAATATTAGGAAGACAATAAGAGCAATATGCAATTGTTTTGGAACCAAAACAAAACAAAATAAAGCAAAATTTGTCACCTTTAATTCAATACAAGCATTCACAACATGAAACCTATGTCTAAATAGAGATGGAGAAACCAACTTTTCTAGAGCGGGATCATGCAATTCATATCCTTTACCTTCATAAGGATGGCCAAACCTCTTCTACAACTCTTGACTTGCCGCTTTACATGAAAACCTATATCTGAATTGGCCACTATTTTTAGCCTGTGCGTAGCAAAGTAGAGAGGAGGAAAGTTGGGGTTTTGGAAGGGGTTGTTCCGGTAGTTGCCCCCAAACATACAGTCATTCAATACCAATCTCAAAGGCATTGGAGCTGCTGAAATCACACTTGCCATACCTTGGCAACAGTGCAAAGGCCACAGCGATAGTTGTTGTAATGGCTTAAGTGGAGGTCAAGGAGGAGATCGACCTGCTGTTGGCAACCGTTCCATTCTCTAGGCTGTTTGCCTATGTCGATCACTTCGATTGGATGCTCATGATTGTCAGATCAATCACCTTTATGGATCATGACACAATTATAAGTCACTGCTGCAGAACCTATCATTGGTAGCTCACAAAACTACTATGACAGGTGGAGGCGGAGGTGTCTTGCATCCAAAACTTCAATAGCACATCAATTGGGGATGACGAATTGAGAGAGAATAACCAAGGCTAGGTCAAAGAAAGAGGGAGATTAATGTTGAAATCGCAAATTGGTTTCAATTAAACATGAAGTGAGGAAAAATGTCAGAAGTTTACAATTACAAACATGGAGTGAGGGTGGAGGCTAGTTTGTTAGATAGGAATATTTACAAACCATTTGGCGGACCATAGGCTATCATACTCTTCAAATTAGTCACCCTTCTTGTTGGCTATGGTACTGGCCACCATCCAAAAATCAATCAATCTCTTTTAACATTATTTTACTTATTCTATGAATTGGAGGCAGTATCATTCCTCTCTCTTTAGACCCAAGGCTCATCTCGGTAAACCGATACAAGAGGAAGACATTATAAGATGAGAAGTTTGACTAAAGTAGCACATCTGTTAAATGATAATCCAGGTCATGTTCTTATATGAGCTCAACAAAAACAAAAATTCTGTGTGGAACAAAATGGTAAAAGCTTGTTTGACATGGGGTAAAGGTTTGCCAAACATATTTTCGGTTTAGTTATAAAGTAACTGAACAGAAAAAAAAGGTCTGTCAAAAAACTAAAAAACAAAAGCAAACGATACCATAAAATCCTATGGACTTTGGTGAAAGTGTCGTTGATGGACCTGAGCCCCTAAGTATTTGGTCTTAGATTGGAGTCCCCGCGTGTCAAACTTCTCCCATTTTTAAAACTGTGTGTAGGTTTATGTAACAAGAAAAAATCCTATGTGTTATTAATCATTTAAGAAAAATCATAGTGTAAGAAACATGGAAAATACGTCATGAATCTCAAATGTTTCATGAGAATACTTACAACCAGAAATTGATTAATCAAACAGATAAAACAGCTTACATACACAATATATGTAGCACAATATATCGAACAATTAGGTACACAAAAGATCATATATATTTCTTAATACAAGCAATTTGCTCTCTTAATCAACACTAATGATCTTGCTCGCAAACTCAAACCAAAAACCCATTAATTAATAAGCTAGGACGTGATCTTCACATGGAGAACTGATCACCGTCGACCTCCACCTCGACCTCAGCCTCCGACACGACATCGTCATCTTCTTCCAAATTGCAGTCGACCCCCAAGGCTCCGTGTCCATGGCCCTGGCCGAAGGCCTTCACGTGGTCCTTCAACGAGCGCTTGTGCTTGAAGTCGGAGCCACAGAAGCAGTACCAGATCTTGCCGCAGTTCTTCTCGTGGGTCCGCCAGTCTCCCTTCACGGCGAACGGCTTGCCGCATTTCCTGCACATGAAGGGTTTGACGCCGTGCTTCCGTTTGTAGTGGGTTTGGAGGGTTCGGAAGTCCTTGAGCGGTCTCGCTCTTGGGTGGTCAATGTTGTGCTTGCAGCCCTCGGCGCAGCAGTAGCAAGGCAGCCGCAGCATCGCCGTCGGCTGCGTTCCTCTCAGCGAGTCTGGACCTTTTCTATACTGAGATCCATGTCCCCACATGTGCATCTGTAATGACACCCAATAAATCAAATTCAGTCCTAAAACACTAAATCCACAAACAGAGTCTACTTAATCGCATCCAACAAAAGTTGGTCCAATTAATTGTTTCTGGTTTCCTTTTTCATGTGACTGAAATCTGTACGTTTAACAACAATGTTAGCAATTAAACCAGGTAGAAAGAGATGGTATATATTGGGTTTCTTTTGTTTTTGGTTTGTTCTATATTTTGGGGGGTCAAGAGAGGACCAGCTGGAAGTGTCAGTTATGTATTGTCTGCTTCTCATACATGCAGTGCAGAAGACACATCTGAATCCAGGTTGTTTCCTTTTCAGGCCCTGAGACAGTACTTTGTGAATTTCACTGTGTGTGAACAGGTGCTCAAGGACTTTTAGTGTGGGTGCTGAGCCTCTGAGGCATCCCCATAAAGATCCAGTGCAACAAATAGTGCAAAAGCTGAGCATTTTCTCAGGCTTCTTTCCTTTTAATTAATTTCCCTTGCACACTGTTCGAAGTACTGAAAATATGGGGAACATTTAGGGAGCTGTTAAATCATACTGATCAGAGCTGATTTCAAATCACACCTGACTAGACTACATGCATATCATGAATTTTATCATGACCATGCAAAATTAATGAATTTAAAAACGAAAGGGAAATCCAGGAAATTTTAACAGCAAATAAACCCTAAAACATGCAAAACACCCCGATCCATGGTCAGAAATTCGAAACTATATTAACCATTCTGGTTAAATTGGATGAAGAATTAGAAGAAGCAGATGTAAAATTGTAGGGATCAATATGCATATGTCCCACATCCAATGAATGAGTCAAATTCAAACCTGCAAATTATTGTATCTGTTGAAGGTTTTGAAGCAGACTGGGCAGGAGAACTGTGTAGGACCAACAAGAATCTGGGTAGGGGTAGGGATCCAGTATTGCCCTTTGTTCAAAGGGTAGCCAGGAACAGTACTACTCTCACAGTCTCCCATCAATTCCTTATTATCAGCCGCATCGACAGTTGGGGAGAGGCTTGATGACCCCAGATCAGAACCACGGCCACCACTGGAGAGCCCTATATGCAATCCCACTGCCACAGAATTAGCTCCATCATCCGGGGGATAAAACATGATCTCCTGACGAAGATGATGGTCCTTGTTGTCCTCCAATTCCATGGAGTGGTTGTTGTTGCATGGCTCAGGTTCTTGTCTCGAAGGGCTGAGGCAGTTGATGAGAGGAAGGGTTTGGGCCTGGTAAGAGGAGTGGGATTGGCAAGTGTTGTTTGAAGAACAAGAATTTGACAAGGAAGAATAGTGGTGATTTAGAGGCATGAAATTGAGGAAGCCTGTGAAGAGGTTGGAGCATGGATCTGTCATGTTGAGAGGATGGGGGAGCTCCGGAAGGTACAAAGCAATTAAGAGGATAGGCTGCTTTTATTTTACCTGCTAGGAATGATATGAGGCGCACACAAAGTATATATACAAATATGTGCGTGTATATATATGTGGCAGACAGTGGTGTATATGTGTTCATGAGAGAGATGGAGCTAAGTGTATAGTTTTCCCCTGTTTGGGTTAAAAATTAACTGTTGTTGCATACATACTACTTTCTCTGTCTCATAATGTATGAAACTTTTTATTTGTTTAGGTTTAAGGTTGATTAGCATATTTCTTTGTAGATAATAAATAAATAAATAAATATGTACCTTTACTCGCAAATGTTTCATAGCATGCATCTAGTATATTATTTTCTAGTAAGATTTTCATTTTAGTTTTGAGAAAATTTGAGTCAGGCACAAGTTTAAAAAGCTAAAAAAATTAAGTAATTAATACGAGATAGCAAAGCACTAAATTTAACAAGGTTTTGCCTGAAACCATTTGGCAAACTAGTGTAGGACATGAAGTGGAGGTCCTGAATTCAACTCTGGGTTCCACCATTTTACCCTAAAATGCAATATTGCTATCCTTTTGGGTTACAAAAAAACAGATTTTTCCCCTTCCATACATGATACCTCCCACTCTTATAGGCTTGTAAAGATGTTTCTATTGATCAAAGAAAAAAAAAATAACAATGTCTTACTTTTTGTTGGTCAAAATTCTTTCAGTGACCAAAATTCAATAAATTTTTTTTAGATTCTAGATGTTTTACCTCATTGACAATCTCATAATTTCAAGTATTTAAGAAAAAAAAAATCATGCACTAGGGTTTTTGAAAGCCCATAAAAACAACATTATTGTCATAAATTAGTCTCCCTTCAATTGAGTATCACATTTATCCCTTTTCTCTCAAAATGACTTATACAATTTAAATATGTGAAAAAATAGCTAATAAACAAATTAAACCAAGAGATAATAATTATGCATAGATAATGTAGAAACTAGCAAAACTGAAACATCAAATAACATATTTGAACATGAAACAAATGAAAAAAATATTATGAAAGTTAATGAAAAAAAATTTATGAAAGATAAAGAAATAAAAATGTTACATTAGTTTCAAGACGAAAGGTACCCATCACTAAAAAAAGAACATAGAGAGACATGAAAACACGGATATGGGGAAATAGAAAAAATAATTGCATAGCAAGAGAAGAACTCATAAATTGTGATCATATGTTTAACTATTTATCTTTTATAACTATGTATTAACCATTTAGCACATGCATTTGTAAATTTTTACTTGCTAGGCAGTAATAATACTACTGTTGCTCATATTAATTGGAGGAAGTGCAATTAATAATGAGTAAAATTAGAGGGAAATACAAGAGTGGGAGAGGAGAGAGTTGCAGACAGGTTGTCTCCCAGCCCAAGAGAGAGTTGCACCACAAAGAGGGAGAGAATTAACAATCTAAAGGCGATCGATGTTTTTCAAATACTTAAAAACTCAAGTCTTGTTACTGTTGGGTGTTGGTGGTTTGAAGCTTAGCAACCCTCAACAGTGGCTTGGGGCGAGGGTCGAGCGGCCCTGTCCGGCATTTGCCTTGGGAGGCGTGCAGCTCATGTTTATTATCCTGTGCTGTCCATGCACTTCTTCCTACTCAACAGTACCCTCCCCCTGAATTCTGCTACTGTTTGTGTTCTTTCTCCCCCTCCCTCCATTCCCACTCTCCAAATCTCTATGCACCCTTTTGGTCTTCTTACCAGTCAAACACACCTAATTAACTCATCTTCTCATGATTTTGTTAATTTGTTAAATCCCATGCGTTTTAATAAAAAAAGTTACTTATTCGACTTATAGTGTGATAAAAGGATTTTCATTTTTCATCGATTGATTTTAAGTTGATTGCTTTAATATGATACCAACTCACTAGAGGTTAGTTTAGGCCTATTTCTGGTTTTGATTTAACATCCAAATTGGCTCAGTCAAAAGTTACCTGATTTGAGTCATGCAAGCTGATTTTGACAAACCTACTTATCACCAACTAGTTTTAAATTAAATATTTTATCCAAAAAAAGTTATTCACACGGTATATCCTTGGGATATATACTTCATTGAAGGTGTTTATTTATATAATTAAGTAGATCAATCTATCCAATATTTTAAGCTTGGCATAGTGTTTAATATATTTGAAGTTTTTTTATACTAACCGATTTTTTTTTTAAAAAACAACGTTAGGTCTAAGAACATCTTCAACAGTTTCCATATTTTGTAGATTTTCTCTGTTTTGGGGAATATTAAGCACTTTTTCATTCTAACGACTTCCCCATCTCATTCTCTCAAATAGAGAATAAGATGAAAGAGAAGAAACAATTCCCTATATCTATATCTGCAGAAACTCTAAAATTTATTGCTCTCCTTCATCTCTTATCTCAATTTACTTTTTGGCTCTTTTTCCCATTTACTTTTTGACTTTTCTCATTTGTCCTTAATATTATTGTTTTAGATATAGAATATTGAATTATTTTAATAACTAAACTAGCTATTAATTTGAATTTCTTTTAAATGCATAATATTTAATTTTTGTATAATAAATATAAGATTCTACAAAATAAAAAAGTTATTGGAATTGGGATAGAAAAATTATAGAGATTTTAATTTTTTTATTCTCTATTTTATAAAAATTATAGGTAAGCTATTGAAGATGCTCTAAATATTGATTTTGCATAGATTTAGAACAAATCGGCCGGACAAGTAAAGAGTATTTGCCAGTTATCTTAACTGCTGGAGGAATATTAAGGGGAGGAAAGTAGGGTAAAGTTGCAACATCATTTATGGTAGAATTTCAGGAATACCTGTCACTCTTGTCCACTATTACTAATTACTGCAAGGTAATTAATTAAAGTTAGGTTCAATTTCCTCAGCCGTACGGAGGAAAAGTCAATTTACATGTCGGGTAGTTTTTATTTACGAGGCAAAAGCAAAACCTTAATTAGTGATGGACAAATTAAGACAGATAAATGAAGCACCATTAAATTAAATTAACCAGTGTTTTGTTATTTATCGCGATATCGATTTCATGCAAGTGGATGGAACCCTAGCTAGAGTAGAAGTTTCGAGCGCTAACCAGAGATTGACACGTGGAACTGTATGAGACACGAGAGTGTAAAACAAAGCTCCTCCTTCTTGTGTCGGCTTAACCGGATTCCGACGCGTGGAAACCCAGAACAGAAGCCATGAAAACGATGGCCAAATTGTAAGTATTGAAACCCTTGGTGACTTGAATGGCTACAAACTTCACAAGATTGGCACTAGAAAATGCGATGGACAGAAGTCACAAACGTAACCTGATAAGGCTGGCTAAATCTTTGGTAAGTCCTTAGTTTAGAAGGAAACGTTCAATTTTGCCCCTCTGCTCTCATTTGATTCAACTTAAATGTCATGCTTATATATATATATATATATCTATATTGTACTTGAACTTTTGTTTACCTAACCCTATCACACAAGCTAGCTGAGTAATGCCCAAATTGGAAAAGAAGTTGGTTGTACTATATAGATAGATATTAGTATTACTATCTTAATTCGCCTGTAAGTTTTTATACAAATTCATCTTAAATATATTGCTAGTGAAGTTTTTTTTTATGCATAGTTTTTTTTTTTTACTAATCAAGCAAATTTTGATGATTGACGTGTGTCACCATTAAAATTCAATTAGGGCAACATATGGACCTATGAAAGGTGATCCATAGACAAACACACATGTTGAACTAATTCAAAATTATGCTTTATGCAAGATGTGATGACAGGAAACTAAAATCACGCAACTACTACTATTGTACTGTTAATAAAGTAATATTAAGGGGCTGACATGAATAGTAGTGAATAGTTAAAGAGCTTATATATAATTATAGTAAGACATGAGTTGTGATCCAAACAAGGTAAAATAAAACCTAGGGAGAATGGGCCGAAACACACACACCCACACCCATTCTTGGTTTGATTTCACTGTTTTAGATACCTAAACAGTTACATTTTTTTCCTGCTCATGAAGATTTAACACAGAGAAAACTGGGACAGACAATTTGAAATATGGGGGTTGATGTCCTATATAAGAAATGCACAATATAATTTTTATTCATATCCAGAGTATATATCCACATATTATTGCCTTCTTCACTGCTCTTCTACTATTTGGTACGTGGTCTTTTCATAAGTCCTCAGCCGACCCTATTTTTACTGTTCAATATGCTTCACCCTGGTCCACCATTTTTCAGATGTACAGTAGAAGAAATTTATAGTACTTACTGGGAGGTAATTATTTTTTTTAAAAAAAAAAGAAAAATTATAGGAAGAGTTAGTGGGTCGGAAGGGCTGGAAAATATATATATTCTCTTCTTTGAATTTTTTTTTTTCTGCTGAAAACGAGTGGAACGAAGAAAACCGAAACTAAACCGCCATAAAACTTGACCTAAAACACTAGGAATCAGATGAAGCCAAACTCCTTGAGCTTAATGAAGAAATTCAACCTCCACCAGGAAGCATCAGGCATAGAATCCTGAGCATCAACACCAAGTTATACCATCTAATCCAACACAAACACCCATAAATGAGACAGGAGCAACTTGGAGTGCAACTTGGTAAACTTTTTTTTTTTTCTCTTTTTGTTTTTGGAGGGGGAGGGTGGAGGGGAGGGGAGACCAAGCCTTTATTTTTTATTTTTTGGAGGAAATGAAACCTTAGTAATGATTTATACTTCAAACTAGAGATCCTTCACCCCAAGGATTGATTGTGGCTGACCCTCATTTTATAGATTTTAAAACCTTTATTCGGAATTGTATTCTTCTTATGAACCAAAAATCAGACTTAAGCAATACTGCTTTAAATGCGTGAGGATTTGTAGGATGAAGCTTAGCGCTAGAAACAAAACGCCCTTTCACTGCTCAACAAAGAAACAATCTTACTACCATAAAAAAAGGGCAAATCTAAAGCAATATAACTCCCATGGATCTTGGCCCCATATTTTTTCAGCAACCGAGTAGAAGAGCAATAAACATCCAAATAAATCTAGCCTTCAAAAACTTCTAAGAACAATTTCAACAGCAAGACGTTGGGATGTATTAATTAAGATAAATACTAAAACTTTGTTAGAGCACTCATCTCAAATCAATTGGCCATGAACATAGACTTCCCAATTATAATACAAAACCTTGAGATTTTCTTGCTTTATATGCCCCATCTTGTGTGTAGGTATGTGCAACTATATTACACGAGTTGTTACCACAATGACAAGGACAATGAGAAACTTTGGGCTTTGATATCATGTTAACGAATCTAACCTAAAATCAACTTGTAATGAGTGCAGATCCATTAATCATAATACATTGCCTTGGCCAACCCTTTTAATTGATATGTGAGATTTTCCCACTTAATAAGCACAATTCCAACTAACCGATGAAATGAATGGAAATTGATGGGCCAATAGAGGAGGATTATGGGAACTGAGTTGAATTTCAAACTTTAGGCAATAATTTGAAATCAAAGGATTAATGATGGAATAAGCACCAACTAGCTAATCCAAACCCCCAGATCCTTTAAGATCAATTAAATTCTATGTCATTTGAAATATAAGATTTTGATTTGCTTAATCACACTTGAAGAAAATTTAAAATGAAAATAATTATGTATACCAAAGACTCAAGTATCATAAAGACTCACTATTAAATTACATAATTGTCCATCCCTTGCTTAAAAGATTTACATGACATGCATGCTACCATATGAATAGCCAATTTGTATGTATAATAATTTAATTATCTATAGTGGCATAGGTTCATTGCAATAAGGATTTGTAGAGAGAAACGAAAGAGAGAGAACGCGCAAGAGAAATTGCAAAAAATAGTGAAAAGGATTGCTTAAGAGAGGAGCACAGGTTTTGCGCTCCATTCAAAGAAAAGGCATAAAGGTAGATGCTATGTGAATGATGTTAACAAGGCTATGGATAGAGTTTCTATCACATTTTTCTTTATCAACATTCTAAAGCAGTGAGAGTCTTGAGATCTCTAAGGTGTATTCTAAAGGCTTGGTACAATCTTGGACATTTATATGGCCAAGAAATGAACTGTGGCTAGTTAGAAGTTCAGGTTCATAAGGTTTAAAGACTGTGAAAGATTGCTGGAATTGGAAAAAAAGCTAAATGGTTTATGGATTAGCTCATACAAATTAAAGGTAAATGTAGCCAAATATTTTAATGGCAAAGGCAAGGAAAGTGACAATGAAAGAGCTCTCAAAGTAACACCTAATGATGATACAATGAACAAGGCTTAGAGAGATGGTAGGCAGTAAAATGAGGTAACCACTACATTGAAGAAATAGGACAAGACAGACACCTTGAACAAACACAAGAAAGAGACTTGGGTAAGGATTAAAGTATCTTCGAAAGTTGATGAGCTTATATGGCTTAAGCAATGTATTGTTGGCGAGTTAAAAGAAGTGGACACCCTACAAACTCTACAAGAGCTTTGTGATGCTGAGGGTATTAGGCCTTGCAAGGTGAAATACTTAGGCAGGTTGGTGGTGATTTTTGACTGTACATCTAAAGAAGCATTTGACATGATATTAGAGGAAATGGGTGAATGGATTCTTCAGTGGTTTGCATGAATATCTCCTTAGAAGACAAATCTTAATTGACTAAGAAGATGTGTATGGCTTGTTTGTGAAGGCATACCAGTTCATGCATGGAATGTCCAAACATTTGCTACTCTGGGGGTCTTATAGGGTTAAGTTTTGAAGTTGGACAAGAAAACACAGATGAAAAAAAATGTCCATGTTAGAAAAGCTCTATTTTAACCAATGAAATATAAATGATACAATGAGTAGTTAATGTTAAAGTTGATGATCAAGTTTATAGAGTCAGAGTTTGTGAGGATGTATATCATTCAATTTTTATTAGACGGAAGTCAACTGTGTGTTATCCTACTACGTTTGTGTTGTATGGTGAAGTTGTATCTTATTTATGGCCACTCTTAAAATCAATTGAGCAAGAAGAAGGATTGGAAGATGAACAGACAGTCTACGCTGGCATCAAAGATGGTGGTAAAGATGAGGAAGCCAAAAGTGTGTATTGGGAATCTATGAATTTCTAAGATTAAAAAAATCATAATTTAATGGTGCAACATTCAATTCTCAAAAGCAGGGAGAAGGAAGCTAAAGCGTCGTAAAGCAATTATGATGTTATATAGGAACGCTGAACATAATACAATTAAGGGAAAGGTTGACCTAAAGGGTAGTGTACATAGTGAGCTTAATCAGATGGGCCTTGATAGAGTAGAGGAGCTTGGTTTATCTTGTGACAACAAAAAAGATGTAGTCAAAAAGATGGCCAAGAGGAAGTGTAAAAGCAGTCTCATTATCAACATGTTTAAAAGTTTAGGTGGATATTGTGAGCCCGCAAAGCAAAGGCTAATTAGAATGCTAGCAAAATGTTCCAAGAAAGGTAAAAGAACTTCGAGGAAGCAAATGTAGTTGAGTTTGCTTGAAGAAAAAGACTTGATTATTAATGATAACCAAATCATTGGTGCTTCAATATTAGATGCCAGCATATGGAACATGAACAGAAAAGAAAAAAAAGTGTCCAATTTTTCATCAAACTCAAGGGGAATTCTATTCTGAAGGAAGCATTAGCTCCAACTTGAGAAGGATCTTGGTCTGTAAACTAATGGAAAAGATGAGGAAATGATTGCAAAACTGCGAATGATGGAAGAATGTCTTGATAATAGAAATAGGTAAGCCGTTCAATTCTATTGATATAGGTGATGGTATATGCTCATGAAAATGCTTTCCCTTAACATCAGGGGCATTGGAAAATATGTAACAAGCAGATGCCTTAAGGAGTTGATTTAGAAACATTACGCTGAGTTTGTATCTATATAGAAAATGAAAAAAGAAGATATTTTTAGTCACATGTTCAAATTTTTGTGTTCCTTTTTTGGATAGGAGTTTACACAATTTGGGTCGATTGGTTTGCTAAAGAATTGTTATGTATGTGGAATTCGCATATCTTTAAAAAGAAGTACATTATTGCTGGTCCTGGTTTTATTGTAGTAGTAGAGGAGTTAGATGGTATTTTTTAGCAACTTATACTTGTAAATGTGTATGGGCCTAGCTGTACAACACATAAATAGGAACTTTGGTATCAAATTTTGATTCTAAAGGATCATCCTTAGGGGGTTTGGTGTATAAGGATGACTTTAATGTAGTAAGACCAAAAGAAGAAAGAAAAGGAAGTGAGTTTGATGAGCATGAAGCTAGAAGCTTCAATTCATTCATTGATTTGATAAAACTACGAGATTTGCAAGTTGAGGGAAAAAATATACTTGGTATTAAAAAAGGGGGGACAAAAAAAAATAAATTAGATAGATTTACGAAATCTAAGTTCTTGGAGTATTGCCCTAATGTTGTTAATGTAGCTTTGGAGAAATATATCTTAGACCATTGCTCCTTGTTTTTAAAGCCAAATTCTTCTAATTTTGGGCCAACTCCTTTCAAGTTCTTTGATGGTTAGATGAAAAATAAAGGTTTTATTGATCTATTGCTTAATGTTTGGGAAGCAGAGGAGATTATTGGAAGGCCAAGTTGTGTCTTAGAAAAAGAAACGTAAAAAGTTGAAAAAGTGCTTCAAAGGGGTGGAGTAAAGCAGAATTTGGAAGCCTTGATAAGGAGATCGAAAACCTCAAGCTAAAGCAAATATTTTGGGATATGGCTTTGGTTTTAGTTTCAGTTTTCATCAATAGAAGCCCAACATCTAAGTTTTGTTTGGAGAATAGGGTAACACAAGGTGACCCAATTTCCTCTTTTCTCTTTTTACTTGTAGTGGAAGTTAAGCATCCAAGATGCTGCTACAAAAAATCTACAAAAAATTTACAATTTGGTCCTTGAGGTTTAAGTGAAATTACACTTTGTCTCCTACGTACTATTTCAGAAATATATACTTCGCCTCTACCTTTTTAATACTGTTTGACAGCAACTTCTAAAATTTTAATTTAGGCCTTACGATACTCATATTCAAGTAATTTCAATCTGTATAGTACTTTTTTTTACAATTAATTGACATTTAAAAAATACTATTTTTCATTTACAGAAAAAATTGGTAATTTAAAATTTCTATTAATTGTAAAAAAATATTATATTAAAGATTGAAATTATCTTAAAATGACTATCGTAATATTTGAATTAAGATTTCAGAAGCTTGTGTCGGACTGTATTAAAAAAATAAGGGAAAAGCGTATATTTTTAAAACAAAAGAGACAAAGTATAATTTCATCTAAATTTCAGAGTTAAATTGTAATCAACCCAATATTATAGACATACATACATACATACTTACATACGTATGTACGTACATGTGCACACACACAAATATATATTAGTTTCTAAATATTATTTTTTAAAATTTTTTAGAGATGATTAATATAATAAAAAAAGGAGGCAAATTCTCGAGAATTAAGGATGATATATCTAATTGCGTATAAATTAAAGAGGGAAAAATCCCTCTGCCGCTGATGTTTTGTGTTTGTGCCCACCTGGTCCCTGAACCTTTTTCCTTGCCGAATTGGCACTTTTTGGAGCCAGCTAAAACAGAGGTATCATGCCCTTTGCCGGAAGTATTGATGAGGAAAACGCGAACCATGTGCCGGTGGGATGCAGAATAATCTCCATGGTGTGTGGGTCTTTGGTATTCTGCTGGTGGCAACTTGCAAGTAAATTTACAACCAGCTGGGCTGCTGGAGACAATGATGGAGTGCGCTTATGATTATTGCTTGGGCAATGTGGAGCAGAAGAAAAAGAAAATAATTTTGGAAGCCAAATTATTTGCGGAGATTCAGTGTCCTGCGGAGCTTTGCCTCTTTCCATTTTTTCACTTCTTGATAAAAAGCTTTTGTGGCGTTGAGAAAAAAAAAACAAATGCACAACTTTCCCAAACACACTTTATGTAACTCAATTGTGACTTAAGTTAAACAAGAGTGACAAATAGTGGATTTTAACCAATTATATTACAAACCACTGGTGTTAACTTCTAACACTTGAGTTGTCAAATTGGAACCTACTTTTTTTAGCTGAAAATAACACAAGGGCATTAATTAAGATTGGTAAGTTTTTCTGTCCTAACAGTTACTGCCAGGAAAGTTGTGTTCAATTTTTCGATGAACAACTATCATGTCTGTACTTCTAGCTAAGGTATCATTAAATACCAATACTATTAGATATGTTGCACCCTTAAATTATAGGGGTATATCAAACTGATTTCTCAAAAAATATATTAGAATATTAATAAAATCCATTAAATATAATTTTTTTGCACTTTTTTTATATGTATTCTAATTATTTTTGTTGTAATTCTCAAATACCAATAAAAGAAATATGAAAGCTAATATTCTTTTATATGAAAAAAATATAAAATAAAAATACATAATAAAAAAAATACTCTCCAATAAAAAATTAATCAATTGATACATGAGAAAAAAAATACTAAAATAATAATTCTACCTTAGTACCTTATTATTTGAAACATTTCACCTTTTTACTTAAATTTGACTTCAATTTATTATTATTATTATTATTATTTGTTAGAAAATAAATTAAATAAAAATATAATTAGAAATTATAGATCTTTATTTATCATATATATAAAGGCTTTATTTTCTAAAATGTTGAAAATAAAAAATTATATATTACTTGTTGTGAAAAGTAAATTTTATGAAGAATTTGGGAAAGACTAAGTAATACATTTTTCGATACTATATTGAGTTCTTATGTGACTCAAAGTATAGTACTTTCATCCTAACTTGTTCTACAAATGAAACATTATTTTTCCCTAATCCCTAACTTGTTCTAATCTCCTAGTCTTATTTCCCTCCTTATGCGAGCTTGTTGTAACAAAGGAAGGTAGAGTAAAAGAGTTGGTCTGGGATTTGTTGAGACTTGTTAAAAATGAGCTTGCCCTAGAAGAAGTTGATCATACATAGGGATGACAATGGATAGAGTGTGGGTAGTATAGTGCTAAACTCGCATTCTATCTATCATATTTGATACTCAATCCGTATTTTATTCACCATTTATCAGTTTTACAATTTTAATATCAATATCTTATCCATTTTAAAGTGAGTAGGATCGAATAAAATTCATTTACCCACTGCATACTTTTATAATAAAAAACAATAATGCTATAATAGAGTGACATAAAAAATTATTAAAATTGATCTTGCAAAAAAAATATATTAAAAATAAAAACAGAAATTGACTTAGCCATAGATCAATCATAAAGAATTTTTTCAAATTAAATTAGAGAAATGAGCACATACTTAGTATTAGTATAAGAGTACAACTTTGGGGCAAATATAGTAGGATGTCCATTGGAGCAAATATTCATTAACATCCTAATCCCGCGAGCTGATAATATGCAGTTTAAGGTTCTCCATTCTTAGAAACAGATTGTACCTTGTATTGTAATACTATTTATCTTCTGCTTTAATCTTAATTAATTATAGGACACAGACCCTACTTTAATCCTCATACTTTTTCAATTTGTAATTCTAAATCTTAAACTCATAAACCTTAAATTCTTTCCTAGGAAGTTAGAATTTCCCATGGAGGCTAATCTACTCTCGTGGCTCTCCGGCGACCATTGCTGATGACAATGACTAGTGGATGGCTCGCTTCAGTAGAGTACATATTAGAGATCAATATCCCTATAGTTTTAGGGCTCAATTTCATATGGTTTGGTTCAATTTTGGTTTGAATCAAATTTGAATTTTTTTAAAAATTATTCATGAACCATTAATATAATTTTTGAAATTGGATGTTCAAGTGCTAACCACGTCTGGCGTTACAAGCCGCTGGCTGATTCCACCAGCACCGCCTTTCAATCCACTACAACGTCCTTGAATGCCTCCCACGCTGGAGGTCAACGCTAACTGATTCCCGGGTGTCTTTGACATGGCAGGGGTGGAGAATTTCGTGATGAGGAAGATCACGCACGTAGTGCTGCGAACCGAGGTATGGCGGTCCTTGAGGGACTAGTGGACTTGCCAGCGACTTCGTGGAAGGAATGTGGATGATGCTACAATAGGGAAAGCCATATGACTACATGGTGGTGATGGAGGAATTGGATGTGGCGGATGAATTCTTAGCGATGGTGTTTGGGTGTGTGGATTGAAGTGGAAGGACCATGTCGTGATCAACAAGAGGTATTTCCGGTCGGCAAAGGTGGATAATTTGATCGACAATTTGAACATGGCGAGGAAGGTGTTAAGTGGAAGCCGAGAGTTGGGTTTGAACACCAAATTCCCATGGCACCTGCTGGCGGCGGTGCATCGCCCATGGAGATTGCATGCAATTGCTAGCTGAGAAGGAAAGAATGAGGTGAGTCGCAAACCAGGTATAAACAGAAGTTTTAGAAGCTTAAGTTTTAGAGTTGTTGATGAGAAAAGTTAGGGGACTAGAAGTTGTATTTTAAGAATTATTTAATGTTAATTAATGTTATGTCTACATGTTTAGTTCAATTTAATAGTAGAACTGATAGAAAAGATCCAATAGAGATGAGAATATGAAGAAATGAACTTTAATATGACAACATTAAGTTAGAATACCTATTCAGGAAACAAAAATAAGTTAAGAGCCCATCGTGAATTTAACCCAAAAAATATATAAAAATTTAGTGGTATACCATGGTATTTTGCACAAAAAATAAAAAATTGTAAAAACTTTTATATGACGTTACACATACTCATGGTATACAAAAATATGATAAAATTACGAGAAATTAAAGACCATTCATATAGCTTGCAACACCTAAACTTTTAACCGAGAACTTGTAAGGAGTAGAAGATAATTGCCTGGTACATTTTCTAACCTTAATTAGTAGTTATTATATTGTAGACTTGTGTCTAATTAGACATACTAATCTAGCCCTAATTCTTTATAAATAACCCATAATCCAGTAAATAAATTGACTAATTTAGCCATGGACCAAAACTCACATTCACTCTTGAAAACTCATCTCTGCCGCCATTACTATCTTCTCCTCCGATAAACCGTCATCGCCTCCAGATCTTATAGTCATCATCTGGTTCCAGATCTCGCAGCTGCTTGACTCCGGATCTCGTTGTCACCCACCGGACCTCGTCAATCACCCACCAGATCTCATCATCACCCACCGGACCTCATCAATCACCCACCAGATCTCGTCGTCACCCACCAAATCTTGTCGATCACCCGTCTGATCTTGCTTTTGATCGTTTCCCGGATCTCATCGTCACTTGCTAGATCTCGTCGCCACCTGCCGAATCTCGTCATCACCCGCCAGATCTTATCGTCACCTACCGGATATTGCTTCTAATGATTTCCTCCAAGTGCATCCTTATTACTTCTGGACAACAAAAGTATCTGCAATAAAATGTAAATGTGCCTAATATAGTATGCAGAAGTGTCTACAAAATAATATAAAATAAATTATTATAATGTTAAATTAAAAGTGTCTAAATTTATAAGAATAAGTATTTGATTGAATATTGTAAAATGTCTAAATAAACATGTAAAAGTGTCTGAACAAACAATGAAAGAATTGTTAAATAAAACATGACAAAATCAAATTGTGAACAATTTAGTTTCTTTAAAATATAATAAAAAAAGTGTCTAAATCAATAAGTAAAAATATCTAATTGAATATTGAAAAATATCTAAATAAATATATAAAAGTGTCTCACTAAATAACCTCTAAATAATTTGTTACATTTAGAAAAAAATATCTGAAATAATTAAAATAAGTATCTGACTAAATATATAAAAGTGTTCAAATCAACATGTAAAAGTGCCTAAATATTTAAATAAATGTTCAAATAAAGGTATATGATTCAATGTCTAAAAAAGTATTTAAATGAAAATTTTAAAATGTCTAAAGTACAATAAAAAAGTGTCTAAACAATAATAACTAACAAAAAAAATATTTTTGTTTTGGAAAATCAAACGTCATCTCTCATCAGCAACCCTCCCTCTACGCCGCCCTCCCTCCACGCTCAACCTCCCCTCATCACTCACCTAGCATCGCCTTGCTTGGCCGCTCCTTGCCTTGCACCTCGTGCCTGCGCCGGCCTCGCCTCACCCCTGGCATTGCCTTGCGTCGTCGTGCCTTGCGCCTGGCGGCTCCTCACCTTGCTTTGTCTCAGCCTCGCCTTGTGCCTCCCACCGGCCCTGGCCTCACTTCGCCTCCCCTTACCTCCCATTGGATCTTGTTGTCTTGCCTCGGATCTGTGTCACCTTACCTCAGATCTCATCACCAATCTTCCACTCGGATCCCCATCGTCTACCTCCTCCAATCACCACTCCTGGATTCACTTCTTTTGATCACCACTACTAGCATTGTCTCGATCCGGTCATCACTCCGGCTTAGTCTCTAGCTTTGGTTGCCGCTCCGGCTTCGTCTATGCTCAATGGAGTCGTATCATAGGGTTTTAAGAGTGTAGGAAATTTTTTGCAATAATAAGGGTAAAAATTTAAAATCTATGCTATGTCTAATTAGACATATGTGTATCATATCCATCTTACTTAATTAGTAGTCATTATTAGAATATAGGTACAATCCGTATATGGTCCTCTAACTATAATAATCATCTTAATGTGATTTTTTTTAATCTCAATTAGTGTTTTTTAAAGTCTTTCAACTTATATATCGTGTTCCATGTAAGTCTATTATGCTAATTTTTCTGTTATTTTGGATATAAATTGCTTATGTGTAAGGATGGGTAAAATTTTGGTTTTAATCGAAATAACCGAATAACTGATACTCTTATTTTTTCGGTTTTTGGTAACCGAATAAAGTCAGAAATTTGATTTTTGGTTTTAATCGACAGCCGATTTAATAGTTCGATTTGGCTATCGGTTTTAGTCATCAGAAATTCAGTGATCGAAAAAATCAAATTAGTGGAGCTAAAATGATGTCGTTTTGATGTTTGCCATTTAATTCCCTTAAGTCATCCAGTCATCCCTATCTCTTGTTACTCTATGTCTCTATCTCTCATCACTCTCAAACTCTACCTCTCGCATCTTAGTTTCAGTCTTCTAGGGTTCATTTTTCCTTCATTCTCCTAGCTTCAATTCACTATATCCATCCATTATTCACTGTTGAACGGCATTGCCAAGTTGCCCATGTCTTTGATTTCTATTATTCCTTTTTCTCTTTCATTCGATTAAGCTGCCCGAAGACAACAAGGTTCTATGCTATTCGTTAGCCTCTAGCTGTCCAGCCTCCTCCTTGCCTTGTTCCAGGTTTCTTTTTTACAAAAGTGCGATTTGCTGATGTTGCCTATTGTTTTCTTATGGCTGGTATTATATGGCTATCTTTTTTTTTTTGTTTCTTACTAAATGCTTGCTTCTTCTTTTGTGTTTCATTCCCAAGTTTTAATTCATAGGCCTTTTCCTCTAGCCTCTAGTCTCCTTCATGTCTTATTGCAGGTTTTTTTTCCACAAAGGTAAGGTTTATGTGGGTTCTCCGTTTCTGGTTTTGTTGGAGTTTGTTACTATTGTGGATAAGAAATTGCACTTGATTTGTTGGATTTTGTCTAGTACATGGAACACTCACGTGAGCAAATCAATGATTTAGATAAGAAATAGTTCTAATTAAGCTTGTGAATTTTCTTTGAAATTTGAACTCAAATAGATTAATCGAAAAAAAAAAGAATCCAAGTCCAAGTCACACATAATTTTCTTCTATTTTGTAAAAGAAACAAAGAAAAGAAGCAAGCTCATATTTTGTTCAGTATATGTTCAAGGCCAAGTAAACGTTAGTAATGTTTAATTGCTAGCATATTAATATATAAGTTAAATGAACCTGATTAATGTTTAATTGCATGGAGCTTATATATTAACTAATGGTTTCTTCTAAACGTAATGGTCAGCCTAATTCACCGGAATTAACTAGTGCTATTGATTCTTGCTCTACAGACCATGCCTAGGCACAAGTTGCAACGAGAAAGGCTGCAATCACATCTAGAAGTGTTGGAAAATCCACAACAAGGAATATAAAGCAAATGCAGCCGAGGTCTTATGTATGAAGCCACTTCAAAAAGGTAATAATTGAACAAGGAGAGCATAAAGCTAAGTGCAATTATTGTATAAGACTACTTTAAGGTCATTTGAAAGGAAATGAAACTAGTTCTCTTAAGAATCATTTCAGCTCTTATCCTAAATGCCATGAATTGGAGTCAAAATAATCTGAATTGGTATTTGGTGAAAAAGAAATGAAGAAAGGGATGAGGGTTTAATAAGTTGAAAGCTTGAACAAGATGTTGTAGGAAGAGGTCTAGCATTCATAATAATTGTTGATGAGTTACCTTTCAAGTTTGTAGAAAATGAAGGCTTTAGGCAATTCATGAATGTTGCATGTCCTAGACTTCATATTCCATTAAGACATACTGTTGCTAGAGATTACTTTGATCGGTATGTGGAAGATAAGAAACATTTGAAAGAGTTGTTAAAGAATACTTCTCAAAGAGTTTGTCTCACAATTGATACATAGACTTCTTTACAAAAAGTGAATTATATGTCTCTCACTGTTCACTTTATAGATAAAAATTAAAAATTGCATAAGAAGATATTAAATTTTTGTCCAATAATCGGTTATAAAGGTGAAACTATAGGATGAGCTGTTAAAATTTATCTTCTTGATTGGGGTATTAAAAAGGTATTGACCATCATAGTTGATAATGCTAATTCAAATGATGTAGCAATTGAGTGATTGAAAAAGAAAATCAACAACTGGGGTGTAGGTATTGTCAATTGCAAGTATCTGCATATGAGATGCATTGCGCATATCATTAATCTCATTGTTGTGGATGGATTAAAAGAGATGCATAGCTCTATGTCAAACGTTAGAGTCGCTGTTAAGTTTGTGAGACAATCTCCACAAAAATATTCTAAGTTTAAAAAATGAGTTGAAAAAGAAAAGATTGAAAGCAAATCTTTATCGTGGCTAGATGTTAGTACTAGGTGGAATTTCAACTATTTGATGTTGAATGCTACTCAAAAAATTGAAAGTGCATTTGAGGCATATGTTGGCAAGGATCCATTTTTTGAACTTGAACTAAAAGAGACAACTGGGGTGCTCACAGATGTTAATTGGAAAAATGTGAGAATATTGGTCACTTTTCTTGAAAATTTTTATGAGCTGACTTGTAAGATTTCTGGTTCATTGTATATTACATTGAATACCTTTTTCCATAAAATTTCTGAACTTGAAGGTCTCCTACAATAGTGGCTACTAAGTGAGGACATTGAGTGTGCCTTCATGGCTTCAAAGATGAAGGAAAAGTATGAAAAATATTGGGTCATTGTTGAGAAGTTGAATATGTTGATATACATTGTTGTTGTTCTTGACCCACGTGACAATTTGAAGTATATTGAGTTTGTTTTGAATGATGTATATCATCATAAGCATGCTGTGGGGGCTTGGGTGATACAAAAGGTTAGAGATTTTTTAAATGAGATGTTTACTTGGTATGAACAACAGCTGAAGCCAAAGTCAGGTGAGTCAAGTGGCACAAACAAAGAATCTGTCTCTAAACAAACCATATCTAAATATGAAGTCCAACATAGGAAAAGGCTAATTCCAAATGAAAGGAAAAAAAAGTTTAAGTCATTAATGGGGAATGAGCAATGTGAGCCAGATGATGATGACTTTAATATCTTATAGTAGTGGAAATTGAATAGCGGACATTTGTCCATTCTTAATGAAATGGCCCATGATGTGTTGGTTGTCCCGGTATCTACAATTGCTTCAGAATCAACATTTAGTATTGGAAGAAGAGTTCTTGATGCATTTAGGAGTACAAGCTTTGATTTGCAGTCAAGATTGGCTTAGGAGACAAATGATCCATAGTGTTGAGGAGGACTTAGAAGAGATAGAAAAACTTGAAGAAGGTACTTGAAATATCCTTAGTTTAAATTGGATTTTTTGAAATATTTGTTGTTTAACATTCCTTTCTTCTTATTTATTTTAATGTTTCTGTTTTTCATTTACTAAATATATTTCCAAAGTGACATTGGGTCTTTCAATCTTGGATAGTTGAAGCAAAATTTAGGTATGATGTCTAGTTCAGATTTTTTTATCTAATATTGTTAAGTTCTATTACATGTACATCTAATAATGTAGTATTTGTTGTTTTAACAGTTGCAGCAATGGACATTGGATGGAGCATGGACTAGGAGTAAGGATGGGCTCAGCTGGAATGGATGCTTGGGTAATGTTTGCATTAAGTTGTATTATGTGTGGAAAACTTTGGTAAATTATGTTTCGATTTAGAACGAATGTTTGAGATTGTTTTCAACTTTTGAATATTTGTTAAATGTTTGGATTTAGATGGATTCTAGAAAATCTTTGCCTTGGTAAATTCCTTGTTGTTTGGTTTGAACTTTGAAAATTATTATGCAGGTTTGGAACGAACAGAAACTTCGATTATTCGGTTAAATGACCAAAAACCGAATGGTTAATTCGGTTTTGCAGTTATTGTGGAAAATTTGGTCTATTTGGTTATTTTTTCCTGACATAAAAAATCGAAATAAATTGATTATTCGGTTTTGGTTATAACCGAATTATCCGATTGATCAAGCCTACTTATATGGCACCCATACTACTACATAACTTTTTATTTTATAATAATAAATTAATACAAACATGTAATTTAAAGATTTAAATTGTAGATTAGCCCAAACTTTATCTTCCTCTGCCAAATGCATTTGTAACAACTCCAGTTCATCCCCATTGTTTCCCTTTCCTACTCTCTGAGTCACCAAACTTTAAGGGTGAACTCAGGCTTTTTATAAAATGGAGGCTAAAATAAACTTTTTTGCTAAACTATAGTCCTTATAAGGAAATTAACCAATTTTAAAGAGGGGTCATATTACATTTATCTTGAATTTCCTAAAAAAGTTATAGAGATTTCACAATTTTAAGGAACACCCTTGCTAGCTTTCATTTAGTTCCGTCACTACCAAACTTCATCCTGGTTTTGTCGCTCCTTTGTTTCCTGTTGTTTTGTGATAATGGGATTAGGCTCAATTTTCAATTGGGAAAGGAAAGAGATTCGATCTCCAATCTGTTGTTCTTCGCTGCACCAGGTTGCCCCGTGAACCACAACTACCTGCTGCGGACGTCTTTAAAGGGCCTGAGCGGTGCCCAAATCAAGAAGCTGGAAGAGGTGTTCAAGAAGTTCCATACCATTTCGTCGGTTATTTCAAATTCCAGAGAACAAGATTGTGAGAGGTCTCCATCTTCATCGATAAGTTTAGATTCGGAAAGAAAAATGCAGACAACAAATTTGGAATCTAAGTTCTAGGAACAAAATCATGTAACAATCAATGTCCTGAAAATAAAAAGCTTTGAAATACTTGTAAGACCTTGGGTTGTGTGGTTCGCATAATTCGATAAGGGAGGACATTAAAAAGTACCCATTTGAGAAGATGAGATGAAAATTGACATGGGAAGATGAGGAGGAGGAGCAGCTGCAGGTGGGATGAAGATGAATTTCAACTAATATACGTTTTAAATTTCTAAGATTATGGTTTTGTGTAAATTTTAATCTGAAGTTTGTTGCTCTTTTTGTACAGTCATTTATTATTATGAAATATAAAACCACTTGACAATATGCGTGCCAGATAAGTAAGATCCATAAAAAATAATAACTTAACTGACCGAATGGACTGAGATAGGACACATTAAAAGAGATATGGGACTTTGAAATGTACTTTGGGAGTTAAAAGGACATTAGGATGATTGAAATACTTAGATGACTACAAATTAATTTTACCCACTAAAATATTGGTTTTCAATTTCAAAATGACATCACGAGAATGGTAAATTATAAGATGCACCTAAGATCAATCCAAGCTAATTAAGTTTCAATTAACCATCTAAAGGGGCTAAATGGGCATATGGAAAAAAAAAAAAGCAAAGAGAAGTTCAAGGACCTGCAAGTTGGTACAAGCGTTAAAGTTCAAGGGCTGAACAAGGAAGTTTTCTATTTCAAAAAGTTCTAAAAGTGATAAATATTATGGCATGACGAGATTAATTTTTACTACAAATATTTTATTTTAACATATTGAAAAATAAATAGTTTTCTAGAAGAAATATTTTTCTAAAGGTCTATTGTAGGGCTTTTGAACTATTTAGCTTTCAATCCTTGTAGAAAGTTAGCAAGAAACCAAGAGTAGAGAAATAATTTATCTCATTCACAAAAAGGACAAAATGTATTCTTTTTATTTTTTCTCATAAAATTAAAATATTTTATCTTTTTGAAAAAATTTTAACATCTAATATACCTTATTACCATAATCTAAATTCTCATTACAAGAAATCTAATAATTTTTTTTTAATATTATTTTTTATTTTTACTACACAAAACCCAAAAAAGAAATTTTTTTTCTTTATTATCATCTTTTAAATTCTCACTATACAAAACTCAAAAGGAAATCATTGCTCAATTTTAGTTTCAAAGGCAAAAGTGTAAAAAATATCATAAATTACACACATTTTAATCTTCGTACTTGAAGAAACATTTCATCCTTTTATGGGATGAAGCCAAAAAGTCCCTACGCCTGTACTGCTAGTCATGACCATGATACTTGAACGTTTTCTTTTGGTTTCCTAGGATTTATATTATGGCATGTATATAGGGAAGTTGGTAGGTCCAATGATGAAATTTCCACATCTAACCATCTACACTGGTTGTCTCACTTGTCTCCTATACTTTACTTGTTAGGTGGACAATTTTGACATCCATGTATATCATACAAACTTTCAGTTAGGTTGGATTAAGTAAAACTCATCCAACCACTACATTTCCACGATCACAAGTGTTCTCATATTTTCGAAATCACCTTATTTTTAGTGAAGTAGCAAACAATATATAAGTACCATATAACACAAATTTAAGCCAATACAAACTTTTGCTTCAATTATTAACTTAATATAGGAAAGTAACAGATAATGGTGATGGGGGTCTTTCTCTTTCTTGACCAGCCGAGGATAAAGTTGATAGATAGATATATATACAATGAGGCACATGTTTCTACTTCACTCATTTCTTGTTTACTGATAAGTGCAATACTATTATGAACTCGATCGGAATAAGTCAAAAAATTTTGACAAATATGATTGTTAGAATTATGCTACCTTTAGCAAATGGAACTCATGCAATTCTACACTTTTTATTTTTTTACACCATATAACAGAGTCATTTTGAAAAATGTACGAAAAAAAACTATCTAGATAAAAGAATGCATCAACTTTAACAAATTCCAATATCTCTAACCTCTTTAATGCCTTGGAACTTTACACACATTTGTGTGTGGGGGATAGGATATGAGGCAGGTGAAGTCTAAACCGACATTCTACCCAAACCCAATGCATGACAAGAAAATAAAACCCATATCCAACATAAATCCAATTAGTTGAAAAACAAGCCAACTCGATGAGTCGGTTGACTTGAATAAAGTTAGGTGCAGTGTAAAATAGGTAATGCTAATTCACTTATGTTATAAGCTCAACTTTTGCATGTTCAATTATTACTTCAAATATCATATGTTTCATAATTTACACATATTGTTGAAGTTATGTTCTAGACATAAAAATATAAAGAGAATATAATACAATTGTATTCAACTGTCCACATCAAACTGAAAATGGAAAAAAAATATATTTGTAAAAGCAATCATGATATACGCTGCAATACACCATATAATACACCTATAATATACATAGGGAGTACTGAGCCCATGTTTTTAATAGTATTACCTATTTCAAGTTACATATACTATGCATTATATATACCATTAGATCATATGGATATTTAATCCCTTAAAATCTAAAAAATTAAATAAAATGTTTTTATACTCATAATTATTACTAATATATGGATTAGAATGTACTATAAGAGAGTTAAGAGAGTGAAGTGTCCTCTATGTGAAACTTTGGTGGACTTCAACTGCAATTTGACCACTTAAACCCAGGTCTTTCACCTGGGTGTCCACATGCCATTGTGATCTGAGTTAGCTGCCTAATACATGTAAATACAACCAACTAGTAAACAGCATGAAAAGTCCTTAAAGATGTCTTATGTTGCACCTTTATCCTTGAATTATAAAGTTTTGCATGGTTGACCCTAAACTATATAAAGAAATGCAAATTTATGCTAAAATTTAATATATTTAGATTTCCAACTGATAGTTTTGGGAAAATCTAAAGCCCTATAAAGCTTAAATTCAGAACAGTACCCTAAACTTTACCTACTGGATCACTTAAGGACCAGAACTATGAATCAACACAACTAAGGACTTGTACTTTTAAGTTTAGGATGGTTTAGCCTAGAAGGTGAGTTGGTTAGTTAGGTAAAATCACCTGTTCAGATGTTGTTTTGCCACAATTTAAGTGCTTTAAGAGTAACGACGTGGCCAAGTCCATCAACTTGATCAAATGGTAGTAAACAGTGTTTGAACGCATGATTTCACCTGACTGACTAACTCATCTTGTGGACTAAACTACCCCAAGTTCAAAAGTACAAGTCCTAAGTTGTGCCGGTTTGTGATTCAAGCTCTTAAATGATCCAGCAGACAAAGTTCAGGGTATTATTCCTTATTTAAACCCACCACAAATAAATTAACGAATATTGCTTTTGAGTTGTATACAAAATCATTATGTTTTGCTTTCAGAAATACAATATTGTACTGACATGTGTAATGAAAAACGTCAAACATGATTTTTAGGTGATCTTGTACCTTCTTGTTATTCTCTGCCACTACCAAATGGTCATGTTAGTTGCTTTGCTTTATTTCCATTGGCAAAAACCTCAAATTTTTCACAAATATTTTGGGTTGGGTTTGAATCTGTCACTATAATTTATTTTGAGCTTAATTTCCCATTAATGTTTCAAAATTGGCTCAAATTGGTCATTTAGCATTAAAAGTTGTAGGTTTTAAAATTTCAGGGTGATAGTGCAACTTTTAACAAAATTTGAGGACTTTAAGCATTTTTCCTTTTTTCTTTAACAAACTCAGCTCCACTTTTGGAACCCCCACCACGCTCCCTACCTCTAACCCATCCACCACCAATGCCGAAATTGTTAACGATTGCACATAGGGATGGCAATTGGGTGGGTCAGGTTGGGTTTGGGTCAGATCATTCAGGTTCAGGTTTAGTTAGGTTAGCATCAATTCAGGTTTAGGTCGAGTTCAGGTCAGGTTAATTTTGGGTTCGAGTTGAGTTCAGGTCAGTCTTATTCAGGGTTCGAGTTTAATTTAGGTCGGATCAATTTCAGTCTCGGGGGTAACTTCAGGTCAGGTGATTTGGGTTTCGAGTTGATATTTGGGTCTAATCGGGTTATTGGTGCATAAGATGGAATAACTTGATTAATTCAATTTTTTATTTAAATTTTGTTAAATTTTAGATTAAAGAATTTGATTTTTGATACAAATATTTGAAAAGTTTAGAGACCCATGTTGCAATTTTTATGAGTGACTAAAATAAAAATTTCAAAATTTAGGTACCTTATAACTAAAAAATTACTATGCACAAAAAATAATTTAAAATTTAACTAAATATAAATAAATTAATATATAATTATTTTAATAAAAATATCTAATTCAAAACTTTGTAAATTCTATTCATGAAACTATAAACTTAGTTATTTTAGAACTTAAGAAATTGACAGGATCAGATGCATTTAAATTATGTTGTTACTTCAAGTTAAAATTTTTTAGGAATTTAGAATCATTATTTAGGGTAAAAATAGAAATTAATTTTGTTTAAGTACTAATTTGGAGCCCTATAGATCGTTTGAGGTCAGTGTAGGTGAAATCGAAGAGTTTTGGCGTGAATTGAAGATTTTTATAAAGTTTTAGATAAAATTGAAGATTTTAGGGCAAATTTGTCAACTTTAAAGAGTTTGAGGTAAATCTGGCAATTTTTAAGGCAAAATCTGATGATTTAATAAAGTCATGGGTTAATTCAACAAATCCTAGAAAATTGGGTATTGTTGGGTTTAGACTCGGGTTTTTTTGGGTCTGGGTCATGTGTTTGGATTATTTCAAGTTCGGGTTATTTCGAGTTTGGGTCAATTCGATTTTAGTCCAATTTGGGTTTGGGTATTTTGGGTTTGAGTCATTTGGTTTTTGGGTTTTTTTTTGTTTCACTTTAATCAAATTTATGTTCATATCGAGTTAAGTACAGTCGGATTCAGATCATTGACTTTTCTGATCAAATCAGGTCACGTTTAGTTTGGGTTTGAGTGGGTTACTCCAATTTTCAGTTGAGGTCAAATTTTGCAGCCCCTAATTACCACTACTGTACTCTTCCCCAGACTCCGCCGCAAGGTCCAGCTCTTCAAGTTCAAAGGAACGGCTATCTCTAAAAGTTGAAGCCAAAAGCCTGATTCTCCACTGAAATACGCCACTTATTCCTCGTCCTACACACCTGACTACTCGCCGGAGGCATTGTACCCGGCCGATTGTGTTCTTCCCACCAAAACCGTTCAACCAGGTTTGTCACTTCAGAGTCACAATGAAAGAATCAAAGAAAATGGAGCATAAAAAAGAACCCAGTTGGAAAACAAGGTCAGTTTTGATCATGATTGTGGAGAAAGAGAAGCAGAGTCCGAATCCAGTGAGAAGGATATCGGTGAGTTTCATCGGTGTTAAGTTGGGAGTGAACTCGCCGAAGCTAGCGAGATGGAGAACGCAGGCGCAGGCAAGGAAGAGCTAGAGCTTATGGTGGAGTCTAGGGAGGACTACGGCGGTTGTGGAATCATCGGCGATTCCAACGTCGGCAGCGGGCACGGTGGTGGAGGTGAGGCAGAGTCCCTTGAAGAAAGGGAAAATTACAAAAGCCCCCTTGTGGTATGCCCTAGCCTACATTTTATCCCCTCTATTTTGAGAAACCTACACTTTGTCCCATATATTTTTTACACTGCTTGATAACAATTTCTAAAACTATATTTAAACTATACGATAATCATCTTTTAATAATTTCAATCTTTTTAGTATTTTTTTATAGTTAATAGATATTTTAAACTATCAGTTTTTCCTTTCTGTAATTGTACTTTCCCTCTTGTAATTATATATCATTATTTTTTAAAGGTCGATTGGCTGTAAAAAAAATATCAAAAATTTTGAAATTACTGGAACATTATTATCATATAGTTTAAATTAGGGTTTCAGAAATTGTTGTCAAATACCGTAAAACAACAAGGGGTAAAGTGTAGGATTTTGAAAATTGGGGAGATAAAATGTAGATTAAACCAAACCATAGCGGAGTTTTTGTAATTTTCCCTTAAAGAAAAAATGATAAACCACTTAACTTTCTTAAAATTTGTTAAAAGTTATATTATCAATCTGAAATTTCAAAACCTACAACTTATAATGGTTAGTAGCCAATTTAAGTTAATTTTAAAACATTAATTGGAGATTGAGTAAAAAAAAATTATATTTATAGATCCAGTCCCATCCTAAAACATTAGTAGTAAATTTAAGATTTTTGCTATTGCCATTCATAACGAATGAAAACTTTAATACAATAGTCACAGTACAGCACTAAATATAGTTTGGGACAACCATGCAACATTTTATAGTTTGAGACTCGAATTCTACTTGAGCATAGCTCAACAACTTTTCATGGAGTTTTACCCAAAGAAACTAACAATTCATAAATAAATATTTTTCTAAAAAAAAAAAGTTTACTGACGTATAAAAGCGAGAAAAAATCTGTCTACAAAAAACAAAGTGAGAAATAACTACTTCAATACCATTAGGAAGCATGTTTGAGTTGTTATTATTATTATTATTATTACTGTTATTATTGTTAATTTTTTTGTTGTTGTTGTTCTTAAACTAGCTAAAAAAGAAAATCATCAAATAGAAATCAAGATTCAAATCCCGACCAATTAAGTGCTATTGTGCTTTTCATACGGATAAAACAACAGTGGCGTCAATATTATTGTTGTCCTTGCTATTGCTGCTTCTTACTATTACTGTTCTCATCATATAAAAATGTGCAAGAGGTGGGTTTGGCTCTTGTGCAAATATATGATCCGGTTGAGGAAGAGACGATTTTGATGTAGGCTTAAGTATACGGTTAGTCTTTTAATTTTACCAACTCGCACTAGTTGGTTCCTACGCTTTAGTCTTAGCTGCTAGCAACAAGACTACCTCTAACTTTCAAATTTTCAGCAAAAATGTTCCATCTCTTAAAAAGTTCTACTCGTATACTCAACTTATCATTAAAGTGCTAAATATATAATTCAAAAAATATGCAATAATTAAGTGATAATTACAAAACTTCTCTTAAGGTTTGCCCTAATCTACAGTTGTTCTCTTCTATTTTTTGAAATAATTTCTTAGCTTTGAAACCTATAGTTACAACTTTATCATTTATTTTAGATGTTAAAAACTTATTAACCAGATTTTGGAATGCCAAAGTGGAAAATTATTATTGATTACAAAGAATGTCTAGTCAACATTCATTTTTTGTATGCGATAATGATGTTCAATCATCTGTGTTTGACTAAATGCTCTTTCTCATTAACAATATTTTTATTGAAATTCTAGGAATTGATTAGCAGGTTTTTTATGTCCAAAATTAAAAACAACCAAAGTCTTGCCCAGATGGTTGAGGCTTATGGTTGTTACTATGGGGTCCAAGATTCAATCTGTCGTTTTCCCCCTGCCCCCACTCTCATGTACAACAATAAAATTTTGGGTGTCAAATAGTCTAATGTTATAACTTATCATGTGCAAGTGTATGATGGAATTGTGAGTATGGTGAGTAAGGGGTCAAACCCACAAGAAAAGTGTATTTGATGGTGGTTGATTAGCAAGTTTCTAAGCTAAGCCTTTAGCTAAGTAGACCCCAATTTTTAAGAACAAGAATTTAAACAAAAAACTAGAGTAATTAAAGAAGTGAGTTAATGCAAATTACTAGAGATGCAACACAATGGACTATTGACTAGATAGGAATGAGTTGATTACTTAATCTAAGAGTATATCCCTAGAGTTTCGCTACACTAAATTAATGGCTAAGCTAACTGATGTAATTCAACCGTTAGATCCTAGTTGTGGTGTAGGGATTCTAACTTCAAAAACATTCTATCTCAAGACAAGACTTTGCTCACTCTCAAATTAATAATGAAGTTTTCAACTGCATGGTTAATCTAAAGTAGTTCAAGACCACAACCCTATTTATACACCTAAATACTTCCTATCTCCTATAACCCATTATGCTTTACCATTTTTTCTATATCAATTCTCTTCTCTTCAAGATTGATAATGAGATTTGGGGTATGTGTGAAATGACCAGTAATCACACACAAAATTAAAGTGAAAAGTACAAAAAAAACCACCATAGTTATGGGTCTAGACCCATTAGCTCATTATAGTTTTGGGTGGTTCCAAGTTCATTATTAAAGTCATCATCATTTGGGGCCAAATTGACCACTGGGCCATTAGTAGAGCGAAGCTGTAAATTGAAATGTGACTGTCCAAGTGATGTGGCATTAAGCTAGCCTACTTCTCTCTGATCTTCAACTTTGGCAGCAAAGGGGTGATGATTTTAGGGCAATTAGGAGCCTGGGTCACGAAGGGGACAACGGAAACAAATCGTGGATGAAGGGCACTACAGTGATTACAATGAAGGGCAGGGCTTGAATAATGGTAGCTAGGGTGATGTTGGGCGATGGGGATAAGGTTTAGCTTGGCTAAATCAGCAAGAGTTGGCTGAATTGGCGGCAGGATCATAGAGGGACATGGAAGGCAACAAGGACAGTATTGGATTCAATTTGGGATGAACAGATTGTATCGTTCTTTTCCTTTTCTTTGTTTTTTTTTTAACGTTGCCAACTGTGGGAGGCGACGTGTGTGATTATGTATTGGGGCTGAAAGTGATGGGAGGAAGTTGGGTGGTAGACATGGTGAGCAATTTAGTCTATATGTGGGTTATTTGGTCCAGGTCCCTAACTATAGAATTTTTGTGTTTTGCACATATGGCATATCGTTTCATCCATTATTTACCACATAATCACATTTAAATGTAATACTCAATCATTTGATGGAATATTCTCACCATCAATTACGTTGGTGGATATATTGGTCCCAATTCAAAACTTTAATGGTCAATTTGGCCTCAAACTAAGGTTTTAGTGATGCAATTTGAACTATTCAAAACCGTAGTGCGCAAGAAGGTCTAGTCTCATAACTATGTGGGTTTTTTGGTACTTTTCCAAAATTAAACCCCTAAGGGCAAGCAACAACCAAGAAGAAGGCATCCATGAAATACATCAACATAACATTAATCCTTTAACATATAGAGCTACACTTTAGAGAGATCAAGAAATAAACTCCATAACTAAAGAAATTACAAACATAAAACTAGAAATCCATAAATTCATGGTAAATCTAGAGGGATAAAGGAAAGAAGAAATCGAAGATCAGTACTCAAAGCCTTGATCACCGAGACTCCCAGAACTCTCCTCAAGATTTCTAAGCTTTCTCCAAGAGATGGTGATGGAAGAAGATGAAGATGAGAAAATAAACAAGCTCCTCCTAGACTAGATCCAGATCCCCTCATAAAGAATGTCCAAGTCCCTGTTTTAGATCTAAATCCACCAATCTATAGAGATAAGGCCTTTGGTCCCCGTTTTATGGTAAGATTAATACCGAACACCAATTACAAGCTACAATTTAAAATATATAAGGAAGGCGACCTCAAGTTTTCATTCATTTGGTTGCTCTTCTCTTCTTCAACCAACAAAATAGACATCCAAAAGGAGAAATTAATGAAAATGTGGGGTGGTGAACTAAAAAATGAGAGAATTTCATATCTAACACATGAAGGGGTAAAAGTACATTTCTCAAAATAGGATGAGGCAAATGCATAGATTAGGACAAACCTAAATGGGATTTTTTGAATTTTCTCGTAATTTAAAAAAATGATGGATTATCAAATAATGTAATTTTGATTGATTTTTTGAAGCTTTAACCTTAGATGTACTATTTAGATGTCATTAGAAATTGACAGTAAACACAAGTTACCTGAAATGTGATTGAAAAGTCAAAGTTTTTTATGTCTATTCTATATGAGTGATTATCAAAGTTTTTTTTTAAATTGTAATAAAATATATTGAAATAAACATAATTAATAAGTGAAGTAAGTCTCATATTTATGAATAATAATAAAGCTTTTAGATTAAAACCAAGGTTGTCAAGAATGTGATTAAGATTCTACTGATTCAACTCAGATATAGATTTTTGTTTGGTATACTTTTTTTTTAGCCAATTTTTGGAAAATTTAAGTGATTGATCCAATTCCCCAGGTAAACCTGTGAAATTCTAATAATCTAAGTTGGAAATTTCAAATGTTGACCATGTGACAATTTTAATTATTAGAAGTAGAAAGTAAACAAAACAAAAAGAAAAGAACTTGTACTATAGACAAGGCTTGGATGGTTAAACTATGTTGTCATTGTTATTCCCACTGCAAGAATCTAGGGCTTTTACTATGGAAGTTATTGTAGCTGAATCATAACAAATGCAAGATTCAACAAAAAATATCATTATAGAAAATCATGGAAAAAATTCCCGCGGCAAACTAAAATCATCACAATGTCAAGATAGAAAGTCAATGATTATAATTGTCACAATAGCAACGATGATTCTGTGATGATTGAAACTGAGCAGCGATTTTGCCTTGACTACAGAGTGACGATCAAAATTGTCTCCACGTGCGACAATCATAATCTTTGCTTAATGTAATGTTTATAATAGTAGTAAGAATTCCTTCGATTAAGCTATGATTATTAATTTTTTATTTTTTAATTACTAATTTTAGTTCATTTAATTAATTAAATTAGTATATTATATTAATTATTATTAGTAAATTATTGTAACTGAATAATATAAAATTATTAATATAAATATTAATAATTTACATAAATAAGTCTCATAAATACAAAAATATGAAGAAAAAACCCTAAACCCTAATTGTGCCTTCATGTTCTTGTGTCTACAACAATGTAAAAAGAATTAATAAATGAAATGTTATTATAAAAATAATGTGAAATAAATGTGAGAAAAATGATGCTTGACTTACCATTAGGTCCTAATGCATCTCATTGGGAATAGAGCCCACCATGTGCTTCGGGACTTCCTCTGACTTGTCTACCTCATTCTTGACCTTCTTCCCGGCTTCACACCATTCTGCCACTTCTCCTTTTGCCAAAACTCACATATCTGGCACCACAAGTTAACGTTGTAGGTAGAGAGACATGCAACTGTAGGAGACTGAAGTCGGGTTTTGGGTATTCCACCCAAGGACGTTCTAGATCGCATTTACTCTCCATTTGCATAGTTAGCCACGAATAGAATTCGAGCTATAATTAAAAATGAAGCGGTGGATATCAACGAAGTCTCAAAGGGGTTCCACTAATAAAACTCCTGAAATTATATCAATTTAATTAAACATCAATCACATAAGGTGTGAATATAAAAAAAAATTAAAAAACTTACATTTAGTTGGGTAATGTGCTCCCTACATATATTGAGTAGGATCTTCGTCCATAAGGGCCAAGGCCTACTTCATAACTGCTGGAAAATGGAATAGATGGTCCATTGGATAAACATATCCACCAAAATGCTACATTGAGTAATTAAAATTTTAATTAATTCAAAGAAATTTTATGAGTTTTGGAATTTAATATATGTTTGAAAATATAATATCATTGCTCACATGGAACGATTGCCAATCATTTTCCTCGTGGAGGAGTCCGTATCTAAACACATCGAGCCTCTAGAGGTCGGTGAGGCATTAGGATTCTCTTTATCCTTGGCAGTCTCCACTGTGGGTATCTTTTACTAGATGCCTTATCTGCCGAATGTTGTCCCGTCACCAGCTGCTAACCTCTCGCATATAACTCTATTGGGAACATCCAAGACAAATTGTACTAAATGAACAACCGAAGGCTGTATTGGTCAACTCCTAACTGAAACCTAGTAGGAGGTCTGTACTGTGGCATCTCATCCATGAAGTCCATTAACGGACAATGGTTGCCCTACATGCATGGGACCGTCTGCAAACTCAGTATCAATACTTTGTAGTATGGGGAAAAGGGCGGCATGCTAGTTCAGCAAGCCACGAAATAGGGGCTAATAGATACGTCCTAGTAGTCAATGCATCAGACATCTAGCCACATCCCTGGTGACTAACAGCCTAAGGATGACACAGGTCTTGGCTATGGTTAAGTGTCCCTCTACCCATCCCAGAGTATCCACATCCTTGCACCATCCTAATTTTTAGATTTATACGATCAATTTAATTAGTTTTTTTTCAAATTAGGTCCTTAACCTTTAATTACTTACATCTTTATTCATAATTTTGCTACTTTTATCAATTAAGTGCTTAACTTTAATTATTTACAGTTTTATCCATAATTTTGGTACTTTTGTCATTTAAAACCCCAAACTTTAATTAATTACATTTTTATCCTTAATTTTGTTACTTTTGCCAATTAAGTCTTTAAACTTTAATTACTCGTGTTTTTATCTGTAATTATGGTACTTTTGTCATTTAAGTTGCTAAATTTTAACTAATTACATTTTATCCAAATTTTGGTACTTTTGAAAATTAAGTCCTTCAACTTTAATTACTTAAATTTTTATCTATAATTATGGTACTTTAGTCATTTAAGTCCTCAAATTTTAATTAATAATTTTTTTTTCAGTAATTTTGGTACATTTTTCATTTAAGTCCCTAAACAGTAATTAATTCTAATTTTATCCATAATTTTGGTACTTTTGTCAGTTAGCTCCTTAAACTTTGATTAATTACATTTTTAATCTATAATTTTGGTACTTCTGTCAATTAAGTTCTTAAACCTTAGTTACTTACATTTTTATCCATAATTGCTTACACTTTTATCCAAAATTTTTGTACTTTGGACAATTGTATCTCTAAACATCAGACATTCCAAGAAAAACATCACTATATCACATATAATCAATACACAACATGCTTTGGTAATTTTCACTAACAACCATTTTAAGTCCCTAAATTAACTATACTAACATACAATCACAACATCAACACATAACCAGCCATAATCACTAATTCACATACAATCAACATACTTCAGCCAATTTCACTAAGAATCAACTAACCAAAACACTAGCCTTGGCTAATTTTCATTATAAATGAAATTAATTGAAGTAAATTAAAATTTTACCTAATATAACAAGTTTGAATCGAGGGGAGAAGAGAAGAATGTGATGGAGATAAGATGGAAAAAAAACAAGAGAGGAGGAGAATGAACCAAATTGAGATAGAAAGGAGGAGACAAAAGATGGTGAGGATGAGGTGGAAAGGATGGAAGATGAGCCAGATTGAGACGGTGGAGGTTAAATGGTGGCCTTGAGGTCAATAAAGGTGAGGAGTGATAGAGAGAATGAGAGGGTTGATGATAAGGATAGTAAAGATGAGAGAAAGAGATAAAAAGATAAGAGGAGAAGGTAAGGCTGAGAAAATGAAAGAAAAGGATTTATTAATCAGAAATGAGAATATGAGAGGGTGGATGGTTAGGTTATCTTGATAACTATGACAATTTTAATCATCACATGTATTATGATGATTTTTCCTTGATTTGCTACAAGAATTGTTACAAAATTGAAGGAAAATTCAATGATTAGAATCATCATAAACATGATGTGATGATTATAGTCATTGTACCATTTTTGCCCACAAATTTTTCCCATCCCACCCAAATACCACCTTTGACTTTTCCTACTATTTTACCTCAATTTCTTAACGTTTTTCAATGATTTTCCCTTGATTTTTATCTTCTTCCTATGATTTTCCCACAATATGTGACTATTACATGATATAATCACTGAACTATAAAATCTAACAAATGTTTTATGAATGCAAGTTATTGTAAAATTTAGGGTCTGTTAGAATAATTATTATTATCATACTTAGATTGAATTTTTCAAAATTTGGGTACCTATTGAATGAATATAAATAGTTTAGGACCAATGTTGTAATTTGAACAAATTTCTATTAAGATTATTAACTTACTAAATATGGAAACCTCAAAAGTGATTATTCTTTCTAAATATGAAAACCCCTAAAATGTAAACACACTAAATATGTTCTAGTATTAGTGGTTATGATTAAGGGTTAGGATAATTACGTGATGAGAATTGAGACTAAGGTTTAGGGTTTAAGGTTAAGGTTGAGAGATTTAGGAATTAGTGTTTAAGGGTTAAGGTTAGAGTTGTGTGATTTAGGGTTTAGGTTGAGGGATTTAGGGTTTAGTATTTAGGAATTATGGTTTAATGTTTAGTGTTTAGAGTTTAGGGTTTGGGGTTTAGTGTTCAGTGTTTAAGTTAGGGTTAAGGTTGAGGGGTTTAGAGTTTAGGGTTTAGGTTTGGGTTGAATGGTTTAGGGATTAGGGTTTAGGTTTGATTGAGGGGTTTAGGGATTAGGGTTAAGGTTGAGAGGTTTAGGGTTTGGTGTTTGGGCTGAGAGGTTTATGGTTTAATGTTTAAGGATTAATGTTTAGTGTCTGGGGTTTACGATTAAGGTTAAGGTCAGAGTTGAAGGATTTAAAGTTTAGGGATTAGAGTTTGCTTTTAGGGTTTAGTGTTTAAGGTTAAGGTTTATTATTTAGGATTTAGGGTTTAGGGTTTTATGGTTTAAGGTTACGATTTAAAGATATAGGGTTTTAGGGTTTCTCCATATTTGGTTTTAAAAATTTAGGGTTAGGGTATTTTTGAGGAATTATTTATTTACAATTTTCTCAAAGTAAAAAACAATGTAATAATGATTTGTTGTTCATGCTCATAGTATTTTGTTTATATCTTCGTGGCTAGTCGTAGTAGTGTTTTCTATGATTCTGCTATGTATTATTTCTATAATTTTTTTTCATAGCAAAAGTGGTTGCAAATTCTACCATGAAAAATTCCTATCTAAATTTTTGAGACAATTCTTTATCATAGGAAATATTTTATCACAAAATCATAGGAAATTGTGATAATTACTGATCATAGAAAATATAATCATAGAAAAATCATCATAGCTGCCACCGTTGACTGGTCAAACCTTATTTGCACTGCAAATGCGGGATGATTTCTGTTTGGCTTGCCCAGGATCGTCATAGCCAGTGATCACAAAAGGACCTTTTACTTGTAGTGTCCATGGTTTGTTCGTTCTTTATTTGTTCCATAGATTTGATTACTGTTGTTATTCCATGATGGTCAGACACTGTACTCACTTTTGTTTATCAATAATGTGTTTGTTATAAATTTCTCTCAGACATGTCTTCATTAGTGTGTTGGTTATGTCAATACATATTCTATTAAAACTTGAATTTTGCTTGTGTTGTATCAATAATTATGTTGTGTCATTGTTATGATAATTAAATTTTACTTGGGTTTCCAATATAATTGGCTTCTTATATGAATTATATTATTTAGGCAAGAAATTTTAGGCTTTTGGCGAAATTTTATGATTTATGACCAGATTTTATGATCTTATAATCCTAATTTTGCATGGTGAAAAATGATTCGGAGTTGTATCACGATCTTAACAACCTTTGATAAAACTATTATTAAGCAATTTCTTATCAATAATCACTTATAACTGTAGTTAAATACCTAAAAAGTTATTATTTTAAATAACTTCACGTCATATGACTCAAAACAATATACAAAAGGTGAATTGTATGAGAATATACAAGCAAAAGGTTATGAAAAGTAAGTAAGAGCATGTGTTTAGTGTTAAATTCATCGCTTCTATTTGTCTTAGGTAATTGACTACAAAGTGCATAGTTTGTTCCAAAATTAAACATAAACACCTATCTTTTCACCAAATATTGAGAAATCATAAAATCCTTAAAATTCTGCAAATTCTAGAAGTCGAATTAAAATTTTACAAGATTTTATAATGAATGAGATCTTACCTAAACTCATATTCTAAAAGTTGGATCGAGATTTTGAAAATGTTACTCAAAACGATACTCCATATAAACAAATTTTGGAATTCTAAAATCAGATAATAAGAGCACCCCATGTGTAGTTAACCGTCCTTGTTTCCTAGGATTCTTTACAATATAAATCTGCAAGAATTCTATCTTCCATTTAAGGACAAAAAGAAAAATTTGCTCAAAACCCATCACCTTCGCCGGAATATTAGTAAAAGCCGCTTCAGATTGGTGTGGATAGAGGTGAAACACTGCCTGGCCCAGCTCCCTCAGCCAAGTTACGACCAAATAAAAGCAGAAGCAAGAAAAAAAAAGAACACAAATAATAAAAAGTTACCAGAACTTTAACGAATGTGACAGTTGAGGACCTGCATGAACTGCGAAACAGGGTAAAGTCTATGATTATAACCCACTGTTCCCTCACCAAAATGACGTCAAAAACTGGTGGACAAAAAAAAAGATCATGACCAAGCAGGCAGCTGATTAATGAATGCTTCTCTGGACTGGACGAAAGCGATGGCTTCCCTTTCTCCCTTCTTCTTTAATTTATTTATTTTGGTTGCTATCGGACACTATGCAAAGTTCAATTTCAAGGACCATTCAAAACCCGGGTGTCTTTGTGCCTAGGCTTGCTTTGTTTAACGCCTCAAGATTAAAGCCTTCACATTTGGTTGGTTTGATAATTGACCGCTCCTATGAAATTCTCCCTTCCCAACCATAGCCATCTTTTCTTGGCCAAGTCAAAATTTAGATCATCTTTAATTTGTTAAGTAGGCGCTATATATATATATATATATATATATATAATCAGGCATGATTATTTTCCCTTTGTTTGAGTGGCGAACACTGGAATTTCTTCTCAGCACCTTGCTTTCGACAAATAACTTTAGGTACGGGTTTTAGATGAGATCCTTGCGAGGCTAGGGTTTTAGATAATATAGGCAGCAGGGTGAATTGAGCAAATGGTACCAGTAGTCACCAAGCTATTTGTGGTTGTAGCACTTTAGCCCCTTAACTGGTGAACATGGCAACATGGGTCCTGAACTGAACCCTAGGTAAGTTACAATCTAATACCTCCATTTAAAGTAGTATACCATGCACATATGTGTAATTGCACATAGCATACTTTTAGTAAATATGTAGTTAGCTGCAATTGTTTCTCTGAAAAGGTCTTCTAGGATGCCTCAGTAGTTGAACAGGTTCTGAACTTTTTCCAAATTTCCAGCTCCTAGCTGAAGTTTGGTTTGTAATTCTTATTCAGTTAATAAGATGTTGTTTTCTGTTCTAAAAAAGTTTAACTGCAATTTCTTTGGATAAAGAGGAGGTGGTACGTGAGGGGATGAAACATGTAAGATAATTTATTACTTAAAATGTAGGTATATCTACAATTGCATAAATGTGCATAATATAGTTTTATCTCCGTTGTAGTACTCTTGCATTAGATGGATGAAATAATCACAATCTAACATTCAATGTATCACCTTCACATATTTCTGCCTTATATTGCTAAAACCATAGTGCCATGTTGGACACTAGGCTTTGTTTCCACCAACAGTCAAGCGTGAGGCAGGAGAGCAACCAACCTGCATACCGTTGCTTGCGGTTCAAGACCTTGGTATGCAACATTTTGTAGTCGAGGGCTAAGAATGCAACAAATGAAATAGCTTAGGGACCATTGTTCCAATTTATTGAAGTTAGTTTGAAAGGGTTGGTGTGTCATTGAAGGTAGGAATTCCTCAGCCAAAATGAAGGATAGAATAAATACAAAGGGAGGCATAGTGGCGGCATTAAGAGATGATTCAAGCAAGGGCTGCATATCACATCGCTTGTTCCTTTCCTTCCACTATTTGACTGCCCATTATTCATGTACTACTTGTCATTTCACCCCATCTCTATTCTCTCATAACCTTTTGATCCAAATAAGACTAAACATACTAAAATTTTGCCCACTTGCCTATTCTGTTCAATATTCTTTATCATATACTTCCACCGTTACAAAAATAGGTGGAACATATTTTTCTGATTTCCCAAAAATATTAAAATATTTCAAGTTTTAAAAAAAATTTAACGATCAATTTATTTTATTACATTCATTTAAACTTTCATTACACAAAATTTAATAAAGATTTTTTTTAATTTTCATTTAAACTCTCACCACATAAAACTAAAAATTGATTCTTTTTCTAATCATCATTTTAAAATTTTCCTATATAAAACTCAAAAAAAAATTAGTTTCAAATATAAAATTGAAAAAAAATATCATACATTACATACACATTATTTTTTATATTCAGAGAGACGTTTCATTCTTTAAAGGAAGGAGAGAGTGTATTTTGACATTTTTGAGAGGCCAACCTAAAGGGTAGACATAAGCATTGCCCTAAAATGGTAGAATGTCATATGTAATTTTTAATTTTAAGGATAAATTCATTCTGACCATCCTGAAAACCAATCAAGTTCTCTTATATATATTACAATTTATTAAAAATATCAATTTTGTAAAATTGTTGGTTGGAATGTTGATAGGATGAAAAGGACTAATAAATTGGACTAGGTTCTAAAACCGAACAAACTATATAACGCAAGATTTCACTATTGCTGTTTAGCATTATTAAACCAGCTAGTTAGTCTTTCCTTGTTTAAAAACGACTCATGCAGATTTGCTAACCACTCCTTCCATCTAGTCCCATACCCCAGTACAGGTCCATTCCTGTTGAACCTAATCTTCACCTCAAAAAATCATTTTCAGATACCTAGAATTCAACTAAATCTAGAATACCAGTAAAATTCCTGTGCAATTCGTTTTCATAAAAAAAGAAAAGAAATATTTATAAAAAGAAAAAAAAAAAAGGGAATATTCCGCATTATTATTTATATAATTAATAAAAGAAATAGTAATACTATACATTACCGAGGCACGAAGCAAATTTAGTCAGTGCGTTGGGACCTACCGCTGCGCTAGATTTCCAAACCCATTCATTCTGCGTGTCAAGTAAACTATCAAATCCATATGTTCTTTGAAGATGAAACGTCTTGTCATGTGACCCGACCCGCACGTTGATAAGAACAGCCCCAGAAATCCACAGCCTTTCTCCAAATTCAAACGCAGAAGATGTTAGGCATATTAAAATTGTAATTGTAGTCATAAAGTATAAGAGTTTGGAACTACTTATATAATATAATAAAAGAAAAACTGCCTACTCTTTCAAGATCTAAAAGACATGAAACTAGCAAATATTAAGGCATTATATGACAAATTGGGAAGCTGGGATTTGAACTTCTAATCTTTCTCATATCCTTCTGGTCTCTTGGCCATTAAATCAAACAGCTGAGGTTGGCTATAACTATTAACTGTAACTATTCCATGCATCTTAGAATTGACTACATATATTTAACAGCAATGATCTAGTGGAAGCAGGGAAGAGAAGGAGACAGCAACTGTCTTTCAAGTATAGTGTGGGAGTGGCACAATACAGAACCAGACGAGGCGACCCCTCTCGCAACATTACAAAACACAATAACGAAAGAGACAGCCAGCTTCTTTTACCCTTCCCCGCCGGATCTCCAACACAACTATAATTGCAATTCTTACTCCTACTACCACTCCCAGTAGCCACCAACGCATAATTGTGTTAGATCGCAATAATGGATGGGCCGAAAACTGTTCAACACTCGAAAAAAAAATCCCATACAACCCATCCACCATGCTTATATATATATATAGCGGGGCAATGATGAAGCAAAAGTGTGTGCAGCAACTAGCTGCAAGAGAAAAAATATTCCAGGTCAGCAGGTGTACAGATCAAGGTATATGTGGGCAGTGGTGCTCAAAAGTTGAGTTTTTATTGGAAATTTAATGCTCTAGATCAAAATCAAGGGAACAAGGACTAAGAATGAGCCACAAACGGATCCATATTTCATGCACTCTGCTGCTAGACTTTTATTTTTCCCGAGTGTACACTTTTTTGTGTGTGTTTTTGGATATGTGATGGGAAGAGATCAGAAAAGTTGAAACACCAACAAAACCACCCCATAAGCAAGAGATCTAGATTGAGTTATATTATAATTAGCAGCAGGTGGAGCAGCCAAGGGGGATGTAGCTCAAATGGTAGAGCGCTCGCTTTGCATGCGAGAGGCACGGGGTTCGATCCCCCGCATCTCCAAGGTGTTTATGTTTTTGCTTTTTCCCTTCTTATATTCTCTCGCGTCAGGTTCCGGGAAATAAACAATCAATTTCTGATGAGATTGGCCCATCATACATGCACGTGAGCCGAAAATATTGGCCCAATACCAGTATCAAATCCAAGACCTGGCCTTCACTATCCAATAAATACCTAAGATGTGTTTCTTTTAGAAACGCCCTATTTTGGGATTGAATAACCAGATGATTTAGATTTAGCAGGCATTGATGATTGGAAGAGATGTATCTACACTCACTTTAATATCATTAGTTTAACATTCATTTGTAATGTCGTGTCTAATTTGAAAAATATTTGTTTAATTCTAAGATATATTTGTGTAACTATATATACCAAAAGACTAAGCTATGATATGGCACTGAGAATGATGTTTTCCTACTACATTACCTTTTTGTGGTCTGAAGCCCGCTTTATTCTTCTCGGCCCAAATTAAGTTGCTTAAACAAAAAATGGTCAAATTATGTAATAGGTCATCTATTCATGTTGATAATATTTTTTGGCCCTCAAACTCTGAAATAACACATTTTTAACACTTTGTTCCAATAAATACAAAAGATGTTCTAGGCTCCAGAATTTACATGATTGTAGCCAAGACATTGATATTTGCTTAAGTCTCAAACCAAAAAGGTTTCCAACAACTTTGAAACGTTTTTTTTTTTTTTTCAAAACCTATGAATTGATAGTTTTAAAGTCGTGAATTTTTTAACCTTTTTTATATAAATGTAATTAGTATGAATAATTTGTATCTAGGTTGATTTTATGCAGGCAGATTATTGGTCTAACTCTAATATGCACACGTGCGACCGCGCGCACACAGACACAATTGTCTAGTTCCTAAATGTATTCATCATTCATCTGTTTGTGACACTGATATCTTGATACTCTTTTATAATAATTTTCCTATTTCTAAAATATATATATTTGGTTCTAAGATATATTTTTCAAATTCTAATATATACATATTTAGTTCTAAAATATATTTACTTGGTTTTGAGATATATTTTAATTTGTTAGTTTTGAAATGTATTATCATCCTAATATCTTCTTATTCTGATATATATTTTTTGTAATTTGGATAGATACTTTTTTAGTTTTCAAATACATTCATATCATTTGATTAAGAGATGCATTTATTTAATTTTGAATAGAAGTTAAGGGGCAGTTCGGATGCAATTAATCAAATTAATTTGAGGAGAGTTTTAGCTGGGCCAATAGGGGTACAGTGGCTCAGATATGAAAATGGGCTTGGGCATTCAACTTATTTACCTCAGGCTGCCATTCATTAATTAATTCAAGTCCAACTTCCTTTTTCTTTTTAGTAGGCGGATATTTCATAGCAGTTGCAACTCTTCTGTGTGCGGTAGCAACGGACGACCTCCCCATGATCGGAGCGCATTTTCCGGCCAACCAAAGCCCCAAATCCGGTTCCCTATTGCCCTAAAAGCATTTCCTTATCTTTGATAGACGCCTGCCGCCTCCAACTTCCACCAACAGCTAATTTTGCAAAGCTACCTCCGTTGTCCACTGTCATTACCTCCGTTTAGGTACGTGCGACTTAATACGCACTCACTCCCAACTAATCCATTGTATAAGTATCCCACTATTGGGTAGCGCCGAACCATTTTGTTATTGTTTAGCTCCAGTCACAGCAAATTCCACTTGATTGTTGTATCAATTTCATTTCCTTTCATATATAATGCGAGAATAAGTGGACACAAGTTTCATGTGTAAATGTGATATATATTGGACATGTTCTCGTAGGTCCATGATAGTGGGAAATCCTAACGTCATGTACTAAAATCACATTGCTCAACATCTTATTGACTCCATTTTGATAAACAGGTATGAATTTATTATTTCCCCTAATCTTCTTCTATTGTTAGTAGGCATTGTAATTGCATTTGAATTATACAAAATTACAACGAACGAAAGTGTTGGTATGCATTGCTTGCCCATTGATAATGTCAATTTAAGTGCATATATCCACATAGTTGCTGGTCGAACTTGTCATCGTTGATAAACGACATGAAGAATTAATATGTGTGTAGAATCAAGTTATATAAACTGCCCATGTAATGTTACATGGATATTTTGTTTAAAGATTTATGAGTAGGCATCGAGAGTTTCATATCTCGAGCGAGTTCTCAAAGGCAAATGAAGCTTCCAAACATGATCGTGCTATGTGGGATCACCCAACCACCATTGCCTTTTGTTGTATTACGGCTGGTGTTATACAACGCGGCATTGTCGAAAAGGGACATCCAACGAGGACAGGGTGGAACAAAATTGTAGACCAGTTTTTTAAAGAAAGTGGTCGGTCATACACCGTTGGTCAATTCAAGAACATGTGGCCTCAACTAAAAAGACAGTACACTACCTAGAAGCGGCTACTGGGTTCAATGACAGGATTAGGGTAGGACCTGGAAACTGGTACAATTATGGCGAACGATGAGTGGTGGGCTAGCCGTATATAGGTAAGTGTTTGTATTCTACACGACATGTTGAGTTCAAAGTTAGTACCATTTGTAGGCATTAACCCCTTATTTTCATTTTGCTTGTAGAACAATCTTAAGGTTGCAACCATTAGGTTGAAGAAGACGATTAACTGGCAAGATTTGAAAAGTATGTTTGCTCAAATTAAAGATTTTTCATGACATGGGTTGTGTTCGCAGCCACCTTGAGATATCTAGCAGTCTTCTAATGCTGGGGCTGGGCAACATCCTTTACACACATACAGTTCAACACGGCACTCCCACCTTGTCGGGTTTCCAGTCCACCCATATCCAAAGTAGTAAGGGCGGGTCTGCAGGCATTACGGATTGCTCGAAGGGCAGCTCAAGTAGATTGCGTGGCACCTGACCTTAATAACTCGGTTCTAGCTTTGCTTCTTATTGGATCACAAAGCATAACACCTCTGCAATCAATGGGCCGATTTGCATAACTTGAGGGTTATGCCCTTACAAGGCAGCAATGGCATACTTCGTCCGGTAAACAACCATCAAGAAGTTTCCCCGATCATGCAATTGCTGTTACTGAGTGGATTTTACTTTTAAGAGACAGTCATGAGTGCTTGGATTCAGTTTCTGCGACATCCTAATAGCACGCACAAGACACCAGCATAACTAAATGTCTGGAGGCTGTGTCTTTTATACCAGGCATCACTGAAGGGGATAAGACATGGATTAATGCTTCTTCCATGTTTCTGTTAGAAAAGGGTGTTCGTGAGTGTTTCATCAATGGCTGTTGGACACCCAAGATTACGGTTAACTGGCTTCAGACAGAGAATAAGTGCAGGAAGCGTCTTAGGAAGCTGTGATACATCTTTTTATTTACTTTCAATTTGGTAAGACTTTATGTTGTCATCACGATCCTTTCATAAGGATGTTAGCATTTTAATGCCATGTAGGGACCTTTAGTATTGCTTATGTAATACTTCTCGAACTGTAGACTTATAAACATGTGTTGATGGTATTTAGTTGTTATTGATATTGGCTATGGCGGCATTGCAGACCAAATTCCCATTTGTTTTTCACATCATGCATAACGCATTTTTACATGTGTACTTATGACTTTATGAGGTCAAACCTTTAATTCCAGTTTGTGGATTCACATGTAAACAGAGGATGGAAGGTGAAGTAAGTGTCGGTGTTGATGAGGAATCGTTGAGCCCAGCTGCAATTAGTTATGATGTCAATATACCATGGGACTCCCCCTTGGATACACCTCTAACAACACAGCCAAAGTCCCAACAGATACCAGCAGTTACACAGCAGATGCAATACACACATCATCGATTGGTTATGTTGTCTAGGTTACCAACATTGCTGGCATGGGCACAATCATCACAAAGTATAGGGGGTCGGCGATGGGCAATAGTTTGCCGTGAGAAGCTGATAACGGGAACTCAGTATTTGTTGCTTCTAATGGAAAGTGAAAATGAATTTTATTCCTGGATGTGGATGGCATGGGCATGTTTTTGGGACCTCCATACTGACTTGTGGGATAACCACCAATTGTGTGGGTCACATATGATAGCTGCCTACAAAGGCTTAGCCGTGTTTTTAACAGTGTTGGCACATGGATAGAAGCATCGTGATGTATGTCAGGTATTTGAGCATTTGACAAATGCCATATACAGATGGTTCAGGAAGGTATTGCGGTCGGTTGTATCTTTAGCATAGAAAATAATTCTACTAGACGACCTGTTATTTAGAAGGCCACACTCGAGCATTCAAAGCCATTGGTCCGGTGCTTTCGCAGGAGCAATAGGTGCAGTTGATGGGACGCATGCTTATGGGACATATGTAGGGCCTGATAGGGAAAATTACTGAGGCAAGTTAGGGCACACATCATAAAACGTTCTAGTAGCAGTGGACTTTGACATTTACTTCACGCATGTGTTCATTAGAATGCCTGGGAGTGCACATGACAGTTTAGTTCTTCGTACATGCCTCGGTCAGCTAGGTTTCAACTTCCTAACAACACCACCTGGTAAGAGCCCATCCAAAGCATTATGAGGACGCGACTATTTGATGTTAGTGCTCTTGATTTCTTAAGTGCTAATGAGCATGTTTGCATTTTCTCATAAGTCAATACCATTTGGTGGACTCAAGGACCCGAATATGGAAGGGTTTCTGGCTCTGTATAGAGGGGAACGGTATCACTATAATGAATTCCGTGGATTGAGCCCAACTAGTTTATGTGAATTATTCAACTAGGCACACACATCTTTGTTAGTGTTGTGCCTAAAAGGCCAATCATAAGATGATTGTATTTTTGCACATTGAGTCATGATACTTTATTAAGGCATTAATCCAGAAATTATGTTTGTTGTTTTGTTTCTGCGTAACTTAACAAATATAATTGTAACCCTAGAATAATGATATTCTCAAACGTCCCTAGTCTAGTATTATTGTGGAGCGGGTTGCAATAATACATAACGACTAGTATATGTGGAGACTAATATGAGATATGTAGTCTGCATATAGGTACAAGTTGGAGAACTTGTGTACTGGACTGACCCACCATGAGAACACTACATGGATCATTATATGAGTGTCATAAGTGATTCTCATAGTGATCATGGTATATGTAGTTCTTCGACCTAAGATCATCAAGGTTCCCTACATGTGAGTCACATACTTTGATACTTTCCTTTGTTGCTCGTAACTGAGTGAACTTGAAGGAGGTCATTGGGTATGTCACATACCATGCGGAGGGATTTGTATGATCAAGATGAGATTTGTCCCTCCTATATAACAGGAATGATATCTTCAGACCCCTTAATAGAGTAAGACTTAGAAAAATGAATGACCATGCTTGGATGAGTTGATACACGATATCAATGTTATCAGTTTAAGTTTGTTTACTTGGTAATCAAGAAACCAAAGATTGGGCTATACGAGAGTGACACATTCAATGTCTCATGCTTAGTCTTGATATCTTGGACAAAGGGACAATGACATATATCGGTGATGATCATAAAGGTTTAGTTGACTCATCGACAATCTTGTCACTTGTGTAGCAATGATGTGTTGCTAGACACCGCTCATTGCTTATGATCATAAATGTGATTTATGATCATTGCCAACGTAGTAAGAGCCTATTGGGTCACACACATAGAGCTACTTTGATCATTAGAGTGCATAGACTAATAATTTGGATTTTGGTTTCACAATAATTTCGTATTAATAATGAGCCCAATAGTTGAGCCATTATTAAGCCCGAAATTAAAACCTAATTGGATTAGGGCTTTGAAACCCATTCAGCCTGGAAGTTGAGTCTCATTATAAATACAACTTTTAGTGAGAAATTCGTAGGTCTCCTTGCCCTAGCCTCCCAAAAGGATAGTCGCACTCTTCTCTTGCAATTCCTTGAAGGACGCAAGCTAGCACTGCGAGCGCAAGAGAAACGCATCTGCCGGAACACGGTGGAAGCATGGTGATCCCGAGAGGCTCGTGTGGATACCATAGAGAGCTTGAATATGTCAACTGTTCAAGTTTTGTGATTCGGCTCTACAATTGAATGAGAGATCTTAACCAAAAATTAGGTATGAAAATTTTCGAACACCCGGTTTACCCCATTTCACTTGGATCCTGAAGGGTTTCGGTTAAATTCTGCTGCGCTGTTTGGCTCCCAAAACCCAACAATCTTTACGCAATGTAGTTGAATGTGTCATCGATGGGGTCAAGGGCAAATTCCCAATACTACTCTGGTTATGATGGTTTGCACTCGACATTAAAAAAAAAATAATTATAGTCTGTTGTGCGTTGTACAACTATATCAGACACCATGAAAGTAATGGCCCAGATAAAGTTATCTATGACACATAAGGGTCATATGTTCACAACAGTGTAGTTTCGAGTATAGAATGGTTGGAAGAAGAAGACTTACGCGCTAAGACAGTGATGATGGCATGAACCTGTGACGATATTGTTGTTGCACTTTCATGTTTATGGGGTGTGCATTCATGAATAATAATGCCTAAAAGTGATCGCAACGGGTATTATTGCTAGGTGTCGATGGTGTCATATATGATATATGTTTGTGGTTTGTAATCTCAAGCTACATCTTTACGTCCTCACTGAATGGACGCATGTGCTTATATAATGTACTGCATTTATATCTCCATCTTAACATGATGCCATATCACACTTATACCCATTAACAACACTTTTACATTAACAGTAAAAACAGTTCAATACACTTATACCCCTTAACAGCCAACCACATTGATTTCCACCATAAAAACATGCCTGCGTGATGGCCGTAATAGACATAAACCATAGCAGCAGGACAAAGCCAAGAAATACAAACTAGAAGCTGCAAGGTTTCTATCCCAATAAGTGATTGGTAGTCCAAAAGTAAGACTTATGGCACTTAAACCTCCATATATACACACACGACTACTATATAGACATCCATTAACAAGGTTACACCAACACTTCGGCTACATTCATCACATGCCAAGCTCCATACGAAGCCATGCCAAACACATCTTTGGGTCTTTTGTCCCATGACGAAAATGTCGCAAGCTTTGTCATTTCAAATGAGGAAAGCTACTGCATACAACCAGAATGGGTCACCTTCTCTAACACCTAGCAGATGCCCAACAACTTACATAACATAACCTATGCTAGTTGACTCAACACTAACAAAAGTAGCAAATGAAGTTGTGGCCCCTAACTTATCACTTGTAGATATGCGTGTTGGCTCCGATGGGGAATGCATGGTGGATGAGTCGGACAATATCTAGATCACAGTGTCAACAGATGGAACTGGTTCAATTACTAGAAAAAAGTCATTCTAGCTATTATGGGATACATGAGGGGCTTCAGTGAAGAGTGCCTTCATTTGGTGGAGGTCAGAGAATCATTTTTTCCATAGTTCAGCTGCTTCCGAGTAATCCTAATTGGCACAAAATCCAACGGTTCATCATCCAAACAACAATTTAACCCTTCAAACAATGACTTACCATTTCTATCTTTCACAATAATACATAAAAACATTAAGCATTAAAGACATTAACACCACCACAATATGTCACTCCCATAAATCATCAGTTGTAACAATATGCCCGGTTTCCTCATCCTATTACCAAGTATCTGCTGGACCAAGCATAGTAATCCACTCATTGTAATCGCGCTGCAAAGTGTTCCATTTGTGATGGAGGTAATGCAAGTTCCATGAGTAACCTGTACTATTGTGCATTTTTTTGGTAACAAGTTTCCAGCTCGCCTTGGTCAAGTATCAACTGTCATTCAGACCTTTAGCAAATACCTCAGTCACAACATAAAGGAAGGGTGGTGTATACATTTCAACCCACCCTGGATAACCATATATTGGGTTATCCAGCCATTCAATGTTCTTTCCCCTTTCCATTCCTGTTTGTGGCCAAGAAATTCATAATTATTTATTCCAAAGGTGGATGAGCATGGATATTAGTCAAGACACGGTGCATTTAAACATATGAACAACATATTTGTAATTGCAAAGATGTGAAAGCATGTCATAACAAACCTTAGCAGTGCAACAATGACACAAACATCTAGAATCAAATGAACCCAGAACAATCTACTGGATAAATGACCAGGAAACACCCTTGACCACCTCCTTTTTCCGTACATAACAAGGAAAAAACTAAAAATACAATTTAATGTTCTGGTGGGAAATCGACATTATAAAAATTATGAATGCAGTAGGGTATCGGTCAGAATAATGGATTATGTACCTAAATAGAGGAGACGACGGCGGACGACAAAGGTAGCTTTGAAAAGTCAGCCATAGGTGGAAGTCAGAAGCGGTAGGCATCCGTTGGAGCTAGGGAAATGCTTTCGGGGCAATGGGGAACCAGATCAGGGGATTTGGTCAGCCGAAAGATATGCTTCGATCGTGGGGAGGTCCTTTATTGCTATTGCACACAGAAAAGTCACAACTGCTATAAAATGTCCGCTTACGCAAAAGAAGAAAGAAAATGGACTTGAATTAATTAATGAGTGGCAGCCTTAGGTAAATAAGTTGAATGACCAAGCCCATTTTCATATTTGGGCCACTGTACCTTTGTTGACCTAGTCGTAACTCTCGCCAAATTAATTTGATTAATTGCATCCAAACTGCCCCTCAACTTCTAATCAAAGGAAATGGTTTAGGAATATGTGCACTTTATGGATAGTAGGCAACCTTTAGCTGATTTGATGTTCCTTCTATAGGGAAGGATCTAATCAGCCATCAAGTGAATGAAGGAAATAAATTGCTTTTTTTCTTCTGGTACATAAGGAGGAGGCTAAAAATGAGGTGGAGGATTGAAGCTTAAACCTCCTTGTAATAACAATAATAATTCCTAACAAAGAGGTCAAGACTTTAGTTGTTAGAAATAAATTGTCAAGCAAGAATAACTTTTTGGGTGACTCATCTTTGGACACACCACCTTATATGAATCTACACTCATACTCATTCATTTAACCTAAACAATTTATTGGTGTTTATAAATGGACTTATGGTGTTCATACTAGTCCAGACCGTTGGTCATGCCAATAAACCATATCTAAACACATATTTGAATATTGAGAAATTTCTATATAATTCTGATTTACCGGAGTCCACATTCTTTTGACACTAATACCCTTAATTATGACAAAAAAATAAAAACTAGTTATCCTAAATTAAGAAAATGAGAAAAATCATTATTTAAAATTTAAGGAGATTCATGTTGACATTATGGTCTTTTTATTTTATTTTTTGGATTCTTAATCAAGAGATAATCATGGATAAAAAAAGGGTAATCGATACTCATTGTCCTTCAATCTAGGCCCATGTTGCGGATTCGTCCCAGAACTAAAAAATGTTATGCCATTCATCCTTTAATTATGAAAATGCAGTACTATTCATCCTACATTACATTTTTTGTTAAAATGGATGGAAAAAACGTGAAAAACAAGTTTTAACCCTTGAAAAACTTTCTATTTACCTTAGAAATCTCAAAACTTTTACATCTCAAAATCAAATCACCTTCTCCATTGTAAATGAATGATTTTGTAAGTAGCTAGTATTTCGGCTACCCATTATTTATCTGCAATCCTGTAGCTCTCCAATGTTGATCGAACCGCGTTACAATCTTTCATTTCTAAACTGTGTTTATATAACTCGTCTTTCTCTCATCTCTCCTTTTTCTAGTTCTACTACTACTTACAGTTCCGGATGGTAGAATCTTAAAATGCCAGAGCCTTTCGGTGCCATTAACCAGATGCTTCCAACATAAAAATTCCTCGGTGTATTCTTTATCCACCTTTCAATCGATGTTGTGTAAGAACACATGAGTTGCATCCAATCATTTCCAGTTCCTTGCCATCACTACTACTGAGAATATTTTCCTCATCATCCCCAATGTATTCATACCCATTTAGTTGATGCTTTTAGGTTTGCATGCCAATAGTAGAATGAACATAGGTGCATGTAGTTTGCATTTAGGATGTTTGCTTGCACATTAGGGAGCCAACTTATAAAATGCCATCATTGATTATATGCCTTATGAACTTAAATTGGTTGTTAACTTTTTGAAAGAAGATAAAGTTTTTTTCTTGTTAGCTTAGGTGGAGAATATTATTTTCACCCAGTGAGCACTTTAAACTCCTATTAATGAAGGTTATGAGAAATTCTTTCTTAAGATTGCTTACTTTGTGATTGGACCTAGGTTTTTTTAGGTTGTGGAGGCCTTAACGATCCATATAACCTTGCTTTTTATGTATGAGCATAGGGAAAATGGTGGAAATCTAAGGCTAAGTCCACTTACCAAATTGCCAGTCCAATGAATTATCCTTCAGTAAGCCCCATTGGACTTTTTAAGCCTCATTTCTTTGTTTAAACCCATGTACTTAACCCCTTCCCACTTTAATTTGATCTCTCATTATCCTTGAAATTTGTAATGCTTATTTTGTTTTATGCAATGAAGGCTTAGAATGAAAACATGTGTAAGGGGTAGAACAAAGAATAAATGAGGGGGTGTTCTTGTGTTTGTGTTTTGGGTTGAAAAGTACTTAAATACTAAGTGGATGGTTTTGATGTTTGTGAAGTACAATGTTTGATTGAGCTTGGTGTTAACTTTAGGTTGGTTTTGGACATTGTTAGTTTTTCTATTTCTTGATGAAAAAGACAAAAGTGAGCTCAAAGTGAAAAAGCCCTCGCTAATTAAATAAACTTTTTTTAGAAAAAAAGTAAATTATTTTTTATAAATAAATTTCAAGACTAATCTCTATACTTTTTATGCTCATTCTTTTGATTGGGAGATTGGTTGTGTTGATTGTGGTGGTTATGGAAAACTAGTGAATGAATGGAAGGGCTTGGGTGTGTGAGTTAGCCTCTAATTTCCATTATGATGTGCACAAGCATTGCTAGTTTTCTTAGCTCTACCTTAAAAAGCCTTCATCTGACTCCCATATTCACCAAACCTGACCCTATTACAGTCATGTGGAAAGACCATCTGACCTATGTTTACATACAAAATCCTTTAGGAAGTTTAGTGGAAGAAAGATGGATCCCTTACCAAAGTCATAAGGAAAGAGCACAAAGCAAAGCCATTTTAATAACTCTACATTCAAAAGATAGTGCAAACACTTATGGAGTACCATTTACTTTTGTTAACAAGGACTTCATTTTTCCTTCTTTCATCAATTTTTTTCTAAGTCAAGTTTGACAGGGCTGTATTCACTTTCATGATGGGGCATGGGCTGTTAGTTTGAGTGTTTTGGTTGTTTTTCTTTATAGAATAGGTTTCATTTTCTATGGACTAGCAAATATCTATGTGTGAAGGTATGATAGTCATATGAGTTTCTATATATGTTTCCTCACATTTGTGCTTATTTCACTATATTTTGCTAGTACTTAGTACCTTGTTTTAGTTTTGTAGGCAAAAGTGCAACCGCACTAGGGGAATCATATCCAGACAAAATGGGGGACCACATTCTCAAAGAAGCAATCTTAAAGCTCAAGGATTGACAACCTTCACCTACTTTCAATGCCATTAGAGGATTAGAGGAGAATGGAAGATGATAAGGGCAAACCTTGCATTTTGGAAGATTTTAGCTAGGGTTTTATGAGAAGAACACATTTTTCATCTTTTGTAGCTTCTTTTTGGGGAGACTAAGGTTGTTCTTATGATTTTTGTTTATCATCATCTTAAAATTCTTGGTACTTTGGAGGAAGAGCTAGGAGTACGCCAAAGATCAAGCTATTGATTCTACAAGGGCTTCCTTTTCTTTTTTGATTTATTAGATATTATGTTGAATCCAAGAATGGTGTTTCTTCTCCCATTAGCTATAGAGTAGTCTATTTAACACTTTCTATGGTTGTAGTGACTTAATGTTGGTGTTGATGGTTGATTTCATGAAAGAATATCTAGTTTATTTCTTCAACGCTTATTTATTCCTTGCCTTGTTCTTAAATGTTACTTGATTGGTTAATGGCCATAATCATTAAAGGCCTTAGAGTTCTCTATATGATTGGGAATGTGAAAAGGAAATTGGACCTAGGTAATGAAGGTAGCACATTAGGACATAGTTGGGAAACTTGTTTCAAGTTTTAGGGTGTTGGTAGATGGAACTTATAATGTCTCTTCTTAAGATAGTATTAGAGATGAGAATCCTTGTTATATTAAGATAGAGAGGGAATTCCTTAGCTTGGAAAAGTAAGGAAACAAGGAACATACAATACTAACAAGTAGGGGGAACTAGTACTTAGGATTGTTTCTCCATCAACTCAATTTAAGTTACAAAAACCATAGGATGTGTTCTTAGTTAAGTTAAGAAAACACTTAAAAAGTGTACAGTTGAAAGGTTGATTAGTGCTAAGTTTGAATTTGCTAATTAGATAATTTAAGATTTAGGTAAATTTGGGTAGTTCTTATATTAATTCTTGTTATTGTTGTTGGTTTAGTTGAGATCGATTATGCAAAGCTTGGTAATTGTTCAAACCTCTCTACAATTGTCTTGGGATCTACACCCACTCTCCTATACTATAAAATGATCCATGCACTTGTGAGTAGAGTGTGGTTTTAAAACATATTGCACACATACAACAAGTTTTTAGCGTTGTTGTCAAGGATTGTTTAATTATTTTGAATAATATCATTTCTAGACAATTAATTTTAGACTGAACTTGTATTCCTTTTATTCACTTGTTGGATTGCGCCCTATGTCTACTTTTTCTGTAGGTACTTTGGTACATGAACTATTCTTAACGTACTAATTTACTACCTATTATTCTAGAAATCAAAAGACACTTTAGGAAGCTAATTGGGTTTTGGAGGGCTAGATTGGGTGAAGGAGAGTAGAATTAATTTTTATAGAAATTTAAGGGTTAGAATTAGTGATTAAAAATTTTTTATGACTAAAGTTTTTATTTTAAATTTATTTTATTATTATTTAATGTCATATTAACATTTTCCATCCTTTTTTAAGGTGAAATGATAAAAAGTACCTGAATGGGATCTGCAATAAGAAGAAAGGTAGCTTGTTAGGACAATCTCAAAGTCAAGTACTTAATTAAGACATAAAAACAAGCTAGGTAACCCGCCATAGACTTTACTTGATAATTATATGGTGTATAAGTTACCATACTCAAGTGGAATAGATAAGAAAATAAATAGATAGTGGACTCACAAGCATGAGATGGCCAAAACAGTTAAAAGATTTTTCATATCCTTCTGAATGTACCTCTAACGTTAACTTGAACCCCTATGCTATCTATAAATACCGACTCTTCAACATTTACAATTCATCCTAAGTTCTTGAACTGCATTTCTACTGATTCCTTGAGTATCTCGATTGCGAGTTCATGTAGCACAGAAGACCCATTGTATCTTGGGAGATTTCACAAATATATTCTTGTGCACATTCCAGAGGGTCATGAATTATAATTTTTAAGGATAGTGTTTACATGCCTCTGTTTTATTTGAGATCTTGTAGCATCAACAGCACTCTCACCCTCTCGCTTAAACTCCTCATCCTTACCATCACCATCCTCCTTGCCCTAGGAAAATTTTCACCCTCGTTCTCGTCAAATTGCCCCGGCAATGTGTGCCAACGAGCTATCAAAGCTCCACATGCTTGTCCACAATCTGCTAGTTAGTGGTGGCTTCCACATTACGAGTCTCAAAGATGGGCTTGGTGCAAGAGGCAATTGCGCCTCAACCCGCATGGTGAAATGAAGAGCTGAATTCCAAATCTCAATTAATAAGTAAACCCAATTCTCCAAATTTCCAACAAGATTCGAGGATTAAATGCTTTACCTAGACTTATCAGCTGAAAAAACCGTAAAGTCTCTAAAAAAATGAAGCAATTCTAAAACGCCATTTAAGATTGCGCTCTTCGTCCTTGTTCTCATCTTATTAGATCCCCTCCTACCCAAGATTGCTCCACCCTCATCCTGTAGGCTTTTTTTTTTTAGGCCGGAAAATCGGGCCAATTCCAAACCTGAACTTTTCAAGTTTGGTTTGGATCAGTTAAATGTCTTTGGGAACATCTTATTGGTAATTTTTATTTTGGCAATGCTGACATAATAGTCATATTGAATTCTTAACCCACTTGCCATTACGGCGAAAGAATATAGGAATTTCTAAACCATATAATGAATTATTCTTATCATTGAGAAAAAAAATATTCTCACTTCAATAATTATTATAAGAATAAATAAATAACTTCGTGACTATGGTTAAAATTTAACAAAGTGAGTTTCCAGATTCTTAATCATCTACAAAAAAAAGACATATTATGGGTTTCATGGGTAACTTTATCGTAGCTTTCATGGCCATTATGTGTCTTATATATCGTCTTCACTTTTGTGGTAAGTTTGAAGGTACATATGTTTTTGTGTCATAGTTTTTCATACATATATATATCTATTATCATGCTTTTTGGTTTTCAATTTCTCTTTGATTTTGAGGAAAATTTAACCATCATTGGTAGCAATATGAAACATGGAGCTAAGGTGCTTGGTAGACAACAGACCTAGATAGCCCAAATCTAGAAGTCTTCCTCTATGGAAGGAATTGAATCCCACAAATACAGGATAAGTTACGTGATTCTTATCCCAAAGACGAATTACTCAGAGCACATCTTAACTATACAAACCCCTCTGAGCACCGACCCTAAGATATGACATTCTAGCTCTCCTTTCTTTCTCTGCTACTCATTGTTTGTCAGAAATTTAACTTCACCGTCAAAGAGTTTCCCAGGGGAACAGTTCCCGGGGCTCTGACAGTTGCCTCACATTCAATTTCCTAGCCCGTAATTCACCCTATGACTGATCCAAGCCTACATGATCCTTCCAGCTATCAATTTGGCACAGTCTATAGGAAACATGGTGAATACTCAGAGATCGCATCTGCAAAACCCATACTTATCAGGAAATAAGCAGGAAAGTCATCGCCCTATTGGGTTTGTAGGACCCAAATGAAAGGAAATACCATAAGGGATTGATCTGGCAAACCCTATGGGGTTCCAGAGGGACCGACGTAAGGGTAAAGGCTCTACACCCCTAAGCAATGACTAGTTTTAGGCCTTGTAGCAAGCCTTGTTCGAATGATTGAAGATGACACTGTAGCAAGAGATCTATAAGGCTCTTCCAAGGATCCTAGAAGAGGTTGCCGAGAGCCATCTGGTATTAGGGAGGCCTCACTCGGCTCTGCCACAAAATCATCCATCAGGGATGCGGGCACCTGAGCATTCATTATCCCTAGATTGTTTCGTCGATCCCAGGGACAATGATATTAACGCAATTCTGTAGAGACTTGACCAAATGAAGCAATGTATGCGGGCCCCCAAGCTTCCAAATGAGGGCCCTGGCCTTGGCATTGACATGGAATACCTGTGGCTCCAACCTTTCATAGAAGAGATAATCAACGCACCCCGCTCCTGAGGGGTTCCACATGCCAAAAATTGACTTGTATGATGGCCTTACTGACCCGGTAAACCATCTATAGAAATATGTTACCTCTATAAGGCTTGAAAGGGCCTCTGATGCCATCATGTGTAGGGCCTTTAGCTCTACGTTAACAGTGGCTACGACTGCCTCTTAGTTCGGGACTAACAAGGGGCGTTGCTTCTCCTCGTTTAGGGATCTTTCCCAGGTATTCTTAAGACACTTCCTGGGAAATCAGTTGACTCCAAAAATAGTGGTTCATTCACTAAAGATTCAACAAGGTCCTAAGGAGTCCCTAAGGGATTACATCCAGAGATTCAACGCTGAGGCAATACAAGAATTGGAATTATCTTCGAAGCTGCACATGGTAGCCATTACCTAGGGATTGGCACGATATTCAAGACTAGATTAGGATCTCCATGAGAACCCCCGTATGGGACATAGAAGAATTCTTCGACTGAGCCAAAAGATACATGCATGTGGAAGAACTCAACAAGCCAGCAGCCCCTAAAGGCCAACCAAAAACTAATGAGGGTGGATCCAAAAAGAAATGTAGAAGGATCCATGACTGGAGCTCGTTCTCCCACCCCTAAGAAAGACAAAGTCGAACATCCTCTATACCCTCAAGAAAAATAACTAGGTCCCTTGATGGCCACTGGCGATGCCTCCCTAGGGCAAACACTTCAGAAAATACTGTAGATACGACAAAGACAAAGGACATAATACCGAGAAGTATTGGTAGCTGAAAAAGCTATTCGAGGAGATGATCCAAGAGGGCAAGTTAAAAGATTATCTGTTGAGGTGAACATCCCTTTGCTGAAGACGAGAAGAAAGGTCCTGTATGAAAGACAATGAGGGTGACAATGACAGGGGATGAAGGCCTTAAAGGCTTTGGTACCTAAATAACCACAGAAATCTTAGACCCCTAGCAGGGGTGGTCCCATGATCATCAAGGGAATGGCCTCGGCAGCCCGAAAAAGGTAGGAGTGGGAAATCATATAGCTAGAAGAAGTTAACCTTAGTCAAATCATAGCAAGGGTTTATGGATCCCAGATTATGGTCCCGCACTCAGACCCCCTCATCTTCAGGGCGCGCATCAACAACTTTAACGTGGAAAGGGTTTACGTGGATATGGGAGCCAATGTCAACATCATTTTCGTTGATCTATTGGAGAAGATAAAGGTAAGGAAATCATCCTTGTCGCTTGTGATTAGGCCCACCTTTGGGATAAGCAAGGATGAGGTCTCTACAGTTAGGACCATCAAGGGTCCACTAATGTTAATGGATAAAAATCATAACGAGGACCTTGCCTGTGCCTCCCATGATGCAAAATTCCTTGTCCTATACATCTTGTCACCCTATAATACTATTTTTGGCAGACCAGCCCTGGTGCAATTCCATGTTTAAGCTGATGCCAAGAGGCTAATGATGCTTTTTGTGACCCCCATTGGGGATGCAACAATATTTTTCAACCAGGCGTCAACACGGTGAGGTTATGTGGTGACCTTACAGAGGCCCAAAGAACATGCGCTTGCCCCCATTAGGACCAAAATTCGTAGAAAGGCTTTTCAGGAAAATGAGAATGATAAATCATTGCCTAAATGCATGAAGCTAGCGGAGGTAGCCCCTGACAAGACATTCAAGATTGGCAAAGATCTTCCATCGAAGGTTCAAAAGATCCCCAGGATCTAGAATGCTAAGCTAACTCCGTTTTGAAGGGATAGGAAGAGGGCATAACGGTAGTATTTACGGAGCCCTTGGTCCACTTGATATATGCTACGACAACCAAAGATAATTGGAGGGAGTTGATTAACATTTACCTTGAGAATGGTACACTGAATAGAACTCTTGAGGATAAGAGAATTAGGATCCAGGCAAGATGGTTCCTTATTATTGGAGAGGAGCTATACAGAAGAGAGGTTTGCTTCCCTTTTAGAGTGATGCTTAAGTATGCATGAGGGATAGCACATTCTACAAAAAATTCATCAAGCAGACTGCAGGGCACATATTAGTGCTAACTCCTGAGCCCATACAACTTTATGTCAAGGCTATTTTTGGCCTACGATCAGAAGGGATGCCAGGGAATTCATCCATATGTGCCATAACTGCCAAATCAATTTGATAATACGAAGGCTACCCTTATCTAGTGCTTCCTTAACAGCGGACCCTTAGCCATTTGCCATGTAGAGGATTGATTTGATTAAAGCATTGCCCATGGCCTAAGGACAAGTTAAATATTGTATTGTGGTAGTGGATTATTTCACCAAATGGGTAGAAATGGAGCCTTTATCTTTTATCACGGCTCTACAAAAATATTAAGTTCTTATGGAGAAATATCATTTTCCATTTTGGCTACCCATGAGCCATTATCACAAACAATGGAAAGCAATTTGACAACCAATAAGTTCAACAATTCACCGAAGAAAAAGGCATTCACCTTTACTTTGCCTCCGTCTCTCATCCCCAGTCTGACGAGCAAGTAGAGGTCACTAATAGGACGGTAAAAGAAGACTTAAAAAGGAGGCTAGGGGAGGCCAAAGGCAAATGGGTGGAAGAAGTACCAAGCATTCTGTGGGACTACCACATAACTCCCCAAAAGTCTACTGGAGAATCAACTTTTATGATGGCCTATGGAACCCATGCCCTCATACATGTGGAAATCTTTTACCCTACCTTGTGAACCCAAGCTTACGATCCTAATTAGAAGAAGAAAGCTTTTGAAGGAAGTCTGGACCTACTGGAAGAACTTAAGGCAGATGCGAGGGTTCGCATGAGAACCTTCAACTAGCGAATTGCCTTCACTTACGAGAAAAGGACGAAGCGGAAGAATATTTAGGTGAGGGGCTTGGCCCTTGTTAAGGTTAAACTAACTAGCAAAAACCTAGAGAATAGGGCACTGAGACCAAATTAGGATAAACCCTACCTAGTCACAAAAAAAGTTTAGAGAATGAGTCTATGAGTTTGCAAGTTCAAAAGGCAAAAAAACTACCTAAAACTATCACTCATACTACTTGTCTCCTTATTTTGCTTAGATTATCGCACAAACAATTACAGAAATGATCCCTTACTTTATATTATGTACTTTGATTACTTTCAAATAAAGAGGCACTTCTCTTACACTTCTTTCGCACTTCTTGTTTTCATCACATAAAAACAAAGCTTTTTGATCTCTTGAGAACCTAAGATCACTTGATGATGCCCCAAAACGAAGGCCCCCCACATGTGCAAAACATCATACTAGGCCACTAAACGTCGCAATCATTCGTAAACATAAAAGATGGAGGCATTGCGCAAAATAGAATTTTCATTAAAAAGTTTCTTTACAATGAACAAGAATTAAAAAACTATTTTACAATGGACACGAAGTAAAGAAGGATTTTAAGGATTCAAGTGAAAGAAAAGGACTAATGATTAAGGCCCCTAAAATTCATCTAGAAAATGTCCTCATTAAGGTCCATCGTCGACGCATCCTCATCAAAGGTAAGAATCTCAGCTTTTCCATCCTTCAACCAAGACTCTTAATCCGAACCAAGATCATCATAGGCTGAGAAAAATGAAAGATCAAGGTTCAGATTTACACTCGACCTAAAAGCGGTAGGAAAGAAATCCTTCCTTTAATTCTAAGAAGACTATCTTTCCAAGCTTATTTTTCAACTTTTTGGGAAAGTGAGCTGAGCTCTATTACATGAACGTTGGCCTTGGTCTAGAGACATTGGTACTCTAAATGGCTTTCATGCCCAATGAAGCCAACCTGCTTGATGGGCTCTACAAAGGGCATCATAGAAGCTATCGAGTGAGAGCTGGCCTCGCCTATGACTGTCCTTGGGCTAAGTGGAGCATACTTGTCCATTAGCAAGGTATCCTTAATAGCACCTATCTTGGACTCTGCTATCTTTAACAAGACCACCAGACGATCAGCCTCTTTTCAAGCCTCAAATTTCGTCTCCCGGGATTGCTTCAAAGCCACCTAATGCTTGTCTAGCTCCTTAACAACACCCTCCTTCACCTCATTGGCCTTCATCTCCAACTTAAGGTCCTTCACAGGTGCCTTCTTGGCGCTCCGTTTGCTTTTTAACCCTAGCTAAAAGAAGCTAACATTCTTGCGTAAACTCTCAAGCTCAAATTGAAAGGCATTCTCCCGAGCCGCTCATTGTTCCCCTAGACCATAAGTAACAATGGCCCCATGCAAAAATTAGATTTGTTAGTACTAACCTAAAAACATTTTAAACATTGAAAAAAGTAAAAGGGTATCCCTAGAGAATGTTATAGCCTATGCTCATCACGTGGCCACCTTCCGGCCGAGGGGGATGAGCCAGAAATGATTAGTACTTAGTGTCCCCAACCCTTTTAGGGTACGATGGCACATGTTGAATTTATCCTCAAGGACCGATTCACCAACCCCCACTATCCACAGAGGGTCAAAGACTTGGTTAGGCGTAATCCCCTTTAGCACTAAGTCCCACTTCTATGCCTAACTCCGTGCAAGGATCAAATTACACAACTGGAAGCGCTCATCTAGCTTCAATTCATGGAACCCCCCTCAAGCAGATAAGGCACACTAGAACTAGGGTGGGGGAAGAGGCAAGGTGGGAGGCCTATTTTTCAAAGGCCTTAGTGTGACCTTCTACTTACGAAAGCCACTAGATCTTCATTAAAAAGATTCTTAAATGACCTCATGCATTTCTCTGAGGCCACTAAATGGTAACACCAACAATCAGCACAAAATAACCCTAAGTCTATAAAGTCAGCATGGAAAAAGTGCTCAAATGATGCCCTAACACTACCTCCGTCATGAGAGGCATCATCTCTGAGGGGGCCTATGGGCCTTACCCTCTTGCAGACTAACTGGGCCTACAGATAACACTAAGAAAGTTCCACCATTTCTGATGACGGCATGGATGACCAGGCTCTCGCAACATCCCGACCAAGGCATGTGGGGAAGTGCCCGCAAACTCACAAGGGAACTTCCATGCTTACTCCCTTAATGTGAAGAAGAAGCGCTCCTTCCACCCTAACCATGAATCCTTATAGGACACGAACACAAAAGATTTATTACTGCCTTGGATGATGGGGGCAATATAGAAAAAGTCTGCATCTTTCTTTAGGCTCAACATTTAAAACTAGAGGAAGAACTCTAACAAGAGAAACTCCTCCACCAGATTACAGCAGATGATGAAGCTGTTGATGTGGACAAATAAGTTTGGCATAAACTATGAGGGCGGAATCTGGTAATGCTCATAAATGTGCTCTACCAGCGGATGCAGAGAGAAATTGATCCCTACCTGAAGCTGGTCCGTAAACAGAACAATAATTTTTTTTCTTTTACTTCCCCTCACTAAACCCCTGTCCTTGAAGGCCTTCACATAGGAGAGGGCGACAACAACGTTGTTAGGCCAAAAATATCTACTAAGACTCATCGCCAACGTGCCTTCATTGTGCTAAGTCACAACCCCCTTCATCACCTTAATGTTTGAAAAGAATAGTGCCTTGGAAGAATCAGCACCGTTGACGACAGCCCTAGACAACAATTTCAAAAAAGCCACCTAGAAAAACTGGCAGGGAACATATCAAGGCTGCTGGTAACCCAACGAGCTGGTGGAAATATGGGAACCAGAAAAACCCAAAACCTAGGAAAACCCAAGACCCAAAAAAACCCAGAACCTAAAAAAACAAAAACATGGGTAGGGAAAAGGATAATGACCTACTACCTGAAAATGATGGAGAATGGTGAACACAGCAAGAAAGAAATGAGCTTCAGAGAAAAAGTCTCCAAAGATTTTGGCAAGCAATAAGTAATAAATCACGGGAAAAGCAGCAGAATAAGCTAAACAGTGAAAAGGCAAGGCAGAAACCCTTACAATATATATAAAGAGAAACCTATGCCCATTGGGTTTACTTTCGAAAACTACCACTACAGGTAATGGTACAATTACTAAAAGACGCATTGCCACTAATAGCCGTTAGGATAGCCACCCCCAGTCACTTATATGAACAGGAATTAATGAACGTCACCTCATCTTCCTCTTAACTGACATGTTTGCCCTGTGTTATAACCGCATATGAGTGAGGGGGAAGAGATTCAAAATGTTGACATTTGCCCAACTTCCCCAAGAAGTAAATGGGGGTGATTGTACCCTCACATTAAACAAAGTCACCTTAATGCACCAATAAAACAGTAAATGAGAAGTGGTAAGCACCTCCTATCCAAGAGAAGTGTTCCGACACACCTAGGAGCTTGAATCCCTCAGCCTACATTTCCTCATGAATGGGTACCTGTTGGTAGGCAATTGGCATAAAAGGCCTTCCTTCACCTGAAAATGACAAGAAAAGATGCCTTCCTTGAATTCTTGGAAGACAATCTTTCCAAGCCCTTTTTCAACTTTTTGGACAAGTAAGCCAAGCTCCTTTACCTGAGCGTTAGGTTTGGTTCGAAGACGTTGGTACTTTAAATGGCTCTTATGCCCAACGAAGCCAACCTGCTCGATGCTCTCTAAAAGGGGCATTGTAGAAGCTATCGAGTGAGAGCTGGCCTTGCCTGTGACTGTCCTTTGGCCAAGTAGAGTGTACTTGTCCATTGGCAGGGTATCCTCAACAGCACCTATCTTGGGCTCTACCGCCTTTAGCAAGATTGTTAAACGATTAACTTCTTTTCGAGCCTTAACTTCCCTCTCCCAAGATTGCTTTAAAGCCACCTAATGCTCCCCTACCATCCTATCTAGCTCCTTAACGGCACCCTCCTTCACCTCCTTAGCCTTCTTCTCCAACTTAAGGTTCTTCGCAAGTGCCTTCTTGGTGCTCTGTTTGCTGCTTACCTCTAGCTGAAAGAAGCTAACATTTTTGCCCAAACCCTCAAGCTCAGATTGAACAGCATTCTCCCGAGCTGCTCATAGTTCCCCTAGACCATAAGTAACAATAGCCCCATGCAAATATTAGATTTGTTAGTACTAACCTAAAAACATCTCAAACATTGAAAATACTAAAAGAGTATTCCCAGAGAAGGCTGCAGCCTATGCTCATTAGGTGGCCACATTCAGCCCGAAGGGGATGAACCAGAAACGATTGGTACCTGGGGTCCTCAACCCCTTTAGGATGCAATAACACATGTTAAATTGATCCTCAATGATCAACTCATCAACCCCCACTATCCACAGAGGGTCAAAGACTTGGTCAGGCACAATCCCATTTAGCACTAAGTCCCTCTTTTGCGACTAACTCTATGCAAGGATCAAATTATGCGACTGGAAGTGCTCATCCAAGTTCAATTCACGCAGCCCTCTCAAACAGATAAGGCACACCGGAACTACGGTGGAGGGAGGAAGCAAGGTGGGAGGCGCATATTTCGAAAGCCTTAGTATGACCTTCTGCTTCTGAAAAGTCACTGGATCTTTGGTAGAAAGATTTTCAGATGACCTTACGCGCTTCTCTGAGGTCACTAGATGGAAACACCAACAATCAGCACAAAATGACCCTAAGTCTCTAAAGTCAGCATGGAAAAAGTGCTCAAATGGTGCCCTACCACTACCTCGATCTTGAAAGGCATCATCTCTAAGGGGGCATGTAGGCCTTACCCTCTTGCGGACTAGCTGGACCTCCAGATAAGACTCAGAAAGTTCCACCACTTCTAATAACGGCTTGGATAACCGGGCTCCCACAGCATGTGCTATGCTAGCAGGAAGTATGTTAGCCTTATGGGTATCCACCCAGGCATTAGCAATGCCCTTACGCCTACTCAAAAACTCCATAGCATGGCTGCTCATTTTTGCAAGAGGCAGAACATGGTTAGATACCATAACCATGCATAAAAAAAAACAAGGAAAATGTTACGAATCGGACACAACTCTTTAGTGAATGGCCCCACTAGGCCCTGGCAATAACCTCATAGGCTTCAACCAACCTTCCTTCCTGACCTTCCTCCCAATTACAAAGGTTCTTTACTTCTAGATATAACCGGTGGGCCTTATTAACCCCTGCCACCTAAAGGTGGTCTCATCATTTATGTGTAATGAATGGGAAACAACTCCAAAAAATTGTTACTCCTCAACATTTCCTCCAGCCAGCAGACCAACTCGAGAAACGAGTGATGGCCCTTTAAGCCTTCATAGATAGGCACCATCCCGACCAGGGCATGCTAAAAAGTGTCCGCAAACTCACAAGGGAACTTCTTTGACTGGTCCTTCAATATGAAGAAGAAGCGCTTCTTCCACCCCGACCACAAATCCTTGAAGGACATGAATGGAAAAGATTTGTTATTACTTCAGATGATGAAGGTAATATAGAAAAAGTCGGCATCTTTCTTTGGGCCCAACATTTAAAACTAGAGGAAGACCTCTAACAAGAGAAACACCTTCGCTAGATTATAGCAAATGATGAAGTTGTTGATGTGGACAAATAAGGTCGACATCAACTATGATGGCGGAATCTAGTAATACTCGTAAATGTGCCCTACCAACGGATGCGGAGAGAAATTGAGCCCCACCTAAAGCTGGTTCGTAAACACAACAAGCATATTTTTTTCTTTTACTTCCCCTTACTAAAGCCTTATCCTTGAAAGCCTTCATATAGGAGAGGGCGACAACAATGTCGTTAGGCCAAAAATATCTGCTAAGACTCATCGCTAGTGTGCCTTCATTGTGTTAAGTCACAACCCCTTTCATCACCTTAATGTTAAAAAAGAATAGTGCCGTGGAAGAATTAGCCCCATCGACAACAACCCTGGACAACAATTTCAAAGAAGCTGTAATGCTCATAAAATCCTAAGTAATTAAGCCTCGGGCTATAAGGATTTAAGGCTTAAAAAAATTTCCTAAATCAGGAATTAAACTCATTGAGATTGGGAGACACTAAATTAAATAGGACCGAGGAGTATGATGAGTGTTGGACATTCTCAGAATTTAAACTTGGCTTAGGCCAAGTAAAATGATAAAAATTTAAGGTGAGGGACTCAATTAGACAAATGGGAATTTTGGTGGTTGGGCTCAATTGCCCAAATGCGAGGAATTAAGGGACTAAGAGGGGGAATTAGCCAACTTTAAAGGCATTGGATGCCATGACTGCCACCTCCATCTATTTTCCATTATTTTAATCCACCTCTCATCTAACTTATCACTTAGGATTCCTTCCCCCACTTACTTGTCCCCCACTTTTGACAAATTCTCCCAACTTTCACCAAAGTCTTCCAAGTTGTCCCACACCTTTGACTATCTCACCCACCCCCACACAAGTCTTCCAATTTGTCACCTACTTTTGATTATCTCACCCACCACCCACATAAGTCTTCCAATTTTTCACCTACTTTTGACTATCTCACCCACCACCCACACAAGTCTTACAATTTGTCCCCTACTTTTGACTATCTTACCCACCACCCACACAAGTCTTCCAATTCGTCCCCCACTTGTCTCCTACCCATGTGAATCACATGGTTTCACTCTATATATACACCCATGGCTGGCCATACAAGTTCCATTTTAGTCTCCATTTCACTTATTTACTCTAAAACACTAATTCTCTCCTCCTAAAGCTCAAACACTTCTCTAACTTTTTCTCTTACAATACCATTTGGCCAAGTATTGCTCTTGGTGTTCTTGAGTGTGAAGCTTGTGTCCTCAATGTTCATAATCTTCTAAAGTCTTCCAAGGCAAGGAGTCAAGTAGCGAGAGGAAGCTTGAAAGAAATCAAGCATAAAGATTTAGCCATACCTCCTTTGTTGAGGTTCTCAAGCTAGAAATTAAGTTCTAGCTACGACAAGCAAGGAAAAGGTAAAGAAACAAGCTTCGTGGTAAGGATTCCTATACTCTTAGAGTATTCGGGCCCTTGGGTGATGGATGTTGAATGCCATGTGATCCTAATAGTGCTACAGAGGGCTATGTTTTGTTGCTTTGGCAACTCTGTGCTAGCTAGCTCCGTGCAAGAATTACAGCTAGGAATTGGCTCACCCAACTCAATTCCCAAGCATAATGAGATCTCAGATTAATTCAGAAAATATGTTCATGCTTACTCTGCCCTTCAGAGGAATATGGTGTTAAGTGGTGTGTGTGTGTTTGTGTGCTTCTATGTTTGGATGTGTATGCTAACCCCGATTATGATGATTATTATTATATGCATATATCCTGTATTTTCTGTCTTAGTTTTTTCTTTGAAGGAGCACGGATTATATTTTTCCATGTTATTCTTGGCTATATTAGGCTCTATGAGCTGTACGGAATCCTTACTAAGTTTATAAGTCACCCGCCCTTCTCTAAGTTTTTTTTAGGAAAAAGGCTTACTTGAAAGTTACTAAGGTCAATAGTATTTTATACTCTTTCTATTGGTAAAGGTTTGTGTACATGCATGTTTGCTCAATATTCTAAGTATTCTAAGTGTTCTAAGTGTTATGGGTTGCTTGTGTAACAAGCTAATAAGTGTGGACTTTATGCGCAAGACTTGGAATCTAGATTATGGGAACAAAATCTTTAAGGTGGAAAGTGTGTTCTTTGGCTCTTTGTGTGGTTTGCCATGTTTGCACATGTGCTTTGATGTTGGTATTGTCTAAATGACCAAACTTGTGTTAATGGCTTGTACATGGACGGTTGGGCCTAATAAAGTTGATGATAGATGTGCATAATCGTATGTTTATAAGCCTATGCTTGTTTATGAAAAACATGTGCATAATAAAAAAGTTCCAAAACTTGGATTGCTGTTTTGGTTGCCATGCATGTACTTGGCTATGTTTGATAACAAGCTTAAAATGAATACACAAGTTCCACATAAGTACTAGCTTATTTCTAAGAGCACAATATAAACCTTTGAGTAAATAATTAATGAGCTAGTGTTAGTAATATCCTGGGATTCATACCCATATGTTTTGATAAGATTTAAATGCCCCTTACATGGAATTCCACTGCATGGTTAAGTAACTGGGCCCGAATGGGCCAGGGGCTAAGCTGGGCATGACAAAAGCCACTTAAAAAAACTGGAAGGGAACAAATCAGGGATACTAGTAACCTAATGAGGTGGTGGAAATACGAGAACTAGAAAAACCCAAAACCCAGGAAAACCCAAGACCCACGAAAACCTAGAACCTAAAAAAACAAAAACATGGCTAGGAAAAAGGACAATGACCTACTACCTGAATATGATGGAGAATGATGAACACAGTGATGCCCAGCAGCATCTTCGTCGGGTGACATTATGACTTCGGGAGGGACTTCCTGAAGGGAAGAACGTATGGAGCAAAAGTTTCCCAGAGAAGCGTGCCTGAAATGCTCAGAAAAAAGGGTTAAGAGGTCCCCGGAGTATTTTTCCAGGGAGGAGCCTCCGACGCCCAAGTCAGTGTCCTGAAGGGAGATAGAGGAGGAGCACTAAGGGGTTAGAAGGCCTTGCCTGCTTGTGTTTTCTCCAGGAGAGAGGGTCGGATCTTTTGTCAGGACCTGTTTCCTGGTATTTATGGGAATGCCCAGCCCGTTCAGATCTTGACACGTGTTCGGTCGGATGCTTTCTGTACCTTCGGGCGTAGAGGACAAGTAGCCGTTTATAGGCCCCTTTAGTCTTGGACTGAAACAGGCTGTGACAAGACTCAAACGGCGTCGGCGCGTCAGACCGCCGTTTGAGGCGGCGTGTAGCGCCTGTGGGCGACATGTCAGAGGCTCCTTAAATGCACATGCCGTACTCCCGAGGTCCTCTGAGCGAGGCCGTCCTTTGGTACGGATGCCCTTCTTTGGGAATTATGCCCGTAGTTCAGGGATTTCCCTGGTTCGAGGGTTCCGCCTTCGGGGAGAGTCTCTCCTGCTTTCAACAGCTGGTTCTTTAACCCCGAAGATGATCCGTTGGTCCCCTAGGGGAGCCGACAACATCTTTAAAATTCCTGACGTTCTATCCGAAGTTCTGAGTTCAAGGCGTTTGACTTCGCCCCTTCCGAGGTCAGTGTTAGCGCTTCCTTCGGATGACGCCAGGTTTCCCGGCCACGCTTTTGGCAGGAAGTATGTAGTAAGAGAGGCGATAGCCCTTTGGCTATCATAGGCCCCCCTTCAGAAAGCCGAAGTAAACTTCGGCTTGTCAGCTTTCGGAGAGCGCCCTTCGGGACCTTGGGTGTAATACCTGTGCCGAAGATGGACCTTTTGTCCGAAGATGTAGGCTGTTCGCCCATAGCTTGGCTTTTGGTGTCTTCGAGGGAGCCTACTTCTCTCTTTTTGTAGGTCTGCGCAACGTCGCATCTCGTAACCAGGCGTGTCAGTCTGGAGCGGCGCGCCCAGGGTTTAAGGCTGTCAGAAGGCGTGTCCTTCTTTTGGTGCGGTGACTGACACGTGGCAGCTTGTTATCGGCGGGGACTGCATCGGATACAGCAGGCGCGCCTTTTTATGCACAATGAGCAGTTATGGCAACTGTTCGCCTTCGCGGAGTACTTATGACGCCGGTTTGCCTACCCCCCTCGGCCTATATATATGCTATTCCGTCATAATCTCCTTTTGCTTCTGCTTTTGCTTCCCTCCTGCCTTCTAATCGTTCTTGCATTTTCCCCTGTTTTCTGGTGCTGTTGACTGAGTTTTTTCAGCCACTTTTCGCGACAGCGGCTTCAAACCCAGATTTTGGCAAAAGATTCGGTGGGTTTTGATTTCCAAAGTCTTTTGATTTTAAAGATTTCCAGAAGTCGGTTTTTCATTCCCAGAAGTCATTTTTTCTTCAAAAAAATGTCTTCGCCAACGGTTTCCCCTATCCCGGAAAGTTGGCTTCCCCTTCTTGGTCATACTTGCTGTACGACCTCAGAAAAATTGGAAATATGGACCGAAAAGTTTTTTCTTCCTTCTTACGCCACCACCAGACTTCCTAGACCTCAGGAGGTCAGTTTTATGAACCACCAAAACGGGGTTACCGTTTTTCCCGCCCAACTGAAGGCCGGACTTCGGTACCCTCCCTCGAGGGTGATTTGCGAATTTTTCCAATTTCATGGCATTGCCGTAAATCAACTTCCCCCGAACTCGTATTGTTACTTTAACGCCTTCCTTTTTATGTGTGGCGTTTTCAAATTAGAACCCCATTTCATTCTTTTTTTGCAGTACTATAAGCTCTACACAGTCCCGAGGGATGGCTTTTACTTTATGCTACCTCGGGGATCAGGGAGCAAAAAGTATACGTTCACCTTCGCCACTAAGGACCGCTGGCGGGGGTGGCAACAAAAGTTTTTCTTTCTGAAGATGGAGGAGGCCTGGCCGTACGTTCCGACCAAGTGGGCTCGGGGAAAATTGGAGATGGACGTCATAGACTCGAGGATGCTGCTGACTCCTGAGTTGGCATCCAGATTTGTGGACTTCGACCGACGGATCCGAGCAATCTCCGACTGGGATTCTGAGGTCCCTTCACGCTCCCTCTACCCTTTCTCCATCATGTGGAAACGGATGACCGAAGAGGTCCTTCGGGAACTAGGGGTAGTGAAGGAGCATAAGACTTGGCCGCCAAGAACAGGGACATGGCTCAAGCTGTGGAGAAGGAGGTTGCTGCCGTTGGGGAGGAGTTTTTGAAGGAAAAAGAGGAACTTTTGAAGGACTCATCCCAAAAGATTTCTGACCTTGGCTCCAAGGTGGCAGAGCTGACTTCGGCAAACGAAGCACATCAAAAGGAGAAGTCAGAGTCTGAGGCTCTCCTGGCGAAGGTGCTTGCTGAAAAGGCCGTGCTCCAGGCCGAGTTCGAGTCTTTAAAGAAGGAGCCGAAGAAGAAGAAGACGAAGGCACTGAAGAAGGAGATCACAGATCTGGAGAATGAACTTGAAGCTTTAGGGGTTGAGAAGGAGAAAGCCAAAGAGATGACAAAGGTTAGTTTTCAAGATGGCTTTTGCCTCGCTCGGCATCAAGTTCTGCAGAGGTTCCCAAATCTGGACATCTCCTTTTTGGAGGCCCTAAACATCCCTGAGGGTCCTCGGTGGTCTTGGTCCAAAATTGAGCACCTTAAACTGCCCTTCCCTCTTCCGACGTCGAAGGCGGTGGATGAGGCCGCAGGAACTGGTGGCTCCCGAGATGCCGAGATTCCTTAGCTTGCCGTAAGGTCCTTTGCCTTCTTTCTTTTTCTCCTTCCTTGTACTTTTTTGGCAAGCTTCCTTCTTTGTAAGCAGGCCTATCTTAATAAAGATTCTTTCTTTCTTTTGAAAAATTTTGGCTACGTCTTTTGTACGTAGAAATTTCTCATTTCCCATTGTCCTGAACACGTTCGCTCAAGAGACTTCAGAAAATCATTTTTACGCTTATCACGGCGGTCACCCTTGCGAAATTCTAACTTGTACACTTTACGTTAAAGAAATTTGGCTAAGTCTTTTGTACTTATACAATACAATTTTCCCACCAAAATCCTAAGCATAGAATTTTTTTAAGGCATCCTAATGTCATGTATTTTTTAATTCTATGCCTTGGGCGTCACCGAGCTTGTAAACTCCTTTTCGTACTTCGGCAAGTACTAGGTAAGTACCTTCCTAATTATGCGCGAAGTACCCCGTGGGATGGCCTTCGGGGTCCAAATTCAGCCTTTCGGAGAACGAGGTCCCCTTCCTTTATTCCCTTTGGCCTGGCTCGCAAGTTTATAGCCGCAGCCACTCTTTGCTGAAAAGCTTTTCTTCTTAACTCGGCTATTTCTCTGTGTTCGCTGACGAGGTCAAGCTTTTTTCTCAGGCCGAGGTCATTTCCCCTTTCATCAAACACCTGGACTCGCACTGATGGTTGCACTACCTTGATTGGGATGATAGCCTCCGTACCGAAAACAAGTGAAAAAGGTGTCTCCCCTGTGGCTCTTCGGGGTGTTGTTTGGTAGCTCCATAACACACTTGGGAGCTCTCCTGGCCATTTCCCTTTTGCTTCCCCCAGCCTCTTTTTCAGACCATCTTTTATGGTCCTATTAGATACTTCTACTTGCCCATTGCTTTGGGGGTGAGCTACTGGGGTGCAGTGCATCTTTATTCCGAGGTTGTTGATAAATTCTTGGAACCATTTGTCTATAAACTGGGACCCATTGTCGGTTACTAGTACCTTCGGTATGCCAAATCTGCATACAATGTTCTTCCATACGAACTTCTGCACATCTGTTGTCGAGATAATCACAAGGGTTCTGCCTCGACCCATTTAGAGAAATAGTCTACTGCGACTACGCAGAACTTCACGCCTCCAGGCGCTGTCGGGAGTGGCCCAATGAGGTCTATGCCCCAAACTGCGAAGGGCCAGGGATAATCAGCCGAAGTTACCAATTCCGAAGGTGTCCTTTGGATGTTCGCGTGTCTTTGGCGATTACCACACTTCTGGACGAACTGCCTAGCGTCTTTTCTTAGGGTAGGCCAAAAATATCCTTGGCGAAGTATTACTGCTGCTAGAGCATCGGTTCCAATATGCGAACCACAAGCGCCTTCATGAACTTCTTCAAGGATCATTTCAATATCCTCTTCGCCAACACACCTCTGCAGTGGATTTGCATATCCCTGCCGATATAATTCTTCCCCAATTAGGAAGAAACGACCAGAACGTCTCCGTACCTTCGCCGCTTCATTGGGGTCTTCGGGGAGAGCACTGGTTGCGAGATATCTTTTTATCAGATCTTTCCAGCCTTTTCTCGGAGTTACTATGCTTAGCGCTGCAATGCTCGGGTGGTTTAGCACCTCGGTGCATGTTTTCGACTTTGCCAAGCAATCTGCCTCGGCATTATCTCGACGAGGCACATTTTTTATTCGTATGGTGTCAAACTCTCGGATAAGCTTTGCTACCAGTTCATGGTATTTTGCCAAGGTCGGGTCCTTCGCCCCGTAGTCCCCTGCTGTTTGTCAAACTACCAGCTGGGAATCGCTGTGGGTTTTTAAGTTTTTTATACCAATTTTTCTGGCTAGGCGTAACCCTGCTATGAGAACTTCGTACTCAGCCATATTGTTGGTGACGTTAAAGCCGAACTTGATGGCTTTCATTACTTCTAGACCTTCGGGGCCTCTGATAATTACCCCAGCTCCCTGGTGTTCGGAGCCCGAGGCTCCGTCGACATACAAAGTCCATTCTGGCTCACCTCCACCGGGATCCATATGGCTGTCCTCGGTGATGGGTACTTCGGCAATAAAGTCTGCCAAGGCTTGAGCTTTTATGGCTTTCCGAGGTTCATAAGTAATGTCGTGTTCGCCAAGCTCTATACACCATTTGGAAAGCCTTCCTGAATGATCAACTTTCCTTATGACATCCCGTAGAGGTAGACTACTTCGGACGATAATGGGGTGAGCCTGAAAATATGGCCATAGCCTTCTCCCTGCCAGTACCAGGGCATATATAGCTTTTTGTAGCAAGGGATATCTGACTTCGACGCTGTGCAGGGACTTGCTTATATAATAAACCGGCCATTTGTTAGGCACCTCCTAAATGCTTGGCTTAGGCCAAGGAGAACCAAGGAAAATGAGAGAAAACAGAAAGGGAAAGTAAAAGGGACTATGGAAACTAGTGCAGTGACCTAAGTGTAAAGCTGGAGACTTTCAGGGCCAAAATGCACATGGGAAAGGAACTATGGAAAAATAGGCAGAAATCTAAGAAAGGGGATCAAATTGCACACTTGATTGAGTGCTACAATTAAAACTACAAACTTGGAATTGGAAGTTTCGGCCATGCAAAAGTTATGTGGACTAGTAGTGTACTAAGCCAAATTGTGGGAGACAACAATGATTACTAGTCAAATTCTTGTCTACCACTAGTGTACTATTCACTAGTTACTAGTTAAGCTAACTAGTCCTTATTTAGTTACATGGCCGGTTTTACAAGGGAGATTTTGTGGCCTTGGTACTTGTGTTGTCTTGTGCTTGGCATAATGGGCCAAGAAATGACTTGAATGACATGTTGAACACAAGTTTTAAGGGCGGCATTGAGCACATGGGGAATGGGAAGCCACATTGCACCATGCAAACTTTTGGAAGGCCGAATTTAGCATTTTAGCTAACTAGACTTTAAGACTTTCGGCCGAAACTAGCCAAGACCATTTCCTTAGTTCATTTTCGGGTTTCCTTGTTCTTGTTGGCCGAGAGTTCTTCCTTGAGTGCTCATCCAAATTTCTCCTTGAAGTCAAGCTAATCTTGGAAGCTTTTGAAGAATTCAAGCTTGGGAGACTTGTTTCGGCCCTAGTTCACTTGGAAATCAAGCTTGTTCCTGAAGATTGAAGGAAGGCCGAGCCAAACTAAGCTAGGTTTGAGGTAACTTTGGAATCTCCTTGAATTCATGGTAGTTTTTCCATGTACAAGGGACCTTAGTGCTCAATTGAAGATATATTCAGTGAATTGAGCATTGGTTATGCTATTGTGGAAAACCTAGTCTCGGCCGAAAGTAATGGCTAAGTAATCTTGGTGTTCTTCATGAGTTCTATGGAAATTCGTCCATGATTGAAGTTAATTGTTGCCTATTGATCTTGTGCTAGGCAAATTGGAGAGAAGAACATCAAGTTGAGCAAGATTGTGCTTGGCTGAAAGGTATACCTTGAGGTAATTCATGTTCAACTCTTGATTACATGGCATTGATGCCATGAACTTTGATTAATGATATGTTGGTAAGTGTATGTTGGCTTAGAATTATGAAAAACGTTGGTGTGTGAAGTTGAGCTATATGGCCGAGAGTGAACATTACTTGAATATATGGTGATGGTACTATAAAACCATAGTCATTGATGATTTGATGTTTATGTGTGGAGTTAGTTGATAACGAACATGGTTATGTGAAAAAGGGGTATGTGGCCGAGAGCCTGAACTATTGAAGTTAAATGTTCTTTACTTAACGCATGGTAATTGTACCATGAGCAAGCCTTATAGATGATTGGAAGGTAATATAGTGAATAAAATGATGGGTAACCCATATGTATGTGAAAGTGAGCATCATGGCCGAAAGCTTGGTTTAGTGTGACATGGTGCATTTCACTTGGTTACTTGGTAATAATGCCATGGATGATGTTTATTGATGATTAGAATATCATGTGGTCTGTTAGAATGATGGGCAGCACATGTATATAAACTTGGGCCTTTTGGCCGAGAGCTTAAGTGTGTGTTGTAGTGTCCGTCATAGAAATCATGGTAGTTAGTCCATGGGTTTGTATTGTTAATGCCTATGTATTGTTATGATAGGCATTGTGGTTGAAGGACACTTGGACATTTGAAGTTGGCTTGAGACCGAGAGTTATTGAGGTAGGGTGCACTGGCACTTGATATTGCTTGGTATTATACACCATGGTTCAAGTGTCTAGAGTGACTAAGTGATGGTTAAAATTTTCCAAATGACCGTAGTTGCTTGATGGGCTTAATGTATATAGTTGGTTGTTTTGTTGATTAGCTAATTAACTATGGTACATGTACTAGAAATGCAAGTAAATGTGGCCTATTTGCTTGGCATTTTGGGAGCTGCAAATGGAAATGGTATATTGGTAAGATTTGTGTGCAAGAAATGCACATGCGTACATGTATGGCTTATATGGCCGAGAGCAACAATGTGGAGTGTGTGTGTGTACTTGTGTGCTTTGGTGATTTTCTTGTGCATGCTAACCCCATTTATGGATTAATTGCTATGATTATATATTTTGTATATGTATATGCTTGGTTTTCTTGTCTTTGTGTTTGTTTTGCAGGTTGAGCTAACCAATTGTAGGTTAAGCTTTGAGTGAACACTCAGCTTAACTAAATAGACTCATTTGAGTTGTATATGTATATAAATGTGAATCCTACTGAGTTATACTCACTGCCCATTCCTTTGTTTCAGGCAAGGACATTCAGCCTGAGTAGTGCTTGCTTGTTTGTGTGTGTGTTTGCACTAATTTTGCTTAATTCCCAAGGTATGTGCCAATGTGTGCTTGGCTTGTCAATTTGGGATCATTACAAGTCTTATTTACCTATGGTTGGCCGAGACTTATAAGTTAAGTTTGCAGGTAGTTGGAGACTTGTCTAGGAGAGCTATGGATACCTGGACTGTGGCTTTGATCATAGTATTTTCCTTCATGACCATGAATCAGGCTATTGGGTTGGTGTTGAGGTGTGTGCTCCTGTATGGCATACTTAAGGTCATGTTTGACCATTAGGGGTCTTGGCATGTAATAACTTGGCATAAATGCTTTTGGTTTTATGGCATGTGTAGCCATGTTATGGTTGCTAGGTAGACTACCCTTTTGTGTTTATATGTGTAGTCTTTAATGCCTAGGCTTGTGATGCTTTTTTGGGTTTTGTATGCCAAGTTATGTATGGACTATGGATGGCATTATGCTTGCTTATGTTTGCTGGATATTATGGGCCAAGGTTTGGCACCTTTATGTGAATAGTATGGGCCTTGCCTCATGAAAATGTTGTCCATAATTATATGTACCTTAGTTGGCCGAGAGCATCATGCACATTTTACATGTGGTTTTCAAATCTAAACCAACTTTATGGGCTTCTTGGTTGTCATATAGGTAGTACACTTGATTGCACACCATGTATGCACTTAAAATTGCATTAAGTGTTGCCTTGCTTGTTATGCAAGTAATCAATTGAAACCTTGCTTGTTGTGCAAGTTAGGGGTTTTGGGCCTTGCCTTTGCTGCAAGTTGTTAATGGAACTTTGTTAAAGCCACCTGGGCCACCTCCCAGGCCTCTTAACTTAAGAAAATAAGACTTAAAAGTTGCCTTTGCTTGCTAGGCCGAGAGCTAAGAACCTAATTATGGAGTTGGGCTTGTGAGCTAGTTTAGGAACTTTTAGGCCAGGGCCTGAGTGAGGTGTGACACCATTGCTTCGGCCCTTCCTCTTTCACAAGGACCGAGCTTACTGCTTTTTCTATGACGGTGAGGTATAACACGAGGGGCTCTCCCTCGCGAGGTTGTCATAGAGTGGGCAAACAGGCTAAGTAGATTTTGAGTTCTTCCCAGGCCTTTTGGCAGTCCTCATTCCAATGATGATCATTACTTCCGAGGTTGCCCTCCTTTTTTGCTGCCTTAGTGAGGACTTTAAAGAATGCTCGACACCGGTCTCCGTATCTGGAAATAAACTTACTAAGAGAGGTTATCCTTCCAGTGAGTCTTTGCACATCCTTTATTATGATGGGAGTTCAGAATTCGAGCAGAGCCTTAAATTTTTTCGGGGTTAGCCTCAATGCCTCTTTCTGATACCATGTATCCAAGAAATTTTCCCGAGGTTACGCCGAATATGCACTTTTCGGGGTTAAGGCAGAGCCCGAAGGTTCTGAGCTAGTGGAAAGTTTCCTTTAGATCTGCGACGTGGTCTGTAGGCAGTTTGCTCTTGACTATCATGTCATCGACATAGACTTCCATATTCTTCCCTATTTGGTCACTAAAGACCTTGTTCATCAACCTCTGGTAGGTGGCTCCTGCATTTTTGAGCCCGAAGGGCATCCTGATGTAACAATACGTTCCGCCTTCCGTGATGAAGGCAGTCTTCTCCTCGTCTTCGGGGTTCATTCTTATTTGATGATACCCACTGAAGGCGTCTAGGAAACTTAGGAGTCCGTATTCGGCAGTCGAATCCACCAATTGGTCTATTGGTGGGAGAGGGTATGAGTCTTTTGGGCAAGCATCATTCAAGTTTCTGAAGTCGATGCACATTCGGAGCTTACTGCTCCCTTCTTTTGTGGCGATAACCACGTTGCTCAACCATTCGGGGTACTTGACTTCCCTGATTACTTCTGCGTCTAGTAAGCGCTGGACTTCGGTTTTGATGAAGTTATTTTTATGGACTGAGATGCCCCGTTTCTTTTGCCGGACAGGTTTTGCTTCCGGACTTACTTTAAGGTTATGCTGTATTATGCGAGGGTCTACCCCCGGCATATCTTTCGGCGTGTAGGCAAACAGGTCTTTATTCATCAGTAGAAAGGATACAAGTTTTTTCTTGTCTCCTTCGGCCAAGTTTTTCCCTATTCGGGTACTTCGGCCTGGGACAAGTTCTACCTCTTCCATTTCTACCTTCGCGGGATCTTCTGCCTCGCCCTTTTTTGGTTTTCCACCTGGTAAAGCCTCTGCTTCTACCGTTTGCGCGAAGTTGTTTACTGGAGCTTTTCGTGCCTTGACGAACACTTTCCTTACTTCGCCCTGATCAACGAAGATTTCTGCGTCTCCATCCTTGGTGGCAAAAGTGACAGTTAAGTATTTTACATCAGGGCGAATGTGCAGATTTCCCTGTGTTTGCCTCCCAAGGATGGCGTTGTATGATGAAGGAACATCCATGACAATAAACCTTGTCATTGTGGAGGCGAATAATTCAGCTGTCCCGTCCACCGAAGTTCCTTTCATCATTAGGGGAAGATCGATCCATCCGAGGACGGGTAGCTCGGATGGTCCTACCCCGAAAGTAGGCGAAGTGACGGGCTTGAGATCGCTGTTGGATATGCCCAAGTTCGGCAGCAGATGTGAAAAGAGGACGTCAGCGTTTGATCCATCGTCAAGCAACACTCTCTTGACGTCCCAGTTTCCTATCCTCGCCATGACCAAAAGCGGATCGTCATGGGGGAAGATGACAGTGGAACCATCCTTGCGGGCCAGCTTTTTCGTCGGACTCTGATATTCCATCACTGATATTTCTCTGGCCTTCCTCTTTCTTTCCGAGGATGGGAGTCCTGTCGTAATTGTTTGTATTATTCCCGCCGGAGGTGGAGGACGCCTCTTCGGACTTCTATTCCTCCGTCTGTCGGAGTCGTAGTCCTCGTCATCTGCCTTTCCTTCTTCCTCTTTTCTCCCTTTCGGGGAAGGCATTCGCAGATATCGCCGAAGTTGGCCTTGTTTTATCAGCGACTCTATGTATTTTTTCAATTGAAAACAGTCTTCGGTGTCGTGGCCGTGGTCGCGGTGAAACTGGCAGAACTTCTTCATGTTCTTTTTATTATCAGCGGTCATGGCCCTTGGCCGCTGAATCTGGGTCCCCTGTCTTTCCATTGTCATGAGGATGTTGGTCCTCGTGGTGTTCAGGGGTGTGAAGGTTGGGGGTTTCCTTCCCCTAATTCTTCGAGGTCGTCCCGCCTGGTCAGTTGAATACCGCATTTGCTGGCTGGACCCTTCGGCGCGGATGTGATCGGACTTCGGTCCACCCATCCTTAGCTCTTCGGCCGTCATGTGCTGCTCGGCCCTTCGGTAGAATTCGCCAAGCGTGTCCGGAGGATCCTTGGAAAATTCGTAGAACAGCTGTGAGTCCCTCCGAAGGCCCCGTGTCATGGCGAGAATGCGTATTTCGGGGCGGAAGTCTGGAACACTTAAGGCTTCTCTGTTAAACCTTTCGACATAGTCGCGGATGGTTTCTCCGTTCTTCTGCGCTATGTCGAACATCTGGACAGGCATCTTCGCCGTCGGCCGACTTCCAATGAATTGCTGTGTAAAGGCCGTAGATAACTCCTGGAACTCCCTGATGGTTCCTGGAGCCAACGAATTGTACCATGCTGTTGCTGGTCCTGTGAGGGTGACCTCAAAGCATTTGCACAAGGTAGCATCATCAGCACCGTGCATCATCATGCTGCGTTTGTATTTTGTTAGATGGGCCTGTGGATCAGTTCGGCCATCATAGGTTTCCAGCCGAGGCACCCGGAAGTCACCTGGCATGGCTGCCGAAACTACTGCTCGGGTGAATGGCGACTCATCCCCACAGAAAGTTTCAGACAGCCTTGCCCAGACCGGTTTGCGAGCTACCTGTTTTTCCACTCTTTCCAACCTCGCTAATATCTTCTCCATAAGGAACGTGGCACTAGGCTCTTCCTCCTGATGCTTGTAGGCTTCTGGGAAGGGAGATTGTCGGCGTCTCTTCGGGGAGTGACTCCGGCACCGAGGGGATGGGGACTTCGCCTCAGGTGATGAGCTCCTTTGGCGCGGGACTTTAGGTCGCTTGGACCCAGTTTGTCCCGTAGGTCGTGTCCCGAGGAGCATGTTTTCCGTCGAAGACTCCTCGCGCGGATCCCCGCTTCCCGAACTGCGGTAAGTTGGTTTAAGGCTTTTCTCCCGAGGGCGTGATGGCGAGGGAGGCCTTTGGCCCTGAGTTGGTTGCGGCCACCTTCGGTCTATTTGCTGTGTCATTTCAGCCACAACAGAGCGCTGAAAGTCGCACAAAAAAACTCATAGTTATGACTAGAAGACCTCTTCCTCAGGCGAGGAAGTCCCTGGAAGGGTTTGCTCGGTAGCCGGTTGAGCCTCAGGCGCGGACGAGGACTTAGGAAGTCCCTTGTCCTTTGAACGCCGAGTTTCAACGACGGCGACCTGAGAATGAGTTCCCACAGACGGCGCCAAATGATGCCCAGCAGCATCTTCGTCGGGTGACATTATGACTTCGGAAGGGACTTCCTGAAGGGAAGAACGTATGGAGCAAAGGTTTCCCAGAGAAGCATGCCTGAAATGCACAGAAAAAAGGGTTAGGAGGTCCCCGGAGTATTTTTCCGGGGAGGAGCCTCCGACACCCAAGTCAGTGTCCTAAGGGGAGATAGAGGAGGAGCACTAAGGGGTTAGAAGGCCTTGACTGCTTGTGTTTTCTCCAGGAAAGAGGGTCGGATCTTTTCCCAGGACCTGTTTCCTAGTATTTATGGGAATGCCCAGCCCGTTCAGATCTTGACACAAGTTCGGTCGGATGCTTTCTGTACCTTCGGGCGCAGGGGACAAATAGCCATTTATAGGCCCCTTGAGTCTTGGACTGAAATAGGCTGTGACAAGACTCGAACGGCGTCGGCGCGTCAGACCGCCGTTTGAGGCGGCGTGTAACGCCTGTGGGCGACATGTTAGAGGCTCCTTAAATGTACATGCCGTACTCCCGAGGTCCTCTGGGCGAAGCCGTCCTTTGGTACGGATGCCCTTCTTTGGGAATTATGCCCGTAGTTCGGGGATTTCCCTGGTTCGGGGGTTCCGCCTTCGGGGAGAGTCTCTCCTGCATGCAACAGCTGGTTCTTTAACCCCGAAGATGATCCGTTGGTCCCCCGGGGGAGCCGGCAACATCTTTGAAATTCCTGACGTTCTATCCGAAGTTCTGAGTTCAAGGCGTTTGACTTCGCCCCTTCCGAGGTCAGTGTTAGCGCTTCCTTCGGATGACGCCAGGTTTCCCGGCCACGCTTTTGGCAGGAAGTATATAGTGAGAGAGGCGATAGCCCTTTGGCTATCACACAGCAAGAAAGAAATGGGCTTCAAAGGAAAAGTCTCCAAAGATTTTAGCAAGCAATAAGCAATAAATCATAGGAAAAACAGCAAAACAAGCTAAACAGTGAAAAGGCAAGGCAAAAACCCTTACAATATATATAAAGGGAAGCCTACGCCTGTTGGGTTTACTTTAAAAAACTGCCACTACAGGTAATTGTACAATCACTAAAAAGACACATTGCCATTAATAGCCGTCAGGATAATCACCCCCAGTCACTTATTTGAACAGCAATTAATGAACGTTGCCTCATCTTCCTCTTAACTGACACATTTGCCATGTGTTATAACCGCATATGAGTGAGGGGGAAGATACTCAAAATGATGACATTTGCCCAACTTTCCCAATAAGTAAAATGGAGGGGGGGCGGGGATCGTATCCCCACCTTAAATGATGTTGCCTTAATGCACCATTAGAACAGTAAAGGAGAAGTGGTTAGCAGCTCCTACCCAAGAGAAGCGTTCCGACAAACCTAGTAGCTCAGGTCCCTCAGCTTACATTTCCTCATGAATGGGTACCTATTGGTAGGTAATTGGCATAGAAAGCCCAAAAGTTTTAGAACTAAGCCATCTCTGATGGCCCAAATAAAGCCCAAGGGAACTCCTCAATGGAAGGAAATTGTATCCCATAAATATAGGATATGATATAGGATTCTTATCTTAAGGATGAATTACTTAGAGTACGAGTTAACTATATAAACCCTTCCAAGCCCCAATCCCGATGTATGACATTCTGGCTCTCCTCTCTTTTTCTGCTACTCCCTGCTTATCGGAAGCCCAATGGAACTCCTCCATGGAAGGAAATTGTATCCCATAAATATGGGATAAGCTATAGGATTCTTATCTTAAAGACTTAAAGTACACGTTAACTATATAAACCCCTCCAAGCACTAATCCCGATGTATGACATCTAGCCCTCCTCTCTTTCTTAATTACTCCCTGCTTGCTAGAAGTTTAACTTGATAGTCAAAGGGTTTTCTCCAAGAACATTTCCCAAGGTTCTAACGGTTATCTTTACGTGCAAGTTCCTAGTCCTTAATTCATCCCATGGCTGATCCAAGCCCACACGATCCCTTCAATTATCAGTGCTATTAGAACTTCTTTCTACATTAAGCTAATTAAAAGCTTTTATACAATTAGCTCTTTGTTGACAGACACTTTAGTAAGGAAAATTAGTACCTGAAATTTTTTTTAAGTGTCATCATTTTTCAACAAAATAGTTTCTTTCAAATTTTAAGAACTAAAATTAATAAAGGCTATGATTTTAATTGTGCAAACAAATTTTGGTTAGGAATTATATAAATTTTTGTAATTTTAAGATACAAGAATTTGAATATATTTTATAAAAACCAAAAACCAGTTGGATTGCTGTGTTCAAACTAGTCCCAAACCAAACCAACCACTAGTTAGCCATGATGCCTGTAAAGTTAGAGTTAGAAAAAATGGTCAAAGAGCTATTATAAGGAAGAGAAGAAGATGATAGCAAAAAAGTGAGGTTTTGATGGAAGATGAATGGTTTTATTATTGTTAGTTAAGGAGGAAAAATTTTACAGTTTCAACGGTTGGCTGTTTAAAATTTCCTATTTCAAAATCCAAAAGTAAAAAATTTCAATTTCTAATGAGATAATAAGGGTGTTTTTCACTTTTTGACAGTTAATTGTTAGAAATTGACCATTAAAAATATTAAATTTAAAAAATTCTATCTTGGTAGCAATTTTGAGTGAAAAAAATTTTGCTAGAAACTTCACTGGACAATTTGTGACAACATGGCTCACAAAAATATCATTAAACAGGTTCAAATGGTCAAACTGTTGGAAATTTTCAATGACTTTAAGCTATCAAAAATGGCCATCATAACGCAGGGTTTTTTTAGCAGTGTTTGGTAGGTATGGAGAAGTTATCATCCCTTCATAGTATGTTGTGCCAACTTCTATGTTAATTGGTAGCTGTTGGCCTAATCATCTCATATTTGTTTTAGAATCATAGCACATTATGAGTACCGAAGCCAAACTATCAAATTGATTAGGACAATTGTAGAATTTAAGGTCATGATCTAAAAGTCAGATAGGAAGATTATAAATGTTGTTTGAATACATGTTCATCCAATCATTAGAAGTATGACCTTTTTTTTTCTAACAATTCAAAGACAATATTTGAACCCTTTGGTGCATCAATCCAAATATATTTTAGACCATAGTTATGTACAAGAACCAAGGCCAAATCTTGGAGAAAATTAGCCAAGTTCTTAGTTGTTGCATATTGTGTAGCTTGATTTCCTATTTTCTTGTAGGAATTTAATATAAATACCAATTGAAATCCTTAATAAGTGGGCATATTATTTAGGGTACTTGGATGCATGGATTCACATATATTAGCCCTAAAAGCCATTCATGATTAAGTTCGTCCAACAACATCAATAAAGCTACTTTTGATAAACTAGTCTTGCAACTTAATACTAACATCTCGACCGGTAATAATTTAGCCTTGATAGAAATATAAAGTTTAGATGTGTGAATTATAAAGATGATAGACATGAAGAACTTTAGTGGGGTAGCCTGATCCACAACTGTTCAAGCTTTGAAGTTTTGTGACCTATGTGGAGGCTTTTTTTGGATAATCACCCTTAACGAGTATAGTTAAAAGGAATCACTTGGAACACTAGCAAGCAGTTCCTGCCTAATCCTTTTAACAAGCAAGTACATACATAGTAGAAATTTCATCATTGCTACGAGCATATTTAAGTGAGTTCATTTAAAAATTTCATGAAATTTCATCATTGCTATGAGCATGTTTAAGTCCCAGGAATTTGTTTGGTCTATCATTCCCTACAATCTTTATTAACAAAGGAACAAGTACCATTGGGTCTAGATCAAACTTACCAATGTATATTCACTCTCTAGGTAATGCATCCTTTAAGTTTGTCATTCGTATAAGATCTCCTAAAATTGTGCAGCAATGTGATAGCCATTTACGAGAGTATAACTGAGCATCGTTTTTGGCTTCTGCATTGTATTTAAGTCATCGCTTAATCGTAGCAAAACAAAATCTGCACTTTTTAAAATCATCACAAACAAATGTAGAAATTCTTATGTCACAAATTAAAATCCTTGTAGAATTGAGGCATTACTATGATAATTTTTATTATCGCACAAATTGCAAAGATAAAGTGAAGACATGTGTTTAGTGCCAATTCTACTATGATTATAATCTGCTATGATTTTGCAACGATTTACAATGGTTATCTTTTTCTAGATGAAAATTATGGTATCAAATATCATATTATATAAATTAAACTTTTGAAAATAAATTTATAATAAATAGAATTAATTTACACACACACACACACACATATGTGTATGTTTGTATGTATATGTATATGTATGTATGTATGTTTGTATGTATACATGTATGTATGTACGTATGTACGTATGTATGTATGTATATGTATCTATAAGAAATTAGAAATATGTTGAAAAAATACTTTGATTTAATTAAAAATTATAAAATGATAGGTACAATTAATTTAAGGTCTTAAAATATACCTGATAGAAGTCACTAAGGTGTGGGGCTTGACTAATCATCCCAGACCAGCTACCTTACTTTAAGCATTAGCATCAAACTGAAAACAGTTGGCTGGATTAGAGTACATTTGAATGATCCGCTTGACATACGACTCACACAATCAAATATAATTAAAAATTTTCAAAAATTTTATGTAAAACAATAGAGGTGTTAAAAATGATAATGCCAAAAATGATTAGTAGGTAAAGTGTTTGTGGAATTACCCAATTTGGTCTACAACCAGGTTTAAGCTCCTACATCATTTCTATATTTTACAATTCACTCCTACATCTTCAAATACTACATTGATTAAAGTTGACATTTTTTCATTGTTTGCAATTAAGTTCCTACAATTGTACATCTTTAACAATTATTTCCCTATATATTCAAATATGTTAAAAATATGTCATTAACAGATCTTATCAACATATACTAAAAAAATGTTTAATTAAGATGCTAAACTTATATTAATTAACATATTTACCTATAAATCAACAAATATGTCACTAACTCATCCATACAAATATTTACTCAAAAAGATTGAATGATATGGCATGAAACATGAAACTTGGTGAACAAAGGTTGGATGACAATGAAATGGACTAGTGATAGCAATGACAGACAACAACAATGGTAGCAACAAGAAGTATATAGAGAAGCAAAAACATCTTAGGTGAGTTTTAGGACTAATGTTTGGGGTGAGAAGATGAGTGGGACATGGGAGAAAGTGATTCAATTAAAGTCAAATATGGATAACCTTGACAATTTTAGTCACTATTGATTTTAGCAATGATTTTGCCTCAATTTTTAGGGAAAATTGTCATAATTATGTGGCAAAACTATTATGGTCATCTTAGTGGAAAGTTCGACTAAGGGAGTTAAAATAAATTAAATCCTAGTTTGGAACCTTATTTTAAGTTCACATGGCAAGATTAAGTGAATTAGTCAAGGTTTACTAAGTTCCAAGGAGTTTATGACACCAAAAGACTATCTATTGCCCTCATCTCTTGGTGAAATTTTAAGGCCCAAAGGGTATAAAAGCCTTAAGTAGCTCATTTCAAACTTGGTTTGTGGTCTTTGAAGTGTTTTTCATGTTTTTCCTTATGTTGGCTGGGTTTGTGCGATGGTAACTAAGATTTCTTATTGATTTCTCATTTAATTGATGTTTTATGGCTTGGGTTTTTCTTAGTTAGTGTTCCTGAAACTTAGGTAAAACCTTATGGAACATTTTTCTTAGTGAAGTTTTACTTAATTCTTGCTTGTGACCTGAAATTAAGGTAAGGGATTTCAATTTTCAAGCTTAATTAATGCTATCGGAGTGTTGTTGCTTATTGGAAACAAATAGTTTTGGCAATAGCATTGATTAGTGGCCAAGGTTGTTCATGGAGGACTAGGTATTTTAATTAAGCTTGACAGGATGTTTCAATGCATCATAGTTGTGTTTATAATGGTGCATTATGGCCTATGTAATATGTTTTATACGTATAAGGAGTTGGAGGCCATTCCAAGCATGTTTGGTATGCTTGAGAGGCTTTCCAAGATGCATATAGCAAAATTTAACATTTTTTGGCACGAAGGGATTGGCGATGTGTCGTCAAGGTCGAGGAAGAGTCACCAAGCCTTCGTGAAACAACCATAGGGTTGTATACTATGGTGACGCCTCGCCACAATTATAAGGGCCAGCAAAACCAACTTTTGCCGAGTCCGAAGGGGTGCTTAAGGTACCTAAAGGTTGAGGTGTCACGGTGGTACCCTAAGACTTCTAAAACTTCTCCAGGTCATAAGAGTTTTCTTGAGTTTTATGGTTGTTTATACCATAAGCAAAGAAACTAGGTTAGAAAAGGCCACAACGTAGTACCATTAGCTTGGGTGTAAGATTTAGAACCATCGATGACCTAACCGTACCTTCGGGTATAAGGTTCTAGTGTGGAGACCTTAGTACAACCAGTTGGTTCCTCGGAACATAATTGAAATTGGTCTAACCATAGTGCTCCTCTACAACATAAAGGAGGTTCAACTAGTGATGAACTTCACTAGTTAGACTAGTAAGTATTGCTTGCTAGTAGACAAGACTTTGCCTTGTAGTTTAAGGACTAAGTAGAGGACAAGTCCAAAGAACTAAAACGTATGCTCTTAGGTTTAGCCTTACACTATATGAGCTTACAATATATTAATATGCTTATATGTGTATTGTCCTTAGAATTTTTCCTTGCAGGTGAAGATCCCTTACTGAGAATTCTCGAATTCTCACTCCCTAGTTTATGTTGTGCAAATTCTAACACTGTTGAGCTCAATAACTGTTGAAGGTTGTCAATATAGCCTTTTGTTGCAAGTAATTTATTATGAGAATCTTTGTGATTCTAGTTCTTATAGTTACCTGTTGGTTAAGTCAAGGTACTAACTATAGTTTTCTTGGCTGCAATGGCCAGTAGAGTGCGTGGAGGACTTTTGAGGCTCACTACCGGGATTGCATCTAAGGTGGGAGTTAGATGGAAAGTTCTTAGTAGAAAATCCTTGCATACATTGCAGGCACTGGTTACCCCATTTGTTTATGAATAAAGTAAATGACTCTAGGGTTACTTTTGGGTGAGGAGTATTAGTTTTCTTTTGTTGAATGCTCTCACTTGGTTATTATGTGTTGTTATGATGATACAAATGTTGATTATATATGCTTTGACTATTTGAATTTTGGTTTCCATGGAAAAATGCCTATGCAATGTGAATGTTTTATGGTTTTTCATTTACTCAAGTCAAAGCAAAATTGCATGCATGCTTGCATTTCTAGGTTAACTAACTAGTGATGTAAAGTTTTAACATGAACATATATAAATAACTAGCCAATTGCAACCAAAATCAGGCCCATTCTCACAAGTTTCATGTGCAGGGCCAATATGGGTCATGTCAAAAACTCTATGACAATTACATAATCATTGTAAAGTTTACTGCTCAAAATTTAACAAAAAGATCAAATTTTCATCTCCCATGTTGTTTGCAAAGTTTTCTACCCTCTATTTTTTATGCTTCATGTCATTGGCAATGATTTTGCCATGATTATAATCTGTTATGATCTTCTGATGACTTATAATGGTTATGTTTTTTGAATGGTAGTTATGGTATTAATTATTATATTATATAAATTAAAATTATGAAAATAAATTTCAAATAAATAGGAATTAATTAATTGATTAATACACACACACATATGAATAAAAATATTTTAATTTAATTATAAATTATAAAAAATAGTATAATTTTTCTAAAATTCTAAAATGCACTTGAAAATGAAATAACAGTTGAACACTACCACCCACAATCAAATTAGGAGCCAGAAATATAAAAAAGTGGTAGAGGAAGGGAAAAAAAAAGAGAAGCGAGGAAAAAAAGAGTCAAAATGGTTTTATCACATAACAACAGTGGTAAAGTCATAGCAAACACGTAACAATTAAGGAAAAGTAATAGCAAACACAAAATTCTCACATAATTGTAGAAAAATATACTACAATTTTTCCCATGAATTACGACTCATAAAGTCATCTCGCAGTTGTAACAATTTTTTTGCCTAATTACCTCATGCTTTCTATTAAAGGATATTGTGATAATTAGATTTGTTGCAAAATTGATCATCGTAATCATGTCGTTAACTAGTCAATGACATATTTTATGACATTTCCATGAAAATTATGTTTTGTAACATAAAAGATCATTGTAGTATGGCGTTGTATTTTTCTTATTCTCTTATAGTGAATGTTATCTTTTATAGGTGCACAAGTCTCTAATTTTTCTTGCATATAACTTTAAAATAGTACAAGACTAACTCATTGTTTCTTCTCATGTTTCTGTTTAAGAGATATCTATTAGAAGATTAATGCATTGCTTCACTTTGGTCATACTATTTGATTTCCTTTTCAAATTAAAAATCATATATGCTCATAAGTCAATTATTTGTGCTTTACATTGGCCTTAAATCTATTGACAAACGTTCTTTTCTTTAGATGAAGAATCAATTGCCGTAAATACTTTTGTACTCTTGCATGTTTGATCGTTAAAATGCAACATAATTAGAGGCTAGCTGGAAATACTCAAAGACATCATATTGGTATTGTACGCAAGAATGTCTTATCCTACCACAAGTCATAGATACTCTGAAGATTTCTTATATTTCAATTAAATCTATGAAATAACACTATTGTTGTCATACAAGAAAAATCTGGGGCATAAAGGTTTTGTTGCATCTAATTAAACTTTAATTCTCAAGTACAAGCCTAACTTCTAACCAAGAGACATGACACTTAATTGCATCATATATAATGGAAGCGTGCAATGAGTGAAATGAACTTAGATAAAGGCATACTATAATTGTGAGCGACATATGTTAGATAGGGTTGTAAATGAATAGAATATTGGGTGAACCTTTAGTGAACTGTTCAACGAGAGTTATTTATGTTCATCCATTTTATTAAATAAACGAAGAACAGAATTTTATATTCATTTAAACTAAACAAATAAACATAAATAAAGTCTCATTCATTCATTTATGTTCATGAATAGTTCAGCTAATATCATTTATTTATTTGTCAATTTATTTGTTTGTTCATTCATTTACATGTTTTTACTTATTTTTTGTAAGTTTATCTATTCCTAAAATTTTGCTCTTATTCATTCATTTGTTTATGTTTGTTTATGTTCTTCATGAACCCATTTATTCATATTTTTCACAAACATGCTTATTTAATGGTGTTCACGAACACATTTGTTTGTTCAATTCATATGATTCACGATGATGTTATTGTTAACAAACAAACACAAACAAGTGTATTTATAAATGAACATGAACAAAGAAAATATGTTAATTTATTGTTCATAGCTGTGTTCATGCTCGTTTAGGGTTAAATGAATGAATATAAATAAGGTGCCATCATGTTTATTCGATGCATTTACAACTCTAATGGGCTGCAGTTGTAATGGTTGAAAACATACTAATGCATGATTGAAAGACTATGATGAAAAAATCACACAATATTATGAGATAAGCCCTATATATGATGAAGCCAAATAAGAGTATCTAGGTGGGGTACAAACCTCACTTCACTCTTTGAACTTTTCAAAATATTATAGTCTAACTCCTAGTGTTTAACAAACTCCTAATTAAACTGCTCCACTGCACCTATAGTACCTATATTCTGTAATTTAACCAATTGAACCTGAGAGCCCTCAGTATGGCCAATGAAGCCATTAAACCCTTTGATAACCCAAGACACAATAAAGTCTAATGAAGAACTGGACTTTTTCCCTATTTAACCTAAAAGTATCAACCCTTCTAATAGGACTACTAAGGCCTCATTTATACCTCTACTAAAGCTCATTAAGCTGTGTCATTATCCAAGGTATGTCCTTGATTCTTACATATGACAATAGGTAGCAGAACTTGTTTTAGTTTCACAATCTGTGTTACAATTTCTGTTGTAGTTTATGTTCCCACGGAACTTGGTTTAAATGGCAAGTTTTTTGTTTTTTGTTTAGGAACATGGTTTGAAGGTTCCAACACGTTTCTACATGATCTCAGACATGTGGCTCAAGTCTTAGACCAAACTATTAACTTTAGTTAAAACTCAATCCCTTAGGTTAAATGTTTAGCCATGAAACTGTTTTATTGCAACAAATATGTTAGACTACATTTACAGGCCCTAAACTTAACTAGTTTTACTACATTAAGGTATTGTTCAATTAAACTAAATGTTTTAGACTTGTAATTTGTACTTATAATACCTAGGCCTACCATGTTTGAGAATTAAGGTGACTGCAACAAAATATCAGGTAATCGAGGCCTAAGTAAACATTTTCATTAATCAACCAATCAACAACATGGAATAAAGTTGCAAACGAACACGAATTGAGCATGTTTATATTTGTTCATTTAACTTTAAATGAACACAAATAATAAGAAAACACATTTTCTCTATTCATATTTATTTATTTGTAAATAAACATATTCATGTTCATTTGTTAAACAGTAACATAGCCATAAGCTGAATGAACTAAACAAACATATATACTCATGAACACCATTAAATAGACATATTTGTAAACAATGTGAATAAATGTGTTCATCAATATTATAAATAAACATATATGAATAAACATGTAAGGACAAAATATTAAAAAATAAATGAACATAAAAAATTAAATAAATGAGTAAATGAATGAACAAACAAACAAATCAATAAATAGGCAAAAATTAACTATTACACCTATTTGTTACCTGACTGTTTAAACTGTTAAGTTACCTAGTGGATTAATTGACTGTTTGATGAGGTTGAGGATTTTTGTGCCAAGTTTTATGAGAATTTTGGAAAATCATGCATGAATTACAAGAATATAAAAAGTCCAGGTTAGCTTTGTTTAAAAAAAGTGAACAAAATAGAGGGTTTAAAAGATATTAGACAAATAGATATGGCTAAATTGAATAATTAAAAAATGAAGGGCATGGTAGTGAACAAGGAGATATACAATAAAAAATAAAGGCCAAGAACCTAATGGAAAATAACTGAGAAGTTAAAGGACTAAACATAGAACTAATCCCCCATCAACCAAAAGAGAAAGTTAGATGTCTTTCTCTCATTTGAACAGCCTAAGATTAACTAGTATTACTTCCACAAGTTTTAGAGTTTGGTTTTGATTAAAGGGACTTACCTTATTGAGATTTTTTAATCCCATCCGGCCGCTGTTTTTCAATGCTTAGGAAGGTGTCAAAGGTAATGCCCTCAAAATCCTAAGTAATTAAGCCTCGGGCTATAAGGATTTAAGGCTTAACAATTTTTCCTAAATTGGGAATTAAGCTCATTGAGTTTGGGAGAAACTAAATTAAGTGGGACCAGGGAGTATGATGAGTGTTGGACACTCTCAGAATTTAAACTTGGCTTAGCCCAAGTAAAATGATGAAAATTTAAGGTGAGGGACTCAATTGGACAAAGGAGACTTTTGGTGGTTGGGCTCAATTACCCAAATATGAGGAATTGAGGGACTAAAAGGGGGATTAGTCAATTTTAAAGGCATTGGATGCCATGGCTGCCTCCTCCCTCCATTTTCCATTATTTTAATCCACCTCCCCTCTAACTCATCACTTAGGATTCCTTCCTCCACCTACTTGTCCCCCACTTTTGATAAATTCGCCCAACTTTCACCAAAGTCTTCCAATTTGCCTCTCACTTTGTCACCCACTTACCCCAAGTGCCTCAATTAACTCTAATCCATCTCTCTCTACAATCTATTACTAAAACTCCTTCATTTTCTCTATCAAATTTTGCCTTAAATTCTAAAACACTCTTTCAAAATTCTTCTTCCTTCTAAATTCATCCAAGGCTCATTCTTGAGCATCCTTGATCTTGTACCAAGTGTTCTTGGTGTCTACAAACTTTTAAGAACACCTCGAACAAGAATCAAGAAGCAGATTGAAGAAAGGAGACATTTTCTAAAGTCATCAACCAGAAGAAGTTTTGGCCAAGTATTGTTCTTGGCATTCTTGAGTGTAAAGCAAGCTTTCTTGTTGGGAATAAGCTTCTAAGGCCTTCAAAGGTAAGGAATCAAGTGGTGGATTCAAGAAAAGACAAGCAGGAGTTTCAAAGAAATCAAGCCAAAGGATTCAACCATACCTCATTTGGTTAAGGTATTATATGTTCTACCAAGTGTTCTTGGTGTTTCCATGTTTTTAAGTTATGTCAAGCAAGAATATGGCTTGCTAACTTTCTACCCTTATAGGATCTTAAGCTAGGACACAAGTCCTAGTTACAACGAGCAAGGAAAAACAAAGAGCTAAGCTTCTAAAAGCTTTCGGGCAGCAAGAGTTGCAAAAGGTTTTAGCAAGGATTCTTATACTCTTTGAGTATTCAATGCCTTTAGGTGATGGATAAAGAATGCCATGTGATCTTAAAGATCTACAGAGGGCTATGTTTTGTTGCTTAGACAACTCTATATTAGCTAGCTCCATGCAAGCATTACAGTTAGGAATTGGGTTGGCCAACTCAATTCCTAAGCATAAAGAGATCTCAGATTAATACGGACTAATAAATGTTAACCAAAATTAAAGAAAATATGTTCATGCCTGTTCTGCCCTTCATGGGAATATGGTGTTAAATGGTGTGTATGTTTGTGTGCTTCTATGTTTGGTTGTACTCGTTGACCCTGATTCTTATTATATGCATATATTCTGTATTTTCTTTGTCTTAGTATTTTTTTGCAGGAGCTTGGATTATATTTTTGTTAGTGTTGTGCCCAAAAGCCAATCATGAGATGATTGTATTTTTGTACATTGAGTCATGATATTTTATTAAAGCATTAATCCAGCAATTATGTTTGTTGTTTTGTTTCTACGTAATGTAATAAACATAATTGTAATCCTAGAATAATGATATTCTCAAATGTCCTTGGTCTAGTATTATTGTGGAGCGGGTTACAATAATACATAATGACTAGCATATGTGAAGACTAATATGAGATATATAGTCTACAAATAGGTACAAGTTGGAGAACTTGTGTACTAGACCTACCTACCATGAGAACGCTACATGGATCATTATATGAGTGTCATAAGTGATTCTCATAGTGATCATAGTATATGTAGTCCTTTGACCTAAGGTCATCAAGGTTCCCTACATTTGAGTCACATACTTTGATACTTTCTTTTGTTGTTCGTAACTGAGTTAACTTGAAGGAGGTCATTGGGTATTTCACATATCATGCGGAGGGATTTGTATGATCAAGATGGGATTTGTCCTTCCTATGTAATAGGAGTGATATCTTCGGGCCCCTTGATAAAGTGAGACTTAGAAAGTGCATGGCCATACTCGGATGAGTTGATGTACGATATCAATGTCATCAGTTTAAGTTAGTCTACTCGGCAATCAAGAAACCAAAGATTGGACTATATAAGAGTGACACATTCCATGTCTCGTGCCTAGTCTTGACATCTTGGACAAATGGACAATGACATATATGAGTAATAATAATAAAGGTTTAGTCGAATCACCGACAATCTTGTCACTTGGGTAGTACTGATGTGTTGCTAAATACCGCTCATTGCTTATAATCATAAATGTGATTTATGATCATTGCCAACGTGATAAGAGCCTATTCGGTCGCACACATATAGCTATTTGGATTATTAAAGTGCATGGGCTAATTATTTAGGTTATGGTATCATAATAATTTCATGTTAATAATGGGCCCAAAAGTTGAGTCATTATTAAGCCCAAAATTAAAGCCTAATTGGATTAGGGATTTGAAACCCATTAGGCCTAGAAGTTGAGTCTTACTATAAATACAACTTTTAGTGAGAAATTCGCAGCTTTTTGCCCTAGCCTCCCAAAGAGGACAGCTGCGCTCTTCTTTTGCAATTCTTTGGAGAACGCAAGCTAGCACTGTGAGTGCAAGAGAAACACATCTGTCGAGACGTGGTGGAAGTGTGGTGATCCCAAGAAGCTTGTATGGATACCATAGAGAGCTTGAACACGTTAACTGTTCAAGTTTTTGTGATTAGACTCTATAGTTGGGAGAAATATCTCAACCGAATTGGGTATGAAAATTTTCGAATACCCGGTTTATCCCATTTCACTTGGGTCCTGGAGAGTTTCGGTTAAATTACACTACGCTTGTTTTGCTCCCGAAACCCTATAGTGGTATCAGAGCTACTGGTGAAACCTTAAATAAGGGTTGAATGTCGAATCGCATGATGTTGTGTGTTCGGTTGCTTTCAGCCATGATTAATTAGATTAATTCATGATGCATGAAATTGGAACTCGTAATGAACATATGAGATATATGAAGAAACGACACAAATTGGTTAATGAGATTAACCCGAAATTGATTGGTATGAGATACCTAAATGGATTAAGACTCTTGCAATAGTTACGAAACCCTAGCATGGTTTGCATTCGGCCTGTTCGGGCACCGAAAGTAGAGTACTTTTGGTGGCTCGAATGAAGGTGTCTCGGGTGCCTACTTTTGACAGTAAGACCGTCGTATGCGAAGCGCCACATTAATAAAAACTAGTTAATCAATGTGCATTAATTGGCATGCGTTTTTGTTGAATGAGATTTGACATGATATGCTAATTGGTGTTTGAAGCATAATGCATGGTTATAGCCTTTGATTGGTTGTACTGTAAATATAGCCTGTGAGTCATACCTTTCTTATCACTCTCATTGTACATTCTTTTCTCACCTTACTCTCATCGAATGTAACTCAAGGTTTCTATTATTGATATAATGGTACATTATGGGATCATCCAATGTGGTATGCCCAAGAAGGTGACAACAAAAGGGCCAACCAAGAAAGAAGGAGAAGGAGCTTGTAAAGACCCATTTCTTTTCTTAGGCTTTTATGATATTCTCATTCGCTTAAGAATATCGCATAGTTTGGGCTATAACCATGTCACGTTTACTTTCTTGTTAGCATGAGATGCATGTTTTATATTTGTATGTGATGCATGTATAAGACAATTGGAGATAACAAATTGGTGAGATCAAAAGAGAAATCCCTTAAATAATATTAAGTCATTAAATATAATGCCTTCCAAATGTTAGCACTCGTCAAGACTTTCAACATTGGGTGGGTTTGCCAAAGCAAAGCACCTATGTTCATCTTGGTAAGGCGCGATAGGATAATAGTGATATCCAAATTGATAACTTTGAGTCCGACTTAACTAAGTCATCCTAATAGGATTGGGGACTTAAAGGCATAGAGTTGGGCTTAAGTTCATGAGATAAGCTTGGACAAGTGTTGTTCACCCAACTATCCAAGAGTTGCATGAGATGCAATTGGCAAGAAGTTGCCTACCTAAATAACTATAACTTAAGAGAAAAGCCAAAGCTGACTTAAGTTGTGGTCAAATATGGATCTTGGCCCACTAGAATACCTTAGCACCGAGGTGATCCAAAATAATATCGAGGGTTATTATTTTGAGGAAAATAGTGGGAGTATCATTTAATAAAAGTCCTTATTAAATGAATTAAAATACATGACTCTTACACTGCATATTTACTGTTGTAAATAACCATGGCACAAAACACATCGACACTTTCATTGCGATCGATCTTTGAGAAGGAAAAACTGAATTAGACTAATTTTCTCAAATGGTACCGAAACTTGAGGATAGTCCTCAAGCAAGAGAGAAAGGCTTATATCCTAGAGCAGCCCATTCCGAATGAGCCTACTACCACTGCTCCAAGAGCTGGAAGGGATGCTCACAAGAGGCATTTTGATAATGCTTTGGATATTGCATGCCTCATGCTTATTACCATAGAATCTGAGCTTCAGAATCAACATGAGAACATGGGAGCATTCGATATGATCGAACATCTCAAGGTGCTCTTACAAGATCAAGCTAGGCATGAGAGGTTTGAGACCTCTAAGGCACTGTTTCAGTGAAAAATGTCTGAGGAAAGTCCCATGGGTCCTCATGTGCTCAAGATGATTGGGTACATTGAGAATCTTGAGAGTTTGGGATTTTCTCTTTAGAAAGAGTTGGCTGTTGATGTAGTCTTTCAATCATTACCTGAAAGCTACAGTCAGTTCATCATGAACTATAACATGAATGACCTTGACAAGTCCCTCCCTAAATTGCTCAACATGTTGAGAACTGCTGAGTAAAACCTTAAGAAGGCTAAGGAAAAGGAAAAACAAACAAGAAGAAGGATAAAGCTAAAGGAAAGTCCAATGCTAATTCTTCTTCAGCTGCACCAAAACTAAAAGGTGGTGTGGCAAAGGAAAGGGAGTGCTTCCATTGTAAGTAACCTGGACACTGGAAGTGTAACTGCAAACTCTATCTTGAAGAACTTGCTAAGAAGAAGGAAAGTAAGACTTCCACTTTCAGGTATTCTTGTTATAGAGGCTAACTTTTCTACTTCCTCATCTTGGGTATTGGATATTAGATGTGGATCTCATATTTGTGCAAATGTGCAGGATCTAACTAGGAGTAGAAGATTGGCCTGAGGTGAAGTGGACCTATGTGTTCGGAATGGAGCAAGGGTTGCTGCCTTTGCCGTAGGGACTTATGTTCTCACTTTACCTAGTGGATTAGTTTTAGAATTAGACAACTGCTACTTTGTGCCTACTATTAGTAAAAATTTGATTTCTGTTTCTTGCTTGGACAAAAAAGGTTTTTCATTTATAATAAAGGACAAATGTTGTTCTATTTATTTGAATGGAATCTTTTATGGGAATGCTCAACTTAGCAATGGGTTGTATGTTCTAGAACTCGAAGATCTAATCTATAATGTGAATACCAAGAAGGTCAAATTGAATAATTCAAACCCGACCTATCTCTAACACTGTCGCTTGGGCCATATAAACAAGACCCGCATATCCAAGCTCCATAAGGATGGACTCTTTGACTCATTTGATTTTGAACCATAGGAGACATGTGAGTCGTGTTTGTTGGGCAAGATGACCAAAGCCCCATTCACAGGGCAAAGTGAAAGGGCTAATGACTTACTAGGACTCATATATAGTGATATATGTGGCCCTGTATCTACACATGCTAAAGGAGGCTTCCAATACTTCATTACCTTTATCGATGACTTCAGTAGATATGGCTATGTGTATCTTATAAGACATAAGTCAGATTCCTTTGAAAAGTTCAAAGAATTCAAGAATGAAGTAGAGAATCAACTCGGAAAGAGTATCAAAGTACTTCAATTAAATCGAGGTGGAGAGTACTTGGATCGAGAATTCCTTGACTATCTAAATGAATGTGGTATAGTATCACAACTCTCTCCACCTGGTACACCTTAATGGAATAGTGTATCTGAAAGGATAAATCAAACTCTGTTAGACATGGTTCGATCCATGATGAATCAAGCTGACTTTTTAAACTCTTTTTTGGGACATGCTCTAGAGACAGTTGCATTTACACTAAACCGAGTTCCATCTAAATTGGTTCAAAAGACACCATTAGAGATATGGAGTAGGAGGCGTCCCAGTTTGTCTTTTATGAAGATTTGGGGCTGTGACGCTTATGTGAAACATCAATCCTCTGACAAACTAGGGCCCAAATCTCATAAATGCCTCTTTGTTGGGTGTCCCAAATAAACAAAGGGTTACTATTTCTACAATCCTTCTAAGTAAAAAGTGTTTATTGCTCGAACTGGTGTCTTTCTAGAGAAAAAGTTTATCTCTAAAGGAACCAGTGAGAGGAAAGTAGAACTTGAAAAAATTCAAGAACAACAAGGGGACATCGAACCTGAAATGGAACTTGAACAGACACCACAAGATGTTGTGGTTCAAGAGTCTGTTCCTGTAGCACAAAGCCCACGTAGGTCTGGTAGGATACGGCGTGAGCCCCAGAGATATGGATTTCTCGTGACTCACACTGGCTATGTGATGCTCATGGATCAGGATGAGCCCACAACTTACCAACAAGCTATGTCGGGGCCTGACTCTGAGAAGTGGCTAGTGGCCATGAAATCCAAGATGGAATCCATATATGAAAAAAAAATATGGACTTTGCTTGACCCACCTGAAGGGGTAAAGCGCATAGAGTGCAAATGGTTTTTCAAGAAGAAAACTGACATGGATGGTAATGTGATTGCCTTTAAGAGACCATTGGTTGCAAAACGTTTCAAGCAAATTCATGGTATTGACTATGATGAAACTTTTTCACCAGTTACCATGCTTAAATCCATCCGAATTTTGTTGGCTATTGCTGCACACTATGATTATGAGATATGGCAAATGGATGTCAAAACTGCATTCCTAAATGGAAAGTTACTTGAGGATGTGCATGACACAACCTAAGGGTTTTTTCACTCCTGAGAATGCCAATAAAGTGTGCAAGTTGCAAAGGTCCATTCATGGACTGAAGCAAGCTTCTCAAAGTTGGAATCTTCATTTTGATGAAACAATTAAAGAGTTTGGTTTTATAAAAAATGAAGATGAACTTTGTGTCTATAAGAAGGTTAGTGGGAGTGCTATTGTCTTCTTCGTGTTGTATGTAGATTACATACTACTCATCGGGAATGACATTCCCGAGCTACAGTCTGTAAAGGCTTAGCTGGGGAAATGTTTTTCTATGAAGGACTTGGGTGAAACTGCCTGTGTGTTAGGCATCAAGATCTATAAAGATAGATCTAGAAATCTTCTTGACTTAAGTCAAAGTACATACATTGACAAGGTGCTAAAGAGGTTTAGCATGCAAGATTCCAAGAAAGGATTCTTGCCCATGTCACATGGTATAACTCTTTCTAGATTTTAGTGTCCGAGTACACCCAAGGAGAGAGAACGCATGAGTAAGATTCCATATGCCTCAGTAATTGGATCTATCATGTATACCATGATATGTGCTCGTCCTGATCTCTCGTATGCCTTGAGCATGAAAAGTAGGTACCAATCAAACCCCGGTGAAAGTCACTAGATAGTTGTTAAGAACATCATTAAGTACTTACGAAGGACTAAGGATGCATTCTTGGTCTTTGAAGGTGAAGAAGAGCTTGTTGTAAGGGGTTACACCGATGCTAGCTTCTAATCTAATAAGAATGATTTTAGGTCACAATCTGGTTATGTGTTTTATATTGGTGGTGGTGCTGTGAGCTAGAAGAGTTCAAAGCAAGATACAGTAGTTGACTCTACAACAGAATCTGAGTACATTGCCGCCTCTGATGCTGCGAAGGAGACAGTTTGGATCAAGAAGTTTATCACTGAACTTGGAGTGGTTCCAAGCATTGTCGACCCGATAGAGCTATATTCTGACAACAATGGAGCAATTGCACAGGCTAAGGAACCTCGATCTCACCAGTGATCCAAACATATACTTTGACACTATCATCTCATCAAGGAGATCTTTAAGATGGGTGATGTGAAGATATGCAGGACTTCGACAGACAGCAATATTGTTGATCCGCTGACAAAACCCCTTACATAGAAAAAGCATGAAAACCATTCTAGATCGATCGGTATTAGATACATGGATGACTGGCTTTAGTGCAAGTGAGAGATTGTTAGTGTTGTGCCCAAAAGCCAATTATGAGATGATTATATTTTTACACATTGAGTCATGATATTTTATTAAGGCATTAATCCAACAATTATGTTCGCTGTTTTGTTTCTACGTAACGTAATAAACATAATTGTAACCCTAGAATAATGATATTCTCAAATGTCCGTGGTCTAGTATTATTATGGAGCGGGTTACAATAATACATAACGACTAACATATGTGGAGACTAATATGAGATATGTAGTCTACATATGGGTACAAGTTAGAGAACTTGTGTACTAGACCGACCCACCATGAGAACGCTACATAGATCGTTATATGAGTGTCATAAGTGATTCTCATAGTGATTATGGTATATGTAGTCCTTTGACCTAAGGTCATCAAAGTTCCTTATATGTGAGTCACATACTTTGATACTTTCCTTTGTTGTTCGTAACTGAGGGAACTTAAAGGAGGTCATTGGGTATGTCACATATCATGCGGAGGGATTTGTATGATCAAGATGGGATTTGTCCCTCATATGTAATGAGAGTGACATCTTCGGGCCCCTTGATAGAGTGAGACTTAGAAAGTGCATGGCCATGCTCGGATGAGTTGATGCACGATATCAATGTCATCAGTTTAAGTTAGTCTACTCAGTAATCAAGAAACCAAAGATTGGCCTATACGAGAGTGACACATTCTATGTCTCGTACCTAGTCTTGATATCTTGGATAAAGGGATAATGGCATATATGGGTAATTATCATAAAGGTTTAGTCAAATCACTGACAATCTTGTCACTTGGGTAGTAATGATATGTTGCTAGACACCGCTCATTGTTTATGATCATAAATGTGATTTATGATCATTGCCAATGTGATAAAAGCCTATTGGGTCGCAAACATAAAACTATTTGGATTATTAGAATGCATGGGCCAATTATTTGGGTTATGGTTTCATAATAATTTCGTGTTAATAATGGGTCTAAAAGTTGAGCCATTATTAAGCCCGAAATTAAAGCCTAATTAGATTAGGGCTTTGAACCCATTAAGCCTAGAAGTTAAGTCTCATTATAAATACAACTTTTAGAGAGAAATTCGTAGCTTTTTACCCTAACCTCAAAAAAAGGACAGCCTCACTCTTCTTTTGCAATTCCTTGAAGGACGCAAACTAGCACTACGAGCGCAAGAGAAACACATCTGCCGGGACGTGGTAGAAACGTGGTGATCCCAAGAAGCTCATGTGGATACTATAGAGAGCTTGAACACATCAACTGTTCAGGTTTTTATGATTCAACTCTATAGTTGGGCGAAATATCTCTATCGAATTAAGTATGAAAATTTTCGAACACCCGATTTACCCTGTTTCCTTTGGATCCTGAATGGTTTCGGTTAAATTCCGTTGCGCTTATTTGGCTGCCAAAACCCTAAAATTTTGCTAAGATATACTTGTGCTTTATTAGGCTCTATGAGCTGTATGGAATCCTTACTGATTTTTACTCACTCCATTCTCTACTTAATGTAGGAAAATGAGCATTAAAACGGAACGAAGATCAAGAGTATTTTATACTATTTCTATTGGTAAAAAGGTTTGTGTATGTACATATGGGTTTGCTCAATATTCTAAGTATTCTAAGTGTTATGGGTTGCTTGTGTAACAAGTTAATTAGTGTGGACTTTATGTGCAGGACTTGGAGTCTGGATTGTGGAAACAAGGTCTAATAAGGTGGTTATGTGTGTTCTATGCCATATGTGCATTCGGCCTTGTCTTGAAAGACTAAGAATATATTTTTAATGAACTTGTTAAATTCGGCCATGTTGTGTTATTGGCATATTTGATGGACTTTTGAACTTTTGGATGTTGTACATAATTTTGGGCCTAAGTTATAAAGTTGATGGATATACATGATTATATGGTTATAAGCCTATATTTGAAATATGGAAACATGTATATTCAGCCTTGAATGTGCATTAATGACAAACACTAAAGTGAACATGAATTGGTATGGAAAAGCATGTCTTTAATGTGTTAAGTTGGTGACCAAATAGATAAAGTGCATGTATCTAATAACATGTACCTTTGGATTGAACTTGAGCATACAAAACATGTGCATCATAAACAAGTTTTCAAAACTTGAGATGCTATTTTGGTTGCCATGCATGTATTTGGCTAGTTGAGTAATGAAATGAACACACAAGTTCCACATAAGTACTAGATTGTCTCCGAGAGCATGAAGAATGAGCCTTAAATAAGTAAGTAACGAGCTAGTGCTGGTAATGCCCTGAGAACATGCCCATATGTTTTGAGTTAAGTCCAAGTGCCCCTAATATGTTTATTAGTTGCACTTAGTGATAATGGGCTTAAGCCCATATAAAATAAGTTAATGGAATAATATGATTAAGGGATTAAGCTACCAAACCTCTCCAGATGGGCTAGGGGCTAAGTTGGGCATGACATCAAATGCTAGTAACTAGCTAAGGAAAGCTTTTAATAGTAAACAAGTACCTTCAGAGGTACTTGATATAGCCTTAAAGTTTTCAAGTAGTGTTATAGTGAAATTGACAAAATTGCTACTTTGCTTTGCTATAACTAGTGGATATCAAGAATGAGCAAGTTTGTACTCTTGGAAAGAGTTTTATTTTGTAATGCCCCTAGACTGCTACTATTATGTATTTCCTGTTTGAATAAAAGTGTTAATCAACACAAATTATGTTATGTATCTAAATGAACGTTTGTAGTTACTAGTTTCAATAATAAAATGTATTTGTTCCAAATCTACAACCATTGTTGAGTTTCTGCTATAGTTTTGTTTTCTACATAAATTGAGTTGGATGGCAAAACTCCTGGTTTCTGTATAGAGCTTAGTTTATACGGCTCATACATATTCCTTTTTTTAGGTATCGACAAGTATTTGTTTTTAGTTTTACATATTGTGCTGCAAGTTTTACTATAGTTTCTATTGCCCACAAAATCTAGTTTTAAACATAAAGTTTTTTATTCATGCAAAGAACTATGACTTAAAGCTTTAACATGTTTCTATTATACATTCAAACTTGTTCTCAAAGTTTCAACTCCATATATCGTGGCTATCTAAAAATCAATTTTTCAATCATACAATTCATAGAGATGGTGTTCTCTACAAAAATTAAATTTGAATGTCTTTACAGGCTCTGGTTTTAAGTTATTTCACCTAAGAAAGCTTCTATTTTATTAAAAATAAATGTTTTAAAATTGTGTTTTCAATTTTAGGACCTAAACCTACCATGTGTGAGAACAAAGGTGGCTATAGTATTAATCAAACAATTTGTGAACGTAAACACATTGAAGCCTCTTTATTTGTGTTCATTTGTTTAAGTTTAATGAATATAAAATTTTGTTCATCTATGTATGTTTAACTAAATAAATAAAAATAAATGAATTCTCATCGAACCATTCATGACAGTTCACTGAATGTTCAATACAACCCTAACACAAAACATAGAGTTAGCCAAATTAATTGTGTTGACAATGAAATATGAGTAATCCTACATAAGGGTGAAAGAAAAACCAAGTCCCAAATTACAACCTGAACCCAAACAAAAAAAATGTCAAATTTGGATTGATTTTGTATGCTAGAAAATGTTATATTTAGGTCAGACTGAACTTGAATGAAAAACAAGTATATTTTATGTTAGGGTCAGGTCAACCAGAACAACCTAAACCCAAGTTGAAGTATTAGTAGCCAGCCTAACTTACTTGTTCATTTTTTTACCACATTTGAAAGGTCCAATGTTTTTAAGCTCATATGTTTCACTAAAATGACTATTCAGCCCAATCCAAATACAAACATAACCCTACCTGTACCTAAACTAAATGCACGTAGCCACTTATCCATCTTACATGCATTATTGTGCATTCAGTTTCCTACCTTCATTGAGATCATTCATGTTCATCATCCACCTTTATCAATGTTCACCATTTAATTTCTTGGGCTTCCTTCTTCTTTATTTTACTCAAAGTGATAATCTGTCTTCATTCCCATGTTGTGATTATCAAACTACCAATCACATTGGTCTTGAGCCTCGACATCATTTCCAGCCTCATTGCTCAATTCAGACCACCATAATCATCACCCATGGTCGAACTGCCCATGATATAATGTTTTTCATGTAGTACTTCATTTAAGGAGCACAGATGGTCCTTCACCCTATTCCCTCTCATCCTTCATCCTCAACATTTCCCTTCACTCCATCTTCATCACTCTTGCTCATCTGTTTCATTAAAACAACTATTTAGCCCAATCCAAATACAAACATAACCCTACCTGTACCTAAACTAAATGCACGTAGCCACCTATCCATCTTACAAGCACTATTGCGCATTCAGTTGCCCACCTTCATCGAGATCATTCATGTTCATCATCCACCTTCATTAATGTTCACCATTTAGTTTCTTGGGCTTTCTTCTTCTTTATTTTCCTCAAAGTGATAATCTGTCTTCATTCCCATGTTATGATTATCAAACTACCAATCACTTTGGTCTCAAGCCTCGGCATCATTTCCAGCCTTTTTACTCAATTCAGACCACCATAATCATCACCTATGGTCAAACTGCCCATGATATAATGTTTTTCATGTAGTAATTCATTTAAGGAGCACAGATGGTCCTTTACCCTATTCCCCCCTCACCCTCCATCCTCAACATTTCCCTTCACTCCATCTTCATCACTCTTGCTCATTTGTTGTCACGAGTCAAAGACAATAATGCTCACCCTCTAAGGCTCTTTGTCATCCTTCCAATCTCGCTTGTACAGTCTCACCCCCCTCGCTCATCTATCGCAAGTCATTAATTTGGGTAAACCTAAAATTTTACATTATGAACTTGAATAATTAGGTTCGCATCAATTTGGCTCTAGCAATATTGCGATTTAGGTTCAGGTTGAGAATTGAAAGTGAAATAGGTCACCTATATTTTGGGCTTAACTCAAACCTAAGGTTGATCTTTTGGTCATTTTGATTATAACCTAAACTAAACTACCAAAATAATTATGTTTTCAACTGCAAATGCAGGTAACCAAATAACTAAATTGTACAAAAAAACAAAATAACCAAAACCAAAATAAAATTTAGTGTTTTGGTTATATGACGAAACTAACCAAATTTTTTTCCCAAACAAGTTCATAGAAACAATAGGGCAATTTCTTCACCATGAAAAAGTACTATTTTCATACGTATAGGATATATTTCTAATAATTTGGATCCAACATGGTTGAGATGAATTATGATGGGTGTAAGCTATGTTAGCATTGAACTATTCTTTTGCTTAAATCTATAGCACCATCAAACCAATAATTTTTGCAGGAAAAGAATATATATATTTTTTAACATTGCAGAACTTGAATCATTTTCTTTCATCTTGAGTTTCTGTGCTATTTCCTAGACTGAAATTGAGATGAGGATAACTTTCACTGCCTCACTATCTCACCTCTCTAGAACAATCATCATCACCTTACTTGCCTAAACTGACTCACTTTAGTCCAGTCTCGAACAATTGACTATGAACTCAACCTTGATGAAGATGAAAGAAAAAGGTAACTATGTTTTTTTTTTATTCTTTAGTTTGGGCTAGAACATTAAAATTCATTTAGGCTTATGAATTTGGGGGAGATAATAGGCCCATACATAACAAATAACAAAGGCTTGTTACTTTTTAGAAAAATACCTGTTATTTCGGTCACAGAACCTTCTATAAATGAAACAAAAAATCCAACCAAATGTTGAATAAAAATTTTAGTTATAACTAAAACCAAATTGATAACTAAATAGTGCTAACAAAAAAAATTTTACTTTCTTATTTTTTTAATTAAAACCAATAGTTTTCCACCTATACCCAAACCTGAAATTTTAAAGCTAGTTCATACTTGATGAATGCCTTCCAAGAATGTGTTATGATTACTCAAACGTGCAAGTCACATTTCTTAACAATGGTGGCTGAACAAGAGTGGGTATGTTTTTAAGAGATAATATGTTCAAGGCTACTGAACCTTTTTGATTGATTGACTTTTACTCTCCCTAGTTGAGCAATATGAGATAGCTTTAAATTGCTCAAGCTAGGCCTATCAACATCTACTCTGCCCATCATCAAAGTTGTAGATGATACACTTGCTGTGACTAATTTTGCTTCATGGAGCTAGCTCCTGCTCCCAAGTGGCACGCCTCTCTCGGTCCAAACCTGAAGACCCAGTGCCACAACTCTAATCTCTACTCTACCAAATCCAGAAGTATCAACCTTCAGTGAAGCAAACGTCCACTACGTTACCTTCTGAGGTCAACTACACGCTTCCCCATCTCTTTTCGTGCCCGATTTGATTTCAACATATGACTAGTTTAATACTTTTTGAATTAGTGCACTGGAGGGGGCCATGAGGTCCAAAGGGTTTGAATTTGTGCAGAGCCATCTGTGGGAACGAAGAATAAACAATACCAAACCCATTAGTTGAGAAGTAAGGAATTTCATATAGGATGAGCCGGCAATATAAAAGAAATATTTATACTACAATATTATATTAAATATTTTATAACATAAAAAACAATAATGTTTACAATTTAAACCATTCACGACGCAATTTCAGACCAACAAAATCTTTTAGAATAGTGTCTAGACTAAAAGTTTCTATAATATTCGGTTCATTGTAAATAACCAAACTATCAACAAGAAACTCATCATTCATTTTGTTGTGTAGCCAAGTTTCCACAATTTTCATAACTGAAAATGTACATTTGGAAGTAAGAGTAAATACTAAAAGAGTTAAGATAAAACAAATTAACTTATCAACAAGATAATATTGGCTTGAGTTTCCTATCTCTACTAAACCTTAACATAATTCAACAATATGACAATTTCCCCCCAAAGAATCAAGATTGAGTACACATCAACCCGAAAAATGCTTTAACTAGAATTGCAATGCCTCTAGTTCTTGTTTTGTAAAATAAAGAGAATAATATCTTCTTGCAATGCCACAAATAACATCATTATCAAAGGCTTTATAACCATTTTTTGGATCCAAACTCACACTAAGCTTTAAAAGTTCAACTACTTTGTTATCAGATTTAGAATGTATTTTCTCTGACTAAAAATCTATGGCTTCATTAAATACATCGAAATGATAGTAATGTTCATTTGTAATGTCATCTCATTGTCAACTATATCAACTTTCAAAATATGGAGTACTAAGATCAGGTGAAAACTCCAATGAATTTTCTAGCATAAGTTAGTATTGCAAAAATGGGAGATGGATAAGGTGAAGTTTTTCTTTTGTTGCGTAATAAATTAAAGCACTAAGAACTAAAAAAATTAATAAATAAAGTTAACTTCAATTAATTATATAAAAATAAATAGGCCAGTAAAAATGTAACACAGATAGTGAAAAGGGGCCTAATTTTTTATAACATGTAAAATTTAATACTACATATTATATATATAGGAAAATATCAAACTTTTAGGACAGGTCATGGTCTACCCTGATAATAATATAGCTACACCACTGAGACCCATAAATCTAGTTTTTTCTAGTTCTAGATTCTTTAATTGAAAAAAAACTTTTTAAAATCATTATTATTGTAAATTAGTTTAATTTACTAACCCTGTTTCACAACACAAATTGGCTATTTAGACTAGAACTTCAACCATAGCTTCTGCTACCAGAGTCCGCCACCAAATATTAGTGAATCATAGCTTCGCACGTGTCTTGTAAGGAACTTACGACTTACCCCACCACACATGATATTATAGCCAATAAAAATGGCAATTTTTTGCTTATTCCAAAGCCTCACCTTCTTCGTAGACAAACAAATATCTCTTTCGCCCTCTTCCCATCCCAACATGGAGAGAGCATAATAGCCACTACTGCTCCAATTTATCCGAAAGCCCATGATTTTAACTTGTTAGATCTGGTCTTTTAGATTCCATATCTTGACTTTTAGCTGATCTCTGTTTACCAGGTGAACGTCGATTTTATGTATTATTTTGATCGCTTCTCTATCAGATATGTTGGTCTTTTAAGTGAATACAATTTCATATTTCCATCTATCGATTATGTTCTTTAGATGAAATTATTTTGTATTTTTGTGAATTTGATTATATTTGTTTGACCCGATATGTAGTCAAAGCATTTGAAAATTTCATGTTTAACTCAATAGATGTGTTAGTGCAGCTCGTCTCTAATCGAGAATTGTTGTTGTCAAACCTTATATTGGTAGTATAGATCTGTTTATAGAGGAAAACAACTTTTTTATAAACATTTTGAATTGTTTAGTTGGATTCTGCAAGTATCGTGCTTTTAAGTAGTATAAAAGTTCATTGATTGTCTAGATGATTAGTTTTCATCTCAAGCTGCTTTGAACTGGTCCCCAGTTAAAAAAGTTGTTGAAAGAAAAGTTCATGTGGGTTGAAGAATATATTCTTTAGGAGTTTGTTTCACCTTGATTTGCATCTTTAATAGATTCCCTTGTGATGTTTGGGGTTGTAGCTGAAATCTTTTGGTGTCCTACATTTAGATTTGCATCATCTCCAATTATTGTATTTATGACCAAGCCAAGTGCTCTTCTATCTTCTGCTTGTTAAGGAATTTTAAAGTCTGCAGTGTTGGATTTAATTTTATGACCATCTAGTTTGTGTGCACCTTTAATGTGTTGTGTTCAAGAATACTAATGGAAGGAATATTTGTCTAGATGTACGTTCAATTTGATTATGTTGTTGATAATTTTAAGTTATTTGTTTATAGAGTCAACATCCAACTGTTGTGCAGAAATTAGGCAACCGGCTTCTTCATTCTAGCCTGTCCTAAGATGTGAGAAGATATGATGCGCTTTACAGAAGGTCTTTGTTTAGAAATTACTCCAATGCCATGTTACAGTATCAAATAGTATGACTTTGCCACACTACCAATGACCTATCTATGATTACCTCTGCTGTAACCCCTGTTTTTGTGCAAGCTCCTTTTGAGAAAGGGCTGGGTAGCTTTGTCATTGACTTCCTTATGGGTGGAGTATCTGCTGCTGTGCCAAAAACAACTGCTGTTCCAACTAAACGTGTTAAGCTACTAATCCAAAACCAAGATTAAATGATTATGAGTGGAAAGTTGTCTGAATCGTACAAAGGAATTTGTGGCTATTTCAGGAGTACAATCAGGGATGAGGGAGTTGTTTCCTTGTGGTGGGAAAACATTACCAATGTCATCCATTACTTTCCCACGCGAGTTGGCAACTGGCTTTTGTTTTATTCCGTTAGTTATTTTTTTTATGTAATTTATTCTTAACAATAATGATTTTGAGTTTTGCCACAAGCTTTGAACTTTGCCTTTAAAGATTACTTCAAGAGACTTTTCAATTTTAAGAATGATAAGGATGGCTATGGGTGGTGGTTTGGTGGTAACTTGGCATCAGGTGGTGCAGCTGGTGCTACCTCCCTCATCTTTGTCCACTCCCTAGATTATGCTCAGACCCATCTTGCCAATGATGCCAAAACTACAAAGAGGGAAGGTAAGAGGCAGTTTAATGACCTAATAGATGTCTATGAGAAAATACTAAAGTCTGACGGCACTGCTTGATTGTACCATGGATTCAATATTTCTTGTGTTGAAATCATTATGTACCATGGTCTCTACTTTGGACTATATGACTCCTTGAAGCTAGTTATCCTTACTAGAAAGCTGTAGGTCAATATTTGTCTTTATTTGCTAGTTTGTTTTATTTATTAAAACTTGATTCAAGATTTCTCTTCTTGCCATTGGCATGTATAATATTTGAGTAGTATTTGAAAGTTGACATTTTGGTATTCTCTTGGGATCATTGAATCTCCTACATGAAGAAATCATGTCACTTGATCATTATTTCAGTTAGAGAGAAATTTTAACTTTATTTTTATTTTTTTATTTATTCGGTGTTCAAAGTCCCTCTTTTAAAGACAATTAGGCAGTTATAAAGTAATAGTAATAGGGTGATTTAAGGATGAGGCCAATATTCTGGAAGTTATAGCACTTTTTGCAGGTTTTGTAAACAGAAATTCTTGTTTGTAGTAGTTGAGAAGATAAAAAGCTCGTTCCTTGATAGTGTGTATATGCTTTATCAAATTGTAGATTGATCAATTTGATTCACACAGTTGGCTAATTAAAATTGTAGAATTTTGGGAGCTAAACAAACGCAACAGAAACTAACTAAAAACCTCCAAGATCCAAGTGAAATAGAGTAAATCAAGTGTTTGAAATTTTTATATCCAGTTGGCTGGAATCTTTCACCCAACTGTTGAGTTAAATTACAAACTTGAACAGTTGACGTGTTCAAGCTCTCTACAGTATCCATACGAACCTCTCAAATCATCATGCTTTTACTACGTTTCGGCAAGTGCGTTCCATTTTATGCCTACAATGCTAACTTGCGTCCTCCAAGAAAAGGTAAAAAGAGAGTGCAGCTGGAACTTTTCAGAACCTTTCTAATTTTATCCTTTGGGAGACTAGGGCTGGGGCTGTAAAAGTTCTTACTATATGATGTATATATAGTAAGGCTAAACTCCCAAGCCTAATGAGTTTCAAAACTCTAATATAATAAGGTTTAATTTCGGGCTTTATAATTATTCAACCTTTGAGCCAATTATTAATCCAAAATTATCATGAAACCAAAACCAAACAATTTGGCCCATGCACTTAAACAATCTAATTGGTTATAAGTGTGTGACCCAATAGGCTCCTATCACATTGGTAACAATCATAAATCAAATTTATGATCATAAATAATAAGTGGTGTCTAGCAACACATCATTGCTACCTAAGTGACAAGATAGTTGGTGATTTGACTAAACCTCTATGATCATTATTCGTATATATCTTTGTCCCTTTGTCCAAGACATCAAGACCGAGCACGAGGCATGGAATGTATCACCCTTGTACAACCCAATCTAAGGTTTCTTAATTTTTTATTAAACTAACTAAAACTGATGACTTTGAAATCCCTTACCAACTTATCCGAGTATGGCTATGCATTTCCTCAGTCTCACTCAATCAAATGGCTCAAAGATATCACTTCCATTACATAAGAGAGACAAATCTCATCTTGATCATACAAAACCCTCCACATGATATGTGGCATACCTAATGACCACTTACATATTCACTCAGTTACGAGCAACAAAAGAAAGTATCAAAGTATATGACTCATATGTAGGGAACCTTGATAACCTTAGGTCAAAGGACTACATATACCATTATCACTATGAGAATTACTTATGATACTCATATAACAATCCATGTAGCGTTCTCATGGTGGGTCGGTCCAGTACATAAGTTCTCCAACTTATACCCATATTTAGATTACATATTTCATATTAGTCCTCACACATGCTAGTCTTTTATGTATTATTGCAACCCATTCCATAATAATACTAGACCAGGACATTTAAGAATACTATTATTATAGAGTTATAATTATATCTGATTATGTCATCTAGAAACAAAACAACAAACACAATTACTAAATTAATGCATTAATAAAATATCATAACTCAATATACAAAATACAATTATCTCATGATTGACTTTTAGACACAATACTAACAAAAATCTCTTGAATAAATGATGCATAATGTTAGATCATTAGATGGCATATTGTTTCCATAATTTCAGGATAGTTTCTTCGCTAGTTTCACCCTCACGAAGGGGGCTGGCCTTGCTTCCTACCCAATTGACACTGTGCGCAGAAGAATGATGATGACTTTTGGTGAAGTAGTGAAGTACAAGAGCTAGTTTGATACATTCTATCAGATCTTGAAGAACGAAGGTGCCAAGTCCCTCTTTAAGGTGCTGGAGCCAACATTTTCCGTGCTATTGTTGGCACTGGTGTGCTTGCTGGTTTTGATAAGTTGTAGCTGATTGTGTTTAGTGAGAAGTATGGATCTAGGGGTGCTTAAACCAGTTTTTCTTGGTAGATTTAGATATCGATGAAAAAATTTGATTACAACATAAGAATTTCATCAAATAATCTAGCTTTTATGGCTATTCACTCCTCTAGAACAGTTTACTTTTGTTGACAGAATTATTGTTTCCTAAGAACTTGTTGAGAAATGTACCAAATTACCGCCTCCAATTCTAGGAGATTTGATGAATTAAAGGTTATTCAAAATTACCAGTTTATTTTCCCTGTTCCCAAAGTATTACAACCTTGTTCAAAAATTTTGTTTGTTGGAGAAGACAAATGCAACAAAACCACATATTTAATCAAAAAAAGGCAAAAAGTTTATATTTGAAAAGATATGGATTAACTAATTCTTTATAAAGAGGAAATTGAAATTGAACACTTGTAAGTCAGAAAAATTTGTCCTTGGACATTATTGACTATATCTAGAAATTCAAGTACAGCCAATAACACTACTTTAATTATTCTTTTCTTCATGTGGTATTACAAATAATCATAGTTTTATTATTAGTTCCCTAATTTTAATATTTTTGAAATTTTTTTATTTTAGTTTGTTTGGTGGACGAGTTGAACACGTGAAAAAGTTATTTTTGGATTTTAATTATAGCTTGTTCGGTGGGTTTGCATTTCAATGTTATTGTGTTCATTTTACACGTTTGTATATGAAATGTTTTATTTATGGATGAAGTAAAAATTCAGTTATACTGAACCATTTGATATGCTGGTTAGGTTCGATCAGGTTTCAGAGCTATATGGGTAGGATTTGGTTTCAAAGTGTGAAATCCACAATTTATGTACGCGGGATAGGGTCAGGTTTTGGTGCTAGTGGAATCTGCCCTACAAACACCCCTAATTAGTAATACTCCATCTATCTTAAAAAGGATGAGCTATATTTTTTTTAGGTTAACCCTAAAATGTTGAATTATTTCACTTTTTAGAAAGTCCTGAATATCCAATTTATTTCACTAACATCATTTAAACTCTTACTACAAAATATGAAAGAAATCTTTTCTCTATTTAATTCTCATTTAAATTTTCTTAGATCGTATGAGATTTTTTTCACTTAATCCACCCCCTAATGTAGATTGATTTCATTTTATCGCGTAAGTTATTACCACAATGATTAGAATAGTAGTAAATCTTGAGTTATGATACCATGAAAAGAATTTAACACAAAATAGTGGAGAAACCTCAATTACAATATAAAACATATCTGACCATTTTACTTGGATCATGTGAGATTTTCTATTTAATAGGTTATTTACTGTATTTCTTACAATTAAATGGTAGCCCACCATAGATCAAGCATGATTTACCAAAACATTAGTTAGAAGTAATTATCATTTTACATTCATTTATTTGAATGATTTACATTTAGTATGTTATTCCAACAAATTATGAATGATGGTTTGCCAGTCTTGGGAAAGCTTCAGAAATGGGGGATTTCTTTGGCTAATAGGTGTGTTTTTTGTCAAAATGATACTAAAACCATATAGCACATTTTCTTTTCTTGTGCCATATCAAAGCAAATTTTGGGCAAAGTGGCAGTGTGTTTGGAGATGCAAGTGGATGACAGTGTCTAGAATTGCAGAAAGTTTGCCAAAGAGACTCAAGGGAAGCATGTTATTAGGAAGATTAAATGTACAGGTACTTTTGCTATGGCATATCATATTTGGAAAGAAAGAAATAACATGAGCCATGACAACAAACCAAAAAATATTGATAAGGTTGTGTGTTGTATTAAAACTAACATTTGTATTTGGGCTTCTATGATCCCTTTTTGTCATCTTCTAGCTTCTAGTTAGTGTAAAAAGATTTTAGGTTTGTAAGGTTTTGTTTGTGTCCTTTAGGATGCCTAGGAGTATTTGTAATTGAGGTTTTTGCATAAAATGATATTTTGCTTTGGCCTCAAAGGATATAATATATTTTTTATGTATTGACCATTTTAACTTACATTTTTTTTAATTATTTTTCCTTATTTGTTTATCATTCATTTCTTATTTTGTTTGCAATTTCTTTATTTATTTTTTTCTTATATATTTTCAAATTTTTAGTTCCTTTTAATTAAGTACACCATTTTTGTTTTTAAAATTGGCTTTTATTCTATTTTTCTCTTTATCCCCACAATTTTGAAAATTTATTAGAGTAACTACTAAAGCCACGAACCATGATACAATGAATTTTCTAATGCTAAAGCAAAAGAAATTATAATGATCATTTCTAAAATAAGATAAAAACTTTAAAATACTTCTCCTTTGAATTAATATATGATTAGTGATTTTCTCATAATTTTCTATTTATATATTCTATTATTAATTACTCATTATTTAAGATGTCTTATATAACAAAATGCTTATTAATTTCCTTAAATTGAAAAATGCACTAATTTTTTTTATTTGTTGAACTAATAGACAAAAATGTTAAAACGAATAATTCTTTGCTTATGCTTTTCAAATTTTTGTTATGCCTAATATGTGACTTGTACATTAAAATTGAATATTGGAATCACACACACACACACACACACATACACATACACACACACACACACACACACACATAAACTAGTACATCTGAGATGATACAATATTGTCCCAGTATTGTACCATACCGTTTAAAAAAGAGTTCGTTATCCGGTATGAGATTTAAAACATTACTAAAACCTACAAATTTAGTTAATTATTTTACAATTATAACTTGCAAACTAAAGCAATATATTTCTCTTTTCAAATCAACATCAAATTTACAAAATTAACTATTATTGATTTTACATATTTTAGTGCTAGCATTTACCTCAAAAAATTATATGATTTTTTCATTAATTTAATTTCAACAAAAATTGGGCAAGTAACTATCTTTCACATTTATTAATTTAAAGATAAAGAAACACCTTGATTCCTACTTAAACATTAATAAGAAAAAACTATAATCGTTATTATAAGTTTATTAAAAATATCTTATAATTATTTTATTTAAATAAAAAAATATTTAAAAAATAGAATGATTTCTAATGCATTCTTCAATTAAGGATATTAATAATCTTAAATACCCATTAATAAATGAATAAATATATAAACTTAATATTACGGCATAATGACCAATGGTCCACTAATTCAAATCAGAAGGATTTAATAATAACTTTGAGAAAAGTATTTTAAAAATAAAAATAATGTTCTTAATTGGAGGTTAATAAAAAATGAAAATGTAAAAATAAAAAATGTGCACAAACAATAAAAAGTAAGTAGATATTAAACCATAAGGAAAAATCATTGAAAAAGTAAGTTAAAAGGAACTATATATAAAAATATACTATGTCGTTGGAAAACTACAATCTATGAAGCAATTTATACGTTAAGGAGAAGTCTTACACAATAGCTAAAAGCTAGGCCTCAAAGTGTAATTAATCCATTGGTTACAACCTTCAAAATAGACATTAGGAGGTAACTGTACGTTTATTGAAACCCCAGGGATTGTTTAAGAGATTTTTGAATAAGAGTGGGATAAGTTTAATTTTCACTAAACCTCAGGGAGTATTTTGTAATTCTCCCAAATTTTCAAGCCTATGATGCATTGAACATAGACTTCTAAGCAAGGGTCGCATTAAGATACAGGAAATTCATGAGGCCGTCAACCGTTATAGTTGATGGCAAAAGTTGAATATGACATATAGCCTAGCCTACCCTAAAAAAACTTTAGCTGAGTGATCCGAATGATAGAAAGTAAAGTTTGCTATTCATACTGACAATATTTTTTAAGGTAAACCATGTCTTGGATAATTAACACCCTAGTTTTGCGGACTGCGTAAGTGCGGATAAGGGTGGTAACGGGTGGATTAGGCGCGGAGCCACCACACCTGCCACCCACCTGGCAAGCTTGACGGATAAGAAATGACACCCGTGCCCGTTAACCGCGGGTCACAGGCACCCTACAGATTATCCACCGATGATTAGCAACATGGACTTGCTCTTCTTATTTTTAACATCATAAACAAGGACAAATGACAGATCGATGACTGGGAGGAACGTGAGTCAGCTTGGCAGGGGAACTGAGGTGGAGGTTGCGAGTGGATCTGAGGAAAAAAGAAGTAGAGGGGATGATAGGGTAGTTGCGAAAGGCGGAGACAGGGCTGGGACAAAGGTGGGTAGTAGAAGAAATGGCGGCGCCTATTGATGTCGGCCTAGTAGCTTGAGAAAAAAATGGTGGAGGAGCGAAAATGGGGGAACGTAATAAATAGGAAATTTGGGGGGAGGAAACGAGGGAGGTGGCTGTTTGGAAGAATCGCCATAGAAAGACCAGGCAAAGAAGAAAGAGCAGATGAGTAAAAAGAAGGAACATGGGGCATCGTAGCTTTTAAGGCTATATATTTGTTAAATTACATTTTAATCACTTGATTTATTTATTTATTTTATCTTAGTCTTTTATTTTAACAAGTTACAATTAAATTATTTACAAACAAAGAAAAATTGTGATGAATTACAGATGTCATAGATCAACTATTGGGCCGAAATTAAATTCCATGACTTATATATAAGTGCAATTATCATCAAATATCTCCAAATCCTTTATCCATGACTTATATATCTACAAGTTGCGGATTTTATCGTAACCTATGTCATCCTAACTGCGGAGCAAGCATCCTCAATAAAATGGACCAAGTGCGAACTTTTCGAAGTCCAACCTCTCCGCTGTCTCTCCTACGAGCTTCCTCTCGAACCATAGCGAGACGCGGAGACGTCCGAAGAACCACCACAGCAGCCGCCGGTCGTCTTTTTGCTGGTAAGAACTCTGATGAAACATTCAAGCGCCATAGTTATGAGAATCCTATTCCTTGATCTGATGTCTTGGTCTTTTGTTTTTGTTTTTGTTTTCCTTTTGTAATCGTTTTCTTGTATTCTTCTGATCTACTCCGATCTTGTCTGTGGAGTTTTAGCATGTCTGTTTCTCTATCAGATCTGGTGGTTTACTATCTCTTTTGTTTATCTGTAGAGAAGTGAAGTGACTTGCTTTTGGAATGGTTTGGATTCATTTTGTTGTATATGATCTGTTGTTCAGAGGTTTATAGGTTGTAGATCTTGTGCTTGGTTTGGTAGATCTGTCAGTATAACATTATTCTGTTCGAAGAAGATCAATGTGGACCGCTGGTTTGATTTTAGGCACATTCTTCTATTTTTCGTAATAAACAAAAAAAAAAGTTTTTGACTGATATGGTTGAATGATTTTCCTTTTTACAAGTGTGCGGTGAGTTTGATTATGCTTGGATAGGTGGGTAAGGACTTATGATGTCAGTATGCATGAAACTGTTCTGGAGTTCTGTTAAGAGATTTTTTGGTTAAAACCAAGTTATTGAAAGAAAACTTTCGTGGGTTTATGCCTGAAGCTTTTTCTGATTAGATTCTCTTTAAAAGCTCTGTACTTTGATTTGGAACATCTTAACACAGTTCCCTTGTCAGGTTTGTCATTGAACCTGAAATCATAAACCATTTGATGAGCTCATTTTCTCTATTTATCGTTTTTTTTTTGGGAAGGGGGGGGGGGTTTGGAGAAATGTTTGTACATAATTCTGTTAGAACTGTTTTACTGAGTACTATGCTATTTCTCACCATTTTTGGCTGAACTCTAGCATGTTTTCCTTAATTGGCTATGAAGAATTGATACTCAGCTTTTGGCTCATTTAAACCTTGTCACTGGCCGCCTCAATTTTGTTCATATGCTTTCCATGTATTAAAATCTTGTATGCTACATATATCTCAGATTAATGTTTAGCTTGGTTTGGCTGTTGGCCGTTCAGAAGTACCCCGCAAACTTATCTCTCACGTTATTGCATTGTTTATGGGCCTTTGCAGAAAAGTTGCCATGGATCAGGAGCGACATCCAACAGTTATGCAGAAGATGGGCAGCCATCTCCATCAGTTCAGTCTGTCCCAAGATGTGAGGGGGATTGCTGCACCTCTTAGGAGGTCTTACGGGAATTACTCCAATGCTGCTTTGCAGTACCCACTGGTGCAAGCTTGCCGTGCTACCAATGACCTATCTATGGTTACATCAACTGCATCCCCTGTTTTTGTGCAAGCCCCTTCTGAGAAGGGGTTGGGCGGCTTTGCAATCGATTTTCTTATGGGTGGAGTCTCAGCTGCTGTGTCAAAAACAGCTGCTGCTCCAATTGAGCGTGTCAAGCTGCTAATCCAAAACCAAGATGAAATGATTAAGAGCGGAAGGCTGTCTGAACCATACAAAGGAATTGGTGACTGTTTCAGGCGTACAATGAAGGATGAGGGAGTTGTTTCCTTGTGGCGGGGAAACACTGCCAATGTCATCCGTTACTTTCCCACACAGGTTGGCAACCGGTTTTTCTGTTTTTTTTTTTTTTTTGTAATTTTTTTTATGACGTAATTTATCAGTAGCACTTATTGTTGTGTGTTTTGCCACAGGCCTTGAACTTTGCCTTCAAAGATTACTTCAAGAGACTTTTCAACTTTAAGAAAGATAGGGATGGGTACTGGTGGTGGTTTGGTGGTAACTTGGCATCAGGTGGTGCAGCTGGTGCTACCTCCCTCCTCTTTGTCTACTCCTTGGATTATGCCCGGACCCGGCTTGCCAATGATGCCAAAGCTGCAAAGAAGGGAGGTGAGAGGCAGTTTAATGGCCTGATAGATGTCTACAGGAAAACATTGAAGTCTGATGGCATTGCTGGATTGTACCGTGGGTTCAATATTTCTTGTGTTGGAATCATTGTCTACCGTGGTCTCTACTTTGGACTGTATGACTCCCTGAAGCCAGTTGTCCTTACTGGGAAGTTGCAGGTCACCCTTTGGCCCCATTCTCTAGTTTGTGTTATTATTTTAGTTGGTTTCGTGTTTACCTATTGTTGGCATTGATGATATTCAGGTCATGTTCTTGAAGCTGACATCTTGATTTTCTTTTTCGACCTTTCTAATCCCATACATGTAGAAAATTCATGATGTTTGATGAGCATTTTGGCTAGATAGTATTTGCAGCTACATTTTTGTTGAAATTGTCTCTTTCACATAGAGTTGCGTGAAAGTAGTAGAGGTGATAAGGAATGAGTATCACTGTGTTGGTAGTTTTAACAAAACTGTAACTCTTAGAAACTGGAATTGCTTGTTTGAGAGAGTTGAAAGATGAAAGCTAATTGCCTCTTAATGGTATGTGTGCCATCCTATCAAGGTAAATTCTTTCTAGGCACTCTTAGATTCGATAAATTTGATTCACGGTTGCTGGATGAGATGACTCTTGATTAAGTAATACATAGCATCTGTCACATTGGAATGCTTTGTAACATATTTTTTTTCTGTAATTTCAGGATAGTTTCTTTGCTAGTTTTGCCCTTGGTTGGCTCATCACAAATGGTGCTGGCCTTGCTTCCTACCCAATTGACACTGTGCGCAGAAGAATGATGATGACTTCTGGTGAAGCAGTGAAGTACAAGAGCTCATTAGATGCATTCTCTCAGATCTTGAAGAATGAGGGTGGCAAGTCTCTCTTTAAGGGTGCTGGAGCCAACATCCTCCGTGCCGTTGCTGGTGCTGGTGTGCTTGCTGGTTATGACAAGTTGCAGGTGATTGTTTTCGGGAAGAAGTATGGATCCGGTGGTGGTTAATTGTATTTGTAGGTTTCTTTACCATTAGCTATAGATGTTGATGAAAAATATTGATTATGAGTTGAGTTTTTCTTCAAATAATTCAGATTTTGTGGGGAGCCACTCCCTAGAACAAGCTAGTTTTTTCGGAAGCTTTTCTTTACAAGAACACATTGAGATTGGTGAATTCCATCTAACCGATGGTTGGAGTTTTGATGAATTCAGGCTATTTAATAATTCCTAGTCCTTTCATTTTCCGTGCTTGTTGAGACAGTTGGGCTAATGCTAGATGGTCGTAGGTTTCTACTGGTATGGCCTATCTTCGCAGGTTGGCTGTTTAGGTTGGGGTTGGCCTGCGTTTCTGATTATTCTGTCGTTGCACTTTGATGGGAGCCCGCCACTAGGGCGCTTGTGTAAGACTCAAGTCATTTGCTCTCTTCTATAAATGATATATAATACATAGTTTTGAAGCTGCGATCAATTATCGTACCATGAGAATGGCATTAAGAAAACCCTATTTTCACATGGATGGACGGCCTTGATGGGTTTGTCGTGTTCTGTCATTTGTGACGTAACTGTAACCCATGGTGCTTGGATGGATCTGTTGCGTCTGTCATCTGTGACGTAACTGTAACATAACTATAATCCATGGCATTAAAACACCTGTTCCTGTTCACGGATTGGTAAAGGTGGAGGCTAGATGCTATTTGATCAATACTATCTCACGGCATCTAGATGAGTCCGTCTCATATGTCATCTGCGATTTAATTATAATACATGACATTGATCCATCTATTCAAGGTTGATAAAGGAAGAGATTGTACACTATTTGATTAGTACTATTTGAAGCTTCTGTGGTTAGACTTAGATAAAGTTGTCGGCCATAGAACTTGATTAAGATGGCACTTACAAGAGCCAGTTCTCCTAAAATAGTAAAATATCTGTAATTTTCTTCAAAATATGACTATATTCTTTAAGACTTCATCAAGATTTTCTTATGAAGATGGTAATTTAATGAAACATATATTTTGACCCCTCCTGATAAAAAAAATTTGATCTACTCTGGGCCACGATGGTAAAAGAAAATGGTGCAAGTTCCTGAGGAAGCGACATGTATTGACGGTTTGGAGAGCGAGATATTGTCCCTTTTAATAATCGAAAACTCTTTGAATTGCTAGTTAAAGAGCATGACTTGCACTTCTTACACGAACAATGGATGCAAATTGCAGTTGCCGAGTAGGATAGAGACCAGCGATGATGGCAGCCACTATGGCTTCGGAACAAAATACTCAATATATCAGATGGAAAAAAAATTAGAGAAATTAGAATTGATGAAGAAATTTATAAAAAAAAAAAAAAAAAAGGTTATTGTTACTTTCTCGCTTTCAAAATGTTTGTAAGCTTTTATTTTTTTAAAAAAAAAATATTAGTGTTAGGACACATGAGCATTTCTCGCTTTCAAAATGTTTGTAAGCTTTTATTTTTTTAAAAAAAAAATATTAGTGTTAGGACACATGAGCATTTGTTTCTCCAAAGTTATCATTTTGACAAATAACACTCTTATTTTTAATTTCTTTTGAAAATTGAGGAATGATTATACTAAATTTGGATGAGAGCCCAAAGTTAAACCTAATAAAGAATGAATTAGAAGAAATTTTCAACATGTTTTAACTTCAGAGAGCTAAACTATTTTCTATTCTTCTTTGAATTGCCTACTTCCTCTCTTTTTTGTGCATCCAATCAGATTTGAATCTCATTCAAAGGCCGATCGATTGATTTACTGTTATTATTCCACCTGATTAACCATCATCATCTCTTTGTTCGCCATCTTTTCCTCCGCATCCTCCTCCTCCTCCATAAAACTCTATAATTACCATTAATAGGAGTATCATTTGGTTTATCTGGTGCTTAATAGAGGACAGATTCAGATGATCCGTTTTTGTGTTAGTGGATCAAGCAAAACATGAAAAGTGGTAAAATATAGGTGGGTGAGACATTTCTGGATAATGGATAGCGTGATAATGCCCTTTTATTTTTTTTGTCTGTCCAAGTCATCATCCACAATTTGTACTTGAATGGTTTGTTATTGCAACAAAATGTTGGTATGCTAGTCTAACAAAGTTTATTCTCTATTTGGATTTTTTTCTAACTATTTTTGAGTTACCATCCCCAAATTTATTCTAATTTATATAAAAAGTTCAACTTGATCCGATTTTCTTCTTCTAATTCATTGTCGCATAAATGAGTAGCCATTTTGATGGCCAATATGTTGTCTTTCTTGTTTTTTAAAGTCTTATTCCGTTGGTTTGTAAGATGTTGTTTGACTTATTTTTCACTTGAATTGAGTGTTTTTTTCATCAAAAAAAAAAAATAAAGAAAGAAATTTTTAGTTGCTTCGAAATCAGGACTCGAGTCCAAGTTTTTATGTATCTTTTCTCCTATTTTAGAACACATTCATATACATTAAGTGCAAATTTGGGAAAAAATTCTATAACTAGACATAAATGACAAACATTTTAGGACAAAAATAAATAAGAAAATGGATAAATATTTTAAGATGGAAATAGTATTAATTTGGTTTTGACATTTTAGCTGAACTGACTAGGGGTGAGTATTATTATTATTATTATTATTATTTAAGCAAAACTAAATTTCATGTTTGATTATTGGATCATACATTTGAAACTAAATAAACTGAATAGTAATAAGCATTTTACTATTATCCATAATGAACCTACATAAATAAAATTATTTTTGACCAATTTTTATCATTATTCATATTAACCTACATATATAAAGTTATTTTTTACTAATTTTGAACTATATGTTGTCTATTTTTTGGTATGAGACGTAAAAATTTTAATATTTATGTTATTTTTTTCATTTACTATGTGTCTAGGCGTTAGCAAGAGAAATCGAATAAACTAAACTGAATAAACTGAAATGTAATTCGAACGATTTGGATATATTATAACATGTAGTTCAAATAATTGGGATACACTTTATAAAACTTGAAACTAATCTAATCATTATATTTGGATCAGTTTCAAATTAAATCAGCTAAATTCTCACCCCTCCAAGTGCCTCTAGAATAGATTTAAGAGATAATTACAATTTACCCCCTGAGGTTTATGTGAAATTACACTTTGCCCCCTTCTGTTTTAGAAATATATATTTTACCCCTTCTTTTTCAATACAGTCTGACAGTAACTTTTGAAATCTTAATTTAGACATTACAATAGCCATTTTTTAGTAATTTCAATTTATATGGTTTTTTTTTACAGTTAATAGACATTTTAAATTATTAGTTTTTCTTTCTGTATTTTTTTAAGTTTTTAAAATAGTAAGTTTTAAGTGTCAATTAATTATAAAAACAATACTATATAGATTGAAATTACTTGAAGATGCCAACCGTACAGTCTAAATTAAGATTTCAGAAGTTACTATTGGATTGTATTAAAAATGTAAGAGATAATGTGTATATTTTTAAAATAGGAAAAGTAAAGTGTAATTTCACCTAAACCTTAAGAAGCAAATTGTAATTAACCATAGATTTAATGCCCAATACAAGGGTGCTTTTGGACTTGCTCCTATTTGAGCACTCAAATAGCTCATCTTTCTTGTAGCAAAACTAGTTTTAGATGGGGTCCTTGCCTCCAATTTAGAGAAATATCTACCTCATATTATTAATTTGTATGAGAGTGTGTTTGTAAAGGGTAAATAAGTTATTGATAATATGTTGATTTGTAAAAAGTTATTGAGGTTCATAAGTTGACATTTAATATTTAGAATAGATACGAGGTATAAAAGGCCTGCGCGTTGCGTCAATCACATAATACCACAACATTAAGCAAAATAATAATGAAGAAAAACAATAAAAATATTATGGGGACCCAAGGAGAAAATGTAAAAACCTTATGTAATCAGAGTTTAACAATTAACTTAGGAAAATTTAAGAAAAAAAGCTCTATTTCACTAAAAAAAAATAAACCATAGTGACCAATGTTTTAGTTTAGAAAACAACACACCATAAAAAGAAAAAAAGAACCAAGAGATCAAATAAAAATACTATAATTAAATAGTTACTAAGTTTAGGGCCCCAAACATCAAGCTGATCAAACTCAGGGTCTAACATGGGAAACAGAAACAATGCAGGGATTGGAAACCCGTTTAACAAAAAAGAAACATGAAACAAAATGAAGGTGGGAGAATATTAAGATAGGCCCTCAAAATGCTATTGTCTTTCAAAAATCTACTCAAACTTCTAAAAGAAACAATCACTTAAAAAAAAGAATCAGGTGAAAGAGCGGGCCGCAGCCTAGCCAACACCAAGGGCAAATAAAAAATGCAATGTAACTTATTTGTAGAGATGAACAGTGATCAGTAAACAGGTTTTAGAATAAGTATAATTCGGTGCACCCATTATATAGCACTACACCTCTACTTTTATGATATTTATGAAATTACCACTGCGCCTTAAATAATATATCTTAGAAAATAAACAATACACCATATAAAACTGTCATCGAGACTCAAACAACATATTTTACAAAATGAAGTGTACCTTTGCAAGATTACCATTGTATAATGAATAGCACATCATAGTCAATGAACAACACTTTGCAGAACAATGCATTTATCCAAATGAAACAACATTTCTTACAAAATGAACATTACTATTATGTATTGAATTGCATATCTTACGAAATGAATAACACTTTATAAAACAGCAAATTTATCTAAATGAAACAACATTTCTTATGAAATGAATAATACTATTGTGTATTAAACAATATATCATACGAAATGAACAATACTTTACTGAACAACACATTTGTTTGAATGAAACAATATTCTTATTGAATCAAACAACATTATTTATAAACAATATTTTACAAAACATTACTTTTATATGAATTGAACAACACTTATTAGGAAATAAACAACTTTTTACAAAATAACACATTTTATAGAATAGACAGTACTTTTTACCGAATGGAATAACATATTACAGAATAGTATAATTTTATAAATTAAACAACACTTCTTATTGAACAAAACAACATTATTTACAAACAATACATCGTAGGAAATGAAGCAAACTATTTATATATAATGGTGGATTTATAAACTATCGACTTAGGTTTTACAGTTTAAACAAGATTAAACACCCATTTTTTTTATGCTTAATTGGTTGGACTTCATTGCCATCTATTTGCCAACAAGTGATATCAAAGCAAGAATTTTGTTAGATAAGTGATCAACGCTAAGTGTGTTCTTATAACTCAACTCAACCCATGGTTTAGGAAGGACTAAAAGTAAGTGTAGACTCAAATGCTACTTTTCCTATGATTTAATAGGCTCTTGGTAGGCCAGGTGGACTTTGGAATAAGTTGAAATAGAAGACATTATGCATTTGAAGGGTGGGTAAAAAAGACAAAAAAATACAAAAATCTTGAAAAGGTCATTGATGGAAAAATAAAAGATTATGATAACGTAACAGTTTGTTATGCCTATTTGATGGAGACACATACATGACTGTGCATCATTATTTCCCCAGAATAAAATTTGTGGTAGTTTCTACCTAATAATGCTATTATCTGCATTTTCAATTAGGTTCTTAAACGGGGACACTACTATGAATGATGTTCTTTTTTTTTTTCTTTAACACAAAACTATTACTATTATTTTGTATTGAAAAGGATTGCTTGACACGGCCCATTACAGGCCTGCCCAGTAAGCCTATGAGAACTTGTTCTACACTAGTCATAATTGATTAATTGATTACATGTACATTAGGTGAAACCTTTATGCTTCTAGTTAATTAACCTACTATGCAATCATGCATGGATAAATGCTTTGACTTGAATGATTAAATAGGTAATAAAAACATAAAACATTGCCATGGCATTTCATTAAAACCAAATATCAAAACTGTCAAAGTATACAAAGCATTTATATGATTAACTACACATAATCAACCGCATATAAGCATCCAAATAAAAGTAGAATATATTCATACCCAAGAGCAACTCTAGAGTACATTAATCATACATTAACATTGGAGGTAAACTAGTGTATGAAAACTATACACTGAACAACACTACTAAAACTCATAACTAGCTCCCACCTTATAGCAACTCCCGGTGGCAAGCTCCGAAACCTTCCTTTATGCTTTACTAGCCTTTGTCAGCCAAATAAACAATTGTAGTTAATACCGTCATGTAACCAATAATAGAACCACGAACTAGAATCATAAAGATTCAAATAAACTAAATACTTACTCATGAGTCTAGCTCAACAACCCTTAATGGTTGTCGGCTTTATAGAGCATATCTACACAACAAAGACTAGGGGGGAGTGAGAATCAATGATTCTTAGTAAGAGATATTTCAACCTACAAGAAAAATACTGAGGACACATATATATATATATAATAATGAAGTCTACTATGCGTGCTTGCACTCTAAGGGCCAACATATGCGTATATATTCAACTCCTTTAAGACCATTCCTCATTCTAATCCTCTCACGGACGTCACTCCGTGCCTAGCAAGTTCTGGCCCATAACTCACTCCTAGTAAGCCTTTGATTACCGACGTAGTAACTTTAACCTTCCCTTAATTATTATGTAGGTGAACATAGTGGATGCACCTCGCTTGAGTCTCAAAGAACTCACTATGTATACTAAGCCTCCACATAGTGCCTCAAGTCTTTAGACTTGCCTAGGTCACTTGTGTACTAATTTTCCACCTTAAATCCCTGCCAATAGTTCACTGGGCTTTTACTTGTGCCTCAAGTAACCTTGACTAGGCTATAAGTGCACTAAACTTTCACTCAAGGCACATACCTATCCACAATTACTTGGTTTACCCTAGTGGAGAAGCAATGACCATGGTTGGACTCATTTACTAGGTTCTTTAGAACCCACCTAGGTGCATTAATGTTCTTGCATCAGAGCCTCAAATCGAAAGACCTAAGTAGGTTTCCAATGGTACTAAACATTGTACCCGATTAATGGTGCTTATTTGTGGCCAACATGCCTTCACTTTGGCCTGAAATACATCTAAAATTAGGCAATTTCAGGCCTGGTGAAGGTATCAAAATGATAGTACTTTCTTTTATCTTCATGTGGAATCTTGAATTGCCTCAATCAGACACTTGAGCAAAAAGTTATGACAAAAACACTATAGCATGTCAATGTTGTTAAGTGTTGGCGCCTAGGTGCCGAGATCGATACTGTAGTGCCAAAGGCCATTTTGCTTCAAGTTCTAAATGGGGTCTTGTTAGCTACAGTGCTACCTGACGCCAAAGCGCCTGGCCCCCGAGGCTTGAACCTTCTCCTACGTGCCTAAGGTTTTCTGAGGGCTTCCAATGCCTCCCAATGGTCCTAGAAACGCCTCCACTTGCCTCAAACCTACATGTACACTAGCACTAGGCCACAATTCACCATTTTTACCAAGCTTATGATGCATCAAAACACCACAATAAGCAAGGCAACAACACTAGTCCACCCTAACCTATACCATTCACCAGCCTTCACTATTCACAAAACTACTTGAATTCTACCACAAGTAAGCTATGAATGGTATGAAGCATGCATGAATTATTAATCTCTTACCTCAATTACACATTACTTAGCAAGCATCAGGCATTATAAGCCAAGAATTCCAAGTTCCAAGGCTCCATTGAGGATTTTTTTAGGTTCCAAGCAACACAAGGCATATGGCACCAAATTAACATTAACCCAACAAAACCCATGCTTGATTAAGCTCAAGAAACATGAAAACTTCAAGAACAATGACTTACCTCACGAATTCATGCAAGCCCAAGCTTGAAAATGCCTTAACAAGCTTCAAAATCACAAAACAAGACCAAGGCAAGCTTCTATCCACTTGGGCACCAAGAAAAGCTTCCAATTTTGCTAATAAACCAAGAAATTGAAGTGGATTGAGAAAGAGATGGAGAGGGCAAGAGAGAGCTTCAAATTTTAGGGCTAAAATGGGTGAATAGTGGCCGCCTTAACCCTCTAACAAGTTTATAAACCAATAAACATCCCCTATCCCCAAACTTCTTAAGTTTTTGCAAAAGAACCCCTTCCCTAAATAGTAACTAAGGTAATTAAAAACATAAGCAAAATTTCTACTTTTGGCTTTGGGTTTTAAAAATGTTATTTTTACTACTGGGACTCATCCTGACCCTTCAGGGTGGAAAATGACCATTTTGCCCCTACGTAAATCTAGTGCCATAAACCACTCAGAATGAACTAAACTTTTAATAAATTATTTGACCTTGCAAATTCACCTCTAATTAAGGTATTTAAGCTAGGGATTTATGAACTTACCCTACTCACCAAGCATTCCACTAGGAAGGGTATAACATTCTCCTCACCTCGGAGAATTTGGTCCTCCAAATTCAATCTCCTCACCTTAAGACACTATCCTAGGATATAGTGACAGCGTATCTTAAACAAACCTACTAAGGGGTGTTTGTCACACAGCATCCCACTTGGTGACAAACTTCCCGACTCACTCAACTAATGCTGCCCCAGCACTTGAGTCGGGCCCTATCTCGTATAGGTACTAGAGCCAATGCCATTATTTGTGTTCAGACCAACAGTATTCCGATTACTGCTCAATATTCTCCCTACCTTACCCTAACCTTACTTAGTCTAAACAGCCTAGTACAACCTCGATCTTGAAGACTATGGTATGGTCTTTTACTACCCTTAGCTTATTTGCGTTGTTAAAGGATTTCCAACTACTTAACCTGTCCCTGAATCTGACGACCATAACCAATCTTTGTGCCGAGTCCTTTAGTGCAAGATAGCTTAACAAGCTTTTGGAAGCTTGCCCATTAACCTTACACTAACAGGATCTTACAAAAAGCTTGGCACCAACAAATTTCCTTCACTATCTCTTGTGTGCCAAAACCAACTAGTGTAAGCTCACTTAACAAGTTAAATCGGTCTGTTAACACTCACATTGGAAAAGTTCCACTCTAGGTTCAGCACTCATGCTCCTGTACCAAACCCCTTAGTGCAAGCTAGCTTAACAAGTATGAAACTTGTCCACTAACTTTCACATAATCAATTCCTTGCTTTAGGTTTGGTACCCAACAACTTCTAACATTTACTAGACTAGGTGTGTCATAAGTGTACTATGGCCTCACCACATACACCACTAGCACCTTAGGGCATACTTCGCTCTAAGCTCCACTATAATTTAGGGCTTTTCCGAATTGGTGAACTTCCAAGAGTTGCAAGTCCCAGCCCACCCTAAAGTACAAGTCTTCAAATGCTTCCTTTGGATGGCCTCTATGTATTAGGCATACTGGTGCACTGGGCGGGGTACCCATACACCACCCGATCATAATGATTCTACTACTTTCACTACTCTAGATCCTTTTACACCTAAATGCCTACAAGAGAAAACCTATTTGGCACGAATGCCAAGACCTCAAAGCAGCTAGCAGCCTTTGTGCCTTATCCATGCCCCCTCAACTCAGGCCACCTAATACTTGGTGATTTAGCTACCGATAGGCTACCCAAGTCGAAGGTCTTAACGCTTCAGCTGCTCTTCTTGGAGTATCCTAGGTGCTCAAAGCTTACACACTCAATCTCTTCACTTTCCTGCCTGTGGAACCCAACACCCTATACATGTCGAATTAGGTCTTCGTGTGTGTCATTAATACACTTGCTTATCATCTATCAATAATTACCCCACCCTAGAAGCACTTATGGGTCCTTAGCTAAGTTGCAAGGTACCACTTGAACCTTGGCCGAACTAGGCATCCTTGGTTTTGTAGTCGACTAGACACCTCAACCCATGCACTAGGCTTCAATGTGCCTCCTGTCTTACTCGACTCCTTGACTACCTCCTAGGCTCACTAGCCTCAAACACTATCAAACAACTTCTCGACAACTGTTCCTCACTTAGGCTATGGTTAAAAAGAACCATCTCCACCTTCCATGCTCAACTACTATAGCATAATTACACCATGCTGACCTTTCATCGAGACAATGTACCCTCGGCTTCGCCACATCCACTTAACTTACTCAGTGGGAGAATAAACTTCACCATTTACTTGAGTTAACTATCGGGAGATGGTTAGCCATGGAAAATCACTTGGGTGGCTCATCTTCTAGAACTCCACCTAGTGCTCTAACAATGCACCTCGGGACTGGTTCTATCTTTCGAAGTTGTGAGTCTACCCACTAACCTCAACCAATCTCGCAAATCACAAGCCCTTCATTTTGAAAGTGCCAGGGTCAAGTGAAATGCTTTAACTTTGGGCATTAACTAGCTCAACCAATATCCTCAATGACTAGGCTTCCAACCTTTGACATCTCTCTACTTCGATAAACACGACAGCTACTGAAGTCACAAAATAGATACCTAAGCACAATTGTACCTATACTAAACTTGGCACTTTGATTACTAAGTGATAGCCAAAAGGCTATTACCCTTCAAACTCCCAAGCTCTGACGAGCACCACCCTCAGTAAAAACGAGCATCACCCTTGGTGAAGACGAGCACCAACCTTTAAAAGAGGGTTCATAATCCTTGACCCCCCAACCTTAGTAATCCACCATCATCCTCGGGGAATAGTAGGACGGACTTCGGGAGTACGGTGCGCTCCCACCTTCGGTAAGATGACCTAGCGAGCTTCGGGAAAAGTAAACTCACCATCCTCGGCAGGGGAAAACAACCTCCGAAGGGGATCCTCTGTGCCGAAGGCCGTTCCAAATAACTGGAGCAAACTCGGCAAAAGCTTTCATATCCCGAAGAGGTCTCTTTATGCCAAAGGGGTCTTTTTCACCAAAGGAGTCCTGTCGACAACAAAAATGGTTAAGCAGCCTCTGACACAGAAACCTCGCACACGCCCCTGACACACAGGCCTCCCACAGCCTTGACTTCTGGCCAAAACTGCCTACGGCCAACTGGAGATCCCCATCCCAAAAGGTACAGACCGCATTTGGCTGAACACGTGTCATGATCTGAGCGGGTTGTGTCAAATGGACTTCTCCCAATGCCCTCCTATAAATACTTGGGGAACGACCTTGGTAAGGGGACATGCTGAACTCTTAAGAGAATTCTGCCCTTTACTCTTCAATCATTACTCCTTACTTGCCAAATACTAATTTGGGCGTCGAAGGTTGCTTCCCCGGAAACACACTTCGGGGACCTCCTAACCCCTGTTCTTTTGAGTGTTTCAGACAATCTCATGCCGGAAGTCTCTTCTACCAGCATCTCCATACTAAAAGTCCCTCTCAGACCTACAATGTCGTACAATGAAAATGCTGTCGAGCATCACTAAGTATGACACTTAATTAGGTGGGAGATTACTTCACCTTGTGGTTATATATGAGCCATCTTTTGACTGGTTATAGTAAAATCTCCTTTACAGGCAAACATCAAATGATCATCACAGTGTTCTCAGTCTCACTTAGGACTTAGTCCTTTACCTACTTTGCTAGTTTTACTAGTTGAGTCTCTCTTATTCCACAAGTAAACTTAGTGGCCCTTGACTCCACTTAATCTTAAGATGATGACCTCAGGTCACCAAATATCCCTGGGGTTTAAAGCTAGTAGATGAATAAACCTATCCATCCACTTATCCCCAAATGAGTTCCTTACTTCTTAGTTCTTTTGTGGTCTCACTTGCATTCCACGGTTAGAAATAAAAATTAAAACTTACCTAATTACTTTTGTAGGATCTAACTGAACTACTCCATTGCTCAGCTACTCTAAATAAGTCATCCATTCAACTGCCAATCGTTCGTTATCAACTAGGCCATTGAACTAACTCATGCAAGAAGACAACTTATGAAACTCTAGAACATTTTTAATCTAAGGCATTTAGGCTTCTACTTATGTGATTTCATACACTAACAAATGGGTCCTAGGGTGCCGGGTATTAACCCAATACTTGGTGCATCATTAGGTTATTAATGCACTTGGGTTAGCCCTTAACCCTACTCAGAACTACTACCTAAGAAGCCAAAATAAAACTATGCCAATAAACTAATGCCATAACTTACCAACAAAGTAACTACACTACTAGTGAAAGGTTAAAGACTTACCTTAAACTAGCCATGCACTGCCCGAGAGTTTACTACGGCTACTTATCACACCCAGTTAATGGCTGCCTACTTCAACCACTTGACTAAGTGAAGCAAAACCTGAACCACTGCTCTGATGCATTAGGTTAACTCCTTGTGAAAACAACTATTGGGGATAAACTATCTAGGTTGGTCTTAACTTAACCAAGCCCAAATATGAGACTAGTTCAATGACCATTTGGACCGTTGGCAACACGTCCTAGGTACATATTAAGAACCATGTACTTTTTGCACCCTAGGAGTAAGCCTCTTCTCTTACATGATCCGTTATTGTTCCTTGATTTTAGGTCAACTTTCGTACTATGGGCATGTCACCCATGCTCCTACTAGGTTGGATAAGCCAACCACCACCTTGCAGGCTTATGTCTTCAGCTCGTCTAACTCTCTTTTGAGAGCTGCTGTATTCTGCACCATTTGCCAGTTCCTACCTCAACAATTGTGAAGCACCTTTACATGCTAGCTCAAGGCCTTGGGGAACTCATCTTCAAGCTCCTACTTTTGATAGTAAGTACAAGAGCTTGTCGTTTTGTAGCTTACATGACCAAGTGTTTATCACTTAGGTCAGTGCATCCTTAGGTCTCATTGATGTTGCCTAACCTATTCCAAGTTGATGGGTTTGAGTTCTAATATTTTTGGAGTAATTGACTCGACATTGTAGTAATCCCCCCCTTAGAGGTTTCCATATCCTCTTAGTCTTATGGATCATGTAGTCTACCTTATGTTTGAGGTGTAAAATAACTTCCTAAGATGGTGGTCATATCCCAACTACTTGCATTAAAGTATTGCTATGCCTTGGAGCAAGCCAAACTAACTGCCCCAATGTTGCCACACTAGACTGCTAGGATCCATTCCTGGACCTTAGCATTTGAAAGCACACCTAACTTAGTTTCACCATTACAACCTGTAGCCAAAGCCAGGTGACAACTCACAGACGTTGGTTAGTGCTAACTACCCTAACATAAGGATAATCCACTATATCTCAGTTCTTAGCCTCCAATGACCATGATCGAGCTCTGATACCAAACTAACATGGCCCCTCGCGGGCCTGCCTAGGAAGCATATGGAAACTTGTCTCACATTAGTTATAATTAGCCAATTGATTACATGCACGTTAGTTAAAACCTTTATACTTCTAGTTAATTAACCTACTATGCAATCATGCATGGATAAATGCTTTGACTTGAATGATTAAATAGGTAATTAAAACATAAAATATGATTAACTACACCTAATCAATAACATGTAAACATTCAAACAAAAGTAAACTATGTTCACGCCCAATAGCAACTCTAGAGCACATTACTCATACATGAACATCAGAGGCAAACTAGTGTATGAAAATTATACATTGAACAACACTACTGAGATCCATAACTAGCTCCCACCTTAGAGCAACTCCCGGTGGCAAGCTCCAAAGCTCTCCCTTATGCTTTACTAGCCTCTATCAATCAAATAAATAACTGTAGTTAATACCATCGTGTAACCAACAATAGAACCACAAACTAAAATCATAAATATTCAAATAAACCAAATACTTGCTCGTGAGCCTAGCTCAATAACCCTTAATGGTTACCGGTCATATAAAGCATTTCTGCACAACAAAGACTAAAAGAATAAGAATATATGATTCTTAGTAAGGGATACTTCAACCTGCAAAAAAAAAAAATACCAAGGGCATACATATATATAATATATGAAATCTACTATGCGTGCTTGCAGTTTGAGACCTAACATATGCACATATAGTCAAGTCCTTTGGGACCCCTCCTCATCCTAGTCCTTTTATGGGCGTCACTCCATGCCTAACGAATTTTGGCCCCTAACTCGTTTCTAGTAAGCCTTTGATTATCGACACAGTAACTTTAACGGTTTAACCTTTTCTTAATTGTTGTGCAGGTGAACATGGTGGATGCATTTTAGCCCCAAAGAACTCACTAGGTGTACTAAGCCCCCACATAGTGCCTTAAGTCCTTAAATTTACCTAGGTTACTTGTATACTAAGTTTCTACCTTAAATCATTACCAGGAGTTCACTAGGCTTTTAATTGTACTTCAAGTAACCTTGCCTAGGCTACAAGTGCACTAAACTTTCACTCAAGGCACATACCTATCCACCATTACTTGGTTCACCCTAGTGGAGTGGCAATGACCATGGTTGGACTCATTTACTTGGTTCTTTGACCCATTTAGGTGCACTAAGGTTCTTGCATTGAAGCCTCAAATCGAAAGGCCCAACTAGGCTTTTGATGGTACTAAACCTTGCACCCGACTAACAGTGCTCATTTGTGGCCAAACATGCAAACAGTTTACTAGGTTTTCACTTGTGCCTCAAGTAACCTTGCCTCAGCTACAAGGCCAAACTAATGATGCTCATTCATGGCCAAACATGCCTTCACTTTGGATTAAAATACATCTAAACTTGGAAAATTTTAGGCTTAGTGAAGGCATGGAAATGATAATACTCATTCTTAGCTTCGTGTGGAATCTTGACTCGCCTCAATCAGACAAGCAAGTGAAACATTATGGCGAAAACACTACAACATGTCAATACTATCGAGTGCTAGCGCCTAGGTACCGAGACAAGTGCTGTAATGCCAGAGGCCATTTTTCTTTTGGGTTCTAAATGGGGTCCTGGGCGCTGCAGCGCCACCTGATGCTTAGGCGCCAGGCCCCCAAGGCATAAACCTTCTTCTACATGCCTAAGGCTTTCTAGGAGTTTCCAATGCCTTCCAATGGCCCTAAGAACGCCTCCACTTGCCTCAAACATACGTGTACACATGCACTAGGCCATAATTCACCATTCCTACCAAGCTTATGATGCATCAAAACACCACAACAAGCAAGGCAACAACACTAGTCCACCATAACCTATACCATCTACCAACAACTACCATTCACAAAACTACTTGAATTCTACCACAAGCAAGCTATGAATAGTCTGAAACAAGCATGAATTATTAATCCCTTACCTCAATTACACATGAATTAGGAAGCATCAGGCATCACAAGCCAAGAATTCTAAGTTCCAAGGCTCCACTAAAGATTTTCTTAGGTTCTAAGCAACACAAGGCATATGGCACCAAATTAACACTAACCCAATAAAACCTAAGCTTGATTAAGCTTAATAAACATGAAAACTTCAAGAACAATGACTTACCTCATGAATTCATGCAAGCTCAAGTTTGAAACACCCCAACAAGCTTTAAAATCACAAAACAAGACCAAGAAAAGCTTCTATCCACTTGGGCACCAAGAAAAGCTTCCAATTTTAGCAAGAAACCAAGAAATTGAAGTGGATTGAGCAGGAGATAGAAAAGGGAAGAGAAAGCTACGAATTTTAGGGCTAAAATAGGTGAATAGTGGCCGTATCAACCCCTCCAACAAGTTTATAAACCAATAAACATCCCCCATCCCCAAACTTTTTATGTTTTTGCAAAAGAACCCCTTCCCCAAATAGTAACTAACGTAATTAAAAACTTAAGCAAAACTTTCTAACCTAGGCTTTGGGTTTTAAAAACATCTTTTTTTACTGACGAAACTCATCCCGACCATTTGAGGTGCAAAATGACCATTTTGCCCCCAGGCAAACCTAATGCCATAAACCACTTAGAACCAACTAAACCTTTAATAACTTACTTGACATTGCTAATTCATCTTTAATTAAGGTATTTGAGCTAGGGATTTATAAACTTACTCTGCTCATTAAGTATTCCGCTAGGAGGACTATAACATTATTAAGGTCCAAAGCCAGTTCCAAAAGGTATAGGCATGGCCACTAAAAGAGTTATTGGCAAATATATAGGCTAACTTGAGTGAGAAGATGTCATCTATAGTAAAGTTCCAGGTTTCAAAATTAGGATAGTTGGTTAGTTTGTTAATAAAAACAGGTTTTATTTTGTAAAGGAGCTGTGAAGGTAAAACCATGGATAAGTGATCCAGATGCCAAGAGTTGGTTCAAATAAATTGGCATATTTACTAAACAACTCATGTTCTCATTGATTTTTTAGAGAATTCATTTTAATTGATTTATCAGAACAAAAAATCATCTTTTTGTTTACCACTTTTTATTTAGATTCTTTGTTTTTCATATAGGATGATTTCTCCCTCATATCCTCTTTCCAAATCACAAACATTGAGCAAACTCTTTAACACCAACTAGTTTAAATAACCGGCATTGTCATGAGATTCCAAGTTATGTCAAGTATCAAATAATAATATATATTTTAAAATTATGATAATATCATTATGTAAATTATTGCTATCAAAATAACAATTTAAAAAGTACAGTATCAACAACAAAACATAACTACTTATCATTGGCACTTGAAACAATAAGTTTGAACGCTAATTTGTTTGCAAGGTAAAAATTTGAACTAAATGGCCATGTTTGACTTCAAGCAAACAAACCCCTTACAACTGCGTTAAAAAATTCTGTTTGTAGGAAAAGACAAATGCAACAAAACTACATATTTAATTAAAGAAGGGAAAAAAGTGTATATTTGAAAAGATATGGATTAACTAATGCTTTATAAACAGAAAATTGAAATAGAACACTTGTAAGTTAGAAAAATCTGTCCTCGGGCACTATTGACTATATTTAGAAATTCAAGTATAGCCAATGACACTACTTTAATTATTCATTTTTTTTCATGTGGTATTACAAATAATCATAGTTTTATTATTAGTTCCTTAATTTTAATAGTTTTGAAATTTTTTCATTTTAGTTTGTTTGGTGGACGAGTTGACTAGGTGAAAAAATTATTTTGGGATTTTAATTATAGCTTATTTGGTGGGTTTGCATTTTAATGTTATTGTGTTCTTTTTACACATTTTGCATATGAGCATGTTTTGTTTATGGAAGAAGTTGAAATTCGGTTATACTGAACCGAACCGTACAATTTGATATATAGGTTGGGTTTGATTAGGTCTCAAAGCTATATGGGTAGAATTTGGTTTCAAAGTGTGAAACCCACAGTTTATGCACATGGATAGGGTCAGGTTTTGGTGCCAGTGGAATCTGCCCTACTAACACCCCTAATTAGTAATACTCCATTTGTCTTAAAAAGGATGAGCTATATGCTTTTTTTAGGTTGTCTTTAAAATGTTAAATTATTTCACTTTTTAGAAAGTCCTTAATATCCAATTTATTTCACTAACATCTTTTAAACTTTTATTACAAAATCTGAAAGAAATCTTTTTTCCATTTAATTATCATTTAAATTTTCTTAGATCGTATAAGATTTTTTTCACTTAATAAGCCTCCTAATGTATACTCATTTCATTTTATCGCATGAGTTATTACCGTAATGATTAGAATAGTAGTAATTCTTGAGTTCTGATACCATGAAAAACATTTAACACAAAATAGTGGAGAAACCTCAATTACAATATAAAACATACCTAACCATTTTACTTGGATCATGTGAGATTTTCCACTTAATAGGTTATTTACTGTACTTCATACAAGTAAATGGTAGCTCACCATAGATCTACTATGGTTTACCAAAACATTAGTTAGAAGTAATTATCATTTTACATCCATTTACTTGAATGATTTGCATTTAATAAACTGTTTGATGTCCGGAGACGTCTTCGCTGGAGGACATGGTGGTGTCTGGAGGGACTTCCTGAGGAGGAGAACGCCCGAGGTGGAGGTTTCCCAGGGAGTGGTGCCTGAAAAGCCCAAAAGGAAGGGTTAGGAGGTCCCCGGGATGCTTTTCCGGGGAGGAGCCTCCGACGCCCAAGTCAGTTTTCTGAGAGGTGAAGGAAAAAGTGGCACTCAGGGGTTTAGTGGCCTTGCCTGTTCGTCTCCTCTCAACTGATTGACCAACCCTTTGCAAGAGGCTGCTCTTTGGTATTTATAGGAGTGTCTGGCCCGTTCAGATCGTGACACGTGTTCGGTCAGATCTGCTGTGTACGTTTGGACACCAGGGACAAGTAGCTGTTTGTAGGCTCCCTCGAGCCTTGGTCCGAGATAGGTTGTGACAAGGCCTGGGCGGCGTCGGCGTGTCAGAGCGCCGTTTGAGGTGACATGGTGCGTCTGTGGGCGATGTGTCAGAGGCTCCTTAAATGCTCCTGCCGTACTCCAGATGTCCTTTGGGCGAGGTCGTTCTCTGGGATGAACACCCTTCTTCGGGAGTTATGCTCGCAGTTCGGGGTACTGCCTAGCTCGCAGGTTTCACCTTTGGGCAATCCTCTCCTGCTTGCGGTAGCTGGTTCTTCTATCCCGAAGGCGATCTGTTTAATCCCCCGAGGGGGCTGTCTGCACCTTTGGGGCTCTCTGTGGCACTAGGCTAAATCCCGAGCTCGTAGTACTGGGATTCACCAAGTCCGAGGTCAGTACCAGTGCCTTCCTCGGATGGTGCCAGGCTTCCCGAGCATACTTTTGATAGGAGGTGCGTTCTAGGAGAGGCGATAGTCCTTCGGCTATCACATGCCCCCCCCTCAGAAGCCGAAGTAGGGACTTTGGCTTCTGTCAGCTTTCGGAGGGTACCCTTCGGGGCTTTATGCATGGTACCTGTGCCGAAGATACACCTTCTGTCCGTAGATGTAGCACAGACTGTCTGTTGGTGTCTCCGAGGTAACCTATTTTCTGCAATCTTTGTAGGTCACTGGAACGTTTCGTCTCGTGACAGGCGTGTCAGTCTGGGGCGGCACATTATTCGTCAGAAAGCGTGTTCCTTGTTTGGCGTGGTTGCTGACACGTGGCACGCCGTCATTGGAAAGGGTTACATCGGTTACAGCGGGTGCGTCTTTTTATGCAAAATAGGTAATTATGGCGACGATTAGCCTTCGCCCAGCACTTATGACGTCGATTCGCCTACCCTTCCTCATCCTATATATACCCTTAGTCCTTCATAACCCCCTTTTGCTTTTGCTTTTGCTCTTCTTCTGTCTCTCAACTGCCGCAGTGTTTTTCCTGCTCTCTTACGGCGGTGCTTTTTGACAGAGTGGTTTTCCGGCAATCATTTCACGACGGCGTCCTCAAATCCTGATTTTGGCAAAACGTTTGGTGGGTTTTAGCTTCCAGTTTCTTCTGCTTTTCCAAATTTTTCTTTGAAATAACTTTTTGCCTTTTCCCGAACTCGGTTTTTTGCCAGTCATGCCTATTCCCGAAAGCTGGGAACCCCTTCTTTCTCACCCCTGCTGCACCACTTCTGCAAAACTTAAAAAATGGAAAAAGAAGTTCTTCCTTCCTTCCTACGTTACTACGAGGTTGCCTCGTTCGGACCAATATAGCTTTTCAAACCGTAGTGACGAGGTTACTGTTTTCCGTGCCCAACTGAAGGCCGGACTTCGGTATCCTCCGCCGAAGATGGTTTGCGATTTCTGCGATTTCCATCGCATTGCCGTGAACCAACTTTTGCCGAACTCGTACTGCTATTTCAATGCTTTTCTTTGTATGTGTGGTGTCTTCGGTATAGAGCCACACTTTGTCATTTTTCTGCAGTACTACAAGCTCTTCGTGGTCCCAAAGGGTGGCTTCTATTTCATGCTACCTCGGGGGTCAGGGAGCAAAAAATACAAGTTCACCTTTGCCAACAAAGACAGCTGGCGAGGGTGGCAACAGAAATTCTTTTTTATGAAGAAGGAGGAGGCCTGGTCGCATGTCCCGACGAAGTGGGCTCAGGGAAAGCTCGTGATGGATGTCGTTGACCCGAAGATGCTGTTAACTCCCGAGTTAACACCCATTTTTGCGGACTTTGACAAGCGCATCCGAGCGGTCTCTGACTGGGATTCCGAGGTCCCACCGCGCCCCCTTTACCCCTTTCCAATTAACTGGAAGTTGATGACCGAAGAAGTACTTCGGGAGTTGAAGGTGGTAAAGGAGCACGAAACGGACCTCGAGATGCCGGCTCCTGCCATTGCTGGGAAGGACTCCTGGCTGGTAAAACTTCTTCAGAAGGACATTACTTATGCGGATTTTTTCGAAAGTAAGTCATCTCCTGGTCCCCTTGTTTTAATTTCATCTTGGACTTACGCTGATGTTTTCTCTCTTTTTCAGAGATGGGCGACGATACTGCTGCCTATTACCGATCGCTTTTCGTGGGGCAGGCCGAGAAAGGTGAACAAACAAAGAAGGCTGCCTCCCGAAGACGGAAGGCGACTGGCGGGGGGCCTCCGGCGGCCAAACGATCGAAGAAGACCGTGCCTCCTCCTATGCCGGAGATTTCCGAGGAGGTGGGCGAGGAGCCCGAGGTAACCGTTGCTGCGCCTTCGACCGAGGTCGGTGCAGATGTTGGTCCTTCAAGCCCTAATTCGGCGGCTCTTCTGGACGCTTTGGTGGAAGCCCCTTCTGCCGAAGATCGCCGCAAGAGGAAAGGGAAGGAGATTTCTTCTGAGGGGGCCCTGGATTCTGGCGACGACGTTGCCGAAGTGCCACCAGGTTTGATGCCTTAGACACTTAGTTTCTGAATTTTTTGGCAGCTACTTGTGTTTGACAATTTTTCTGCTTTTGTCGTGCAGAGGAGATTCTTCCTCCGGATTGGGTTGCCGAGCATGCCCGGAAGCGGGCCCTTCGGGATGCCCATATCCCGAAGGGGAAGATTCCGAAGGAGCCGTTTTGGTCCTTTACGGAGGACATGGACATGTACTCCGAGGACTGCCCGCTCATGGCCAAGGAGATTGCAAAGGGGGTCCTGACTGAAGCTTCTTTCAGGGCCCTTGCGGGGGCTCATCCGGATGATGACTCCCTCGCCGCGAAGCTTTCCGAGCACGCCGCCCAGGTGTGTTTCTCTCCTTGCCCCTTTTTTGTCTCTGATTTCTTCTAAGCATTTGCCTTTCCTTTTTTTGCCTTGTCTCATTCTTGCCTCTGTTTTTCTGCAGCTGCTGGGATATGCCGGATTCCTCAGAGTTCGGGTGGCGAGGCAGGGGATGTACCGGGCCGCCGCTTCAAAGACTATAGAACAATACCAGACCCAGTGCGCGGACCTGCTTGCTCGAAACACTCAGCTGGCCCAGACTTCGGCGTCAGAGATTGCTGCCCTTCGGGAGGAGTTTGCGAAGGAAAAAGAAGAACTTATAAAGGACTCCTCCCAGAAGATTTCCGACCTCGGCGGAAAAGTGGCGGAGCTGACTTCGGTTAATGAGGCACTTCAAAAGGAGAAGTCGGATTCTGCGGCTCTTCTGGCGAAGGCGGAGGCCGAGAAAACCGCACTTCAAGCCGAGGTCGATTCTTCGAAGAAGGGGAAGGATGAGTCGAGAAAAAAGAAGGTGAAGGCATTAAGGAAAAAGGTTGAAGACCTGGAGAAGGAGCTTAATGATCTTGGTGTCGAGAAGAGGAAATCCGACGAGATGACCAAAGTTGGTTTTCAAGACGGGTTTTGTCTCGTTCGTCATCAAGTTCTTCTGAAGTTTCCAGATCTCGACCTTTCTTTCCTGGAGGCCCTGAATATTCCTGAGGGACCTCGGTGGACTTGGTCCAAGCTCGAGCACTTGAACCTGCCTCAGACTCTTCCGGCGCGGGTGGTGGCGGAAAAGGATGCAGGGGCTAGTGGCTCTCGGGACGCCGAGAATCCCTAATTTATCTCAGGCCCCTTCTGCCTTCTTTTTCTCCTTCCTTGTACTCTTTCTTTCTTGGTAGTCCTTCTTCTTTGTAAGCCGATCTTGTCTGTTAATAAAGACTTTTTTCTTTCCTGTAAGAAATTTTGGCTAAGTCTTTTTTTGTGAGATTGTTCATTCCTTTTTGCCCCGAACGTGTTTGCTCAAGAGACTTCGGAAGATTAGATCGGTTCTCTGTAAGCCTTTGTATTTAGAAATTCTCGCAAGGTTTTACATTTCCTGTTGTCCCGAACATGCTCGCTCGAGGGACTTCAGGAAATCACACCCATGCTTATTCTGGCGACCATCTTCGCGGAATTTTAGTATTTCTTTTGTTCAAGAATCTTTCTTTCAGAAGCCCGTGTAGCTAGAAAATTTTTCTAACTTTGTACAATGTAAACCCTTTCGTCAAGATTCTAAGCATAGAACTTTTTCAAGGCATCTGAATGCCAAGTGTTTTTTAATTCCACGCCTTCGGCGTCACCGAGCTTGTACACCCCTCTTCGTACTTCGGCAAGAACCAGATAAGGTCCCTCCCAATTCGCGCGAAGTACGCCGTGTGACGGCCTCCGGGGTACGAATTCCGCCTTTCGGAGAACGAGGTCACCCTTTTTTATTCCTTTTGGCCTAGCTCGCAAGTTTATAGCGGCGGCCACTCTTTGCTGGAAAGCTTTCCTTCTTAGTTCCGCTATTTCTCTATGTTCGCCGACGAGGTCGAGCTTGGTTCTTAAGCCGAGGTCATTTCCACTTTCATCAAATACCTGCACTCGTATTGATGGTCGCACTACCTCTATTGGGATCAAGGCCTCCGTACCGAAGACGAGCGAGAAAGGAGTTTCCCCTGTAGCTCTTCGGGGCGTTGTTCGGTAGCTCCATAGCACGCTTTGGAGTTCTCCTGGCCATTTCCCTTTTGCCTCCCCCAGTCTCTTTTTCAGACCATCTTTTATGGTCCTGTTAGATACTTCCACCTGCCCATTGCTTTGGGGGTGAGCTACCGGGGCGAAGTGCATCTTTGTTCCGAGGTTGCTGATAAACTCTTGGAACCCTTTGTCTATGAACTGGGATCCGTTATCAGCCACTAGCACCCTCGGTATACCGAATCTGCATACTATGTTTTTCCATACGAACTTGTGCACTTCTCTTGCCGAGATAGTCGTCAAAGGTTCTGCCTCGACCCATTTAGAGAAATAGTCTACTGCGACTACGCAGAACTTCACGCCCCCAGGCGCTGTCGGGAGCGGCCCGATAAGGTCTATGCCCCAAACTGCGAAGGGCCAGGGATAGTTTGCCGAAGTCACCAGTTCCGAGGGTGTTCTCTGGATTTTTGCATGTCTTTGGCAATTACCACATTTCTGGACGAACCGCCTGGCGTCTTTCCTCAGGGTAGGCCAAAAGTATCCTTGGCGAAGTATCACCGCTGCCAGGGCGTCGGTTCCGATGTGCGAACCACAAGCGCCTTCGTGAACTTCTTGGAGGATTATTTCAATATCCTCTTCGCCAACACACCTCTGTAGCGGATTTGCATATCCCTGCCGATATAGCTCTTCTCCAATCAGAAAGAAACGACCGGAGCGTTTCCGCACTTTTGCTGCTTCATTGGGGTCTTCGGGGAGCGTATTGGTTTCGAGATATGTTCTTATTGGGTCTTTCCAGCTTCTTCCCGAAGTCATTATGCTCAGCACTGTAATGCTCGGCTGGCTTAGCACCTCGGTATATGCTTTTGATTTTGCCAATTCATCTGCCTCAGCGTTATGTCTGCGAGGCACGCTCTCGATTCGCACGGTGTCGAATTCTCGAATAAGCTTCGTTACTAATTCATGGTATTTTGCCAGTGTTGGGTCCTTCGCCCCGTAGTCCCCTGCTGTTTGCCGAACTACTAGCTGGGAATCGCTATGGGCTTTCAAGTTTCTGACACCAATTTTTCTGGCCAGGCGCAAGCCCGCTATGAGGGCTTCATATTCAGCCACATTGTTGGTGACATTGAAGCTAAACTTAATGGCCTTCATTACTTCCAGGCCCTCGGGGCCTCTGATGATCACCCCTGCTCCTTGGTGCTCGGCGCCCGAGGCACCATCAACGTACAAGGCCCATTCTGGCTCATTTTCGTCGGGACTTGGGTGGCTGTCCTCGGTAATGGGGACCTCGGCAATGAAATCTGCCAAGGCTTGAGCTTTTATGGCTTTCCGAGGTTCGTAGGTGATGTCGTGTTCGCCAAGCTCTATACACCATTTGGAGAGCCTTCCCGAATGGTCAACCTTCTTCATGACGTCCCGCAGGGGTAGGGTACTTCGGACGATGATGGGGTGAGCCTGAAAATATGGTCGCAGCCTTCTTCCTGCCAGGACCAAGGCATATATAGCTTTCTGTAATAAAGGATACCTGATTTCGGCGCCGTGCAGGGACTTGCTCACATAGTAGACTGGCCACTGCTTCGCCCCTTCCTCTTTCACAAGGACTGAGCTTACTGCTTTTTCTGTGACGGCGAGGTACAACACAAGAGGTTCTCTTTCGCGGGGCTGTCGCAAAGTGGGCAGGCGAGCCAAGTAGATTTTGAGTTCTTCCCAAGCTTTTTGGCAGTCCTCATTCCAAGGACGATCATCACTCCCGAGGTCGTCCTTCCTTTTTGCTGCCTTAGTGAGGACTTTGAAGAATGCTCGACACCGGTCTCCATATCTGGAAATAAATCTGCTGAGGGAGGTTATTCTTCCAGCAAGTCTCTGCACATCTTTTATTGTGGCAGGAGTTCGGAATTCCAACAGAGCCTTAATTTTTTCTGGGTTAGCATCAATGCCTCTTTCTGATACCATGTACCCAAGGAACTTTCCCGAAGTTACCCCGAAGGTGCACTTCTCGGGGTTAAGGCGAATTCCGAAGGTTCTGAGCTGGTGAAAAGTCTCCCTTAGGTCTGTGACATGGTCAACAGGCAGCTTGCTTTTGACTATCATGTCATCTACGTAGACTTCCATGTTCCTCCCTATTTGGTCGTTAAAGACCTTGCTCATCAACCTCTGGTAGGTGGCTCCTGCGTTTTTGAGCCCGAAGGGCATCCTGGTGTAACAGTACGTCCCCCCCTCGGTGATGAAGGCTGTTTTTTCTTCGTCTTCGGGGTCCATCTTTATTTGATGGTAGCCGCTGAAGGCGTCTAGGAAACTTAGGAGCCCGTATTCGGCAGTTGAATCTACCAGTTGATCTATTGGCGGGAGAGGATATGAATCTTTTGGGCAAGCATCGTTCAGGTTTCTGAAGTCGATGCACATCCGAAGTTTGTTGCTTCCTTCTTTTGTGGCGATCACCACATTGCTTAGCCATTCGGGGTACTTGACCTCCCTGATTACATCTGCCTCCAATAAACGTTGGACTTCGGTTTTGACGAAGTCATTTTTATGGGCTGAGATGCCTCGTTTCTTTTGCCGGACAGGCTTTGCTTCCGGACTTACTTTGAGGCTATGTTGTATTACGCGCGGATTTACCCCCGGCCTGTCTTTCGGCGAGTAGGCGAACAGGTCTTTATTCATTACCAGAAAGGATACAAGTTTTTTCTTATCTCCTTCGGACAAGTTTTTTCCTATTTGGGTACTTCGTCCTGGGATAAGTTCCACTTCTTCCATTTCCACCTTGCCAGAAACTTCTTTCTCGCCATTTTTTGACTTTGAAGCCCCTTCTTCTACAGCTTGTGTGAAATTGTTTGCTGGGGCTTTTCGGGCTTTGACGAACACCTTTCTTACTTCGCCCTGATCTATGAAGATTTCTGCGTCTCCTTCCTTGGTGGCGAAAGTGACAGTCAAATGTCTCACGTCAGGGCGAATGTGCAGATTTCCCTGCGTCTGCCTTCCAAGGATGGCGTTGTATGATGAGGGGACATCCATGACGATGAACCTCGCCATCGTCGAGGCAAACAACTCAGCTGCTCCTTTGACCGAAGTCCCTCTCATCATTAATGGAAGGTCGATCCACCCGAGGACGGGTAACTCGGAAGGTCCTACCCCGAAGGTCGGTGAAGTGACAGGCCTGAGATCATTGATGGATATGCCTAAGCTCGGCAGCAGTTGTGAAAATAGGACGTCAGCGTTTGATCCGTCATCAAGCAATACCCTTTTGACATCCCAGTTTCCAATTCTTGCCATGATCAGCATCCCAGTTTCCAATTCTTGCCATGATCAGGAGTGGGTCGTCGTGAGGGAAGACGACTGTGGAACCATCTTATCGGGATACCTTCTTCGCTGGACTTTGATAGTCCATGACAGCTATTTCCCTGGCCTTCCTTTTTCTTTCCGAGGATGGGAGCCCCGTCGTGATTGTTTGTATGACTCCCGCAGGGGGTGGAGGGCGCCTCTTCGGACTTCGGTTTCTCCGCCTGTCGGAGTCGTAGTCCTCATCTTCTACCTTTCCTTCCTCCTCTTTCCTCCCCTTCGGGGAAGGCAACCGTAGGTACCGCCGAAGTTGGCCTTGTTTTATCAGCGATTCAATATACTTCTTCAGCTGGAAGCAATCCTCAGTGTCGTGGCCATGATCGCGATGAAATTGGCAGAACTTCTTCATGTTTTTTCTATTTTCAGCGGTCATGGCCCTTGGCCTCTGAACTTGTGTTCCCTGCCTCTCCAGAGTCATGAGGATGTTGGTCCTCGTGGTGTTCAGCGCTGTGAAGTTCGGGGGTTTCCTTCCTCGCATTCTCCGGGGTCGGGGTGGCTGGTCGGTCGGATAGCGTGCCTGCTGGCTGGACCCCTCGCCACGGGTGTGCTCGGGCCTGGGTCCGCCCATTCTTAGTTCTTCGGCCGTCATGTGCTGTTCGGCCCGTCGGTAGAATTCGCCCAGTGTGTCTGGAGGGTCCTTGGAGAATTCGTAGAAGAGTTGGGAATCCCTCCGAAGGCCCCTTGTCATGGCGAGGATGCGTATTTCAAGCCGAAAGTCTGGAACACTTAAAGCCTCTCTGTTGAACCTCTCGACATAGTCGCGTATAGTTTCTCCGCTTCTTTGCGCTATGTCGAACATTTGAACGGGCATCTTCGCCATCGGGCAACTCCTGATGAACTGTTGGGTGAAGGCTGTTGATAACTCCTGGAATTTTCCGATGATTCCTGGAGCCAAGGAGTTGTACCACGTGGTTGCTGGCCCAGAGAGGGTGACCTCGAAGCACTTGCACAAGGTGGCATCGTTTGCACCGTGCATCATCATGCTGCGTCTGTACTTCGTCAGGTGGGCCTGTGGGTCGGTCCGACCATCGTACGTCTCTAGCCGAGGTACCCTGAAGTCACCTAGCATAGCTGCCTCGACCACAGCTCGGGTGAAAGGAGACTGATCCCCACAAAAAGACTCAGACAGTCTGGCCCAAACTGGCTTACGAGCCACCTGCCTCTCGACTCGGTCCAGCCTTGCCAATATTTTCTCCATGAGGGTGGCGGTGCTAGGTTCTTCCTCAGGTGGAGGAGATTGACGGCGCCTCTTCGGAGAATGGCTTCGTCGTCGGGGAGAGGGTGACCTCGTCTCGGGCAAAGGGCTCATTCGGCGTCAAATTTTGGGTTGGTTGGGCCCCGTTTGCCCTGGAAGGCGTGCCCCGAGGGGCATATTTTCTGTTAAAGACTCCTCACGTGGGTCTTCACTCCCCGAACTGCGGCGGACTGCTTTGGGGCTCTTTTCCCGAGGGCGTATCGGTGAAGGAGACCTTTGGGTTTGAGCTTGTTGTGGCCATCTTCTGTCTATCTGTTGTGTCATCTCAGCCACAGCAGAGCGTTGGAAGTCACGGAGGAAGCTCATGGTTATGACCAGAGGACGTTCTTCCTCGGGCGTGGAAGTCCCTGGAAGAGTTTGCTCAGCAACCGGTTGGACTTCAAGCGCGGACGGGGACTTCGGGAGTCCTTTGTCCTTAGAACGCCGAGTCTCAACGACGGCAACCTGAGGGTGGGTTCCCACAGACGGTGCCAAATGATGTCCGGAGACATCTTCGCTGGGGGACATGGTGGTTTTTCGAGGGACTTCCTTAGGAGGAAAACGCCCGGAGTGGAGGTTTCCCAGGGAGTGGTACCTGAAGAGCCCAAAAGGAAAGGTTAGGAGGTCCCCAGGATGTTTTTCCGGGCAGGAGCCTCCGACGCCCAAGTTAGTTTTCTGAGAGGTGAAGGAAAGAGAGCACTCAAGGGTTTAATGGCCTTGCCTGTTCGTATCCTCTCAACTGACTGACCAACCGTTTGCAAGGGGCTGCTCTTTGGTATTTATAGAAGTGTCTGGCCCGTTCAGATCATGACACGTGTTCGGTCAGATCTGCTGTGTACCTTTAGACACAGGGGACAAGTAGCTGTTTGTAGGCTTCCTCAAGCCTTGGTCCGAGACAGGTTGTGACAAGGCCTGGGCGGCGTCGGCGTGTCAGAGCGCTGTTTGAGGTGACATGGTGCGTCTGTGGGTGATGTGTCAGAGGCTCCTTAAATGCTCCTGCCGTACTCCCGATGTCCTTTGGGCGAGGTCGTTCACTGGGATGAACACCCTTCTTCGGGAGTTATGCTCGCAGTTCGGGGTACTGCCTAGCTCGCAGGTTTCACCTTCGGGCAATCCTTTCCTGCTTGCAGTAGCTGGTTCTTCTATCCCGAAGGCGATCTGTTTAATCCCCCGAGGGGGCTGTCTGCACCTTTGGGGCTCTCTGTGGCACTAGGCTAAATCCCGAGCTCATAGTACTGGGATTCGCCAAGTCCGAGGTCAGTACCAGTGTCTTCCTCGGATGGTGCCAGGCTTCCCGAGCATACTTTTGATAGGAGGTGCGTTCTAGGAGAAGCGATAGTCCTTCGGCTATCACTGTTCTAGCAAATTATGAATGATGACTTGCCAATCTTGGGAAAACTTCAAAAATGGGGGATTTCTTTGGCTAATATGTGTGTTTTGTGTCAAAATGATGCTGAAACCATAGAGCACATTTTCTTCTCTTGTGGCATCTCAAAGCAAATTTTGGGTAAAGTGGCAATGCGTTTGGAGATGCCAATGGATGGAAGTGTCTAGAATTGAAGAAGGTTTGTCAAGGAGACTCAAGGGACGCACGTTAGTAGGAAGATTAAATGTGTAGACATTCTTGCCGTGGCATATCATATTTGAAAATAAAGAAATAATAGGAGTCATGGCAACAAATCGAAAAATATTAATGAGGTTGTGCATTCCATTGAAACCAATGTTTGTATTTGGGCTTCTATGATCCCTTCCCATCATCTTCTAGCTTCTAGTTAGTGTAAAAAGATTTTAGGTTTGTAAGGTTTTGTTTTTGTCCCTTGGGATGCCTAGGAGTATTGTGTAATTATGATTTTTGCATATAATGAAAATTTCCCTTACGCCTCAAAGGATACAATATATTTTTTATATATTGACCCTTTTAACTTACTTTTTTTTAAATTATTTTTCCTTATTTATTTACCATTCATTTCTTATTTATTTTTGCAATCTCTTTACTTATTTTTTTTCTTATATATTTTCAAATTTTAGTTCCCTTTAATTAAGAACACCATTTTTATTTTTAAAATTGGCTTTTATTCTCTTTTTTTTATCCTCACAATTTTGAAAATTTATTAGAGTAGCTGCTAAAGCCAAGGACCATGATACAATGACTTTTCTAATGCTAAAGCAAAATAAATTATAAGGGTCATTTCTAAAATAACATAAAAATTTTAAAATACTTCTAATTAATATATGATTGGTGATTTTCTTGTAGTTTTATATTTATATATTCAGTTATTAATTACTCATTGTTTAAGATGTCTTATTTAACAAAATGCTTATTAATTTCCTTAAATTGAAAAATGCACTATGTTTTTTTATTTGTTGAACTAATAGATAAAATTGTTAAAATGAATAATTTCTTGCTTATGCTTTTCAAATTTTTTGTTATTTCTAATATGTGACTTGTACCTTGGAGTTGAATATAATGCTTTTCAAATTTTTTGTTATCTCTAATATGTGACTTGTACCTTGGAGTTGAATATAGGAATCACACACACACACACACACACACACACACACACACACACACACACACACAAATATATATAAATTAGTATATCTGAGATGATACAATACGGTCCCTGTATTGTACCATACTATTGAAAAAAGGGTATGATGTCCGGCATGAGATTTTAAACCTTGCTAAAAACCACAAATTTAGTTATTTCTTTTACAATTATAACTTGCAAACTTAAGCAATATATTTCTTTTTTCAAATCAACATCAAATTTACAAAATTAACTATTATTGATTTTGCATATTTTAGTGCTAGCATTTACCTCAAAAAATTATATTATTTTTTTCATTAATTTAATTTCAATAAAAATTGGGCAAGTAACTATCTTTTCACATTTTTTAATTTAAAGATAGAGAAATACCTTGATTCCTAAATAAAAATTAATAAGAAAAACAATAATCATTATTATAAGTTTATTAAAAGTATCTTATAATTATTTTTTTATATACTACAATATTTTAAAAATAGAATGATTTCTGATGCATTATTCAATTACGGAAATTAATAATCCTACATACCTTGAATAAATATATAAATTTAATATTACAACATAATGACCAATGTTCCATTAATTCAAATAAGAAGGATTTAATAATAAGCTTTGAGAAAAGTATTTTAAAAATAAAAATAACGTTCTTAATTGGAGGTTAATAAAAGATGAAAATTTAAAAATAAAAAATGTGCATAAACAATGAAAAGTAAGTAGAAATTGAACCATAAGGAAAAATCATTGGAAAGGTAAGTTAAAAGGAACTACAAATAAAAATATACTATGTCATTGGAAAACTACAATCTATGAAGCAATTTATACATTAAGGAGAAGTTTTACATAATAGCTAAAAGCTAGGGCCTCAAAGTGCAACTAATCCACTGGTTACAACCTTCAAAATGGACTTTAGGAGATAACCGTAGGTTTATTGAAACCTCATGGAGTTTTTAAGATATTTTTGAACATGAGTAGGATAAGTGTAATTTTAATTAAACCTCAGGGAGCCTTTTGTAATTTTCCCAAATTTTCAAGACTATGATGCGTTGAACGTGGACTTCTAAGCGAGGGTCGCATCAGGATACAGGAATTCATGAGGCCGGCAGCCGTTGTGGCTGATGGCGGAAGTTGAATACGACATACAGCCTACCCTAAAAAAGCTTTAGCTGAGTGATCCGAATGATAGAAAGTAAAGATTTCAATTCCTACTGACAATACTTTATAAGGTAAACTACGTCTTGGATAATTAACCCCCCAGTTTCGCGGCTTGCGTAAGTGCGGAGCAAACATCCTCAATAAAATGGACCAAGTTCGTGCTTTTCGAAGTCCTACCTCTCCGCTGTCTCTCCTACGCGCTTCCTCTCGACCCATAGCGAGACGCGGAGACGTCCGAAGAACCACCACAGCCGCCGCTGGTCGTCTTTTTGCTGTAAGAACTCTGATGAAACTTTCAAGCGCCATAGTTATGAGAATACTATTCCTTGATCTGATGTCTTGGTCTTTTGTTTTTGTTTCTGTTTTCTTTTTGTAATCGTTTTCTTGTATTCTTCAGATTTACTCCGATCTTGTCTTTGGAGTTTTAGCATGTCTATTTCTCTATCAGATCTGGTGGTTTACTATCTCTTTTGTTTATCTGTAGAGAAGTGAAGTGACTTGCTTTTGGAATGGTTTGGATTCATTTTGTTGTATATGATCTGTTGTGCAGAGGTTTATCGCTTGTAGATCTGGTGTTTGGTTTGGTAGATCTGTCAGTATAACATTATTCTGTTCGAAGCAGATCAATGTGGACAGCTGGTTTGATTTTAGGCACATTCTTCTATTTTTTGTAATAAACAAAAAAAAAAGTTTTTGACTGATGGTTGAATGATTTTCCTTTTTTCAAGTGTGCGGTGAGTTTGATTGTGCTTGGATAGGTGGGTAAGGACTTGTGATGTCAATATGCATGAAACTGTTCTGCAGTTCTGTTCAGAGATTTTTTGGTTAAAACCAAGTTATTGAAGAAAAGTTTCGTGGGTTTATGCCTGAAGCTCTTTCTGATTAGGTTCTTTTTAAAAGCTCCCTACTTTCATTTGGAACATCTTAACACAGTTCCCTTGTCAAGTTTGGCATTGAACATGAAATAATAAACCATTTGATGAGCTCATTTTCTCTATTTATCGTTTTTTTTTTGGGGGGGGGGGGGGGGGGAGAAATGTTTGTACATAATTCTAAGGGGGGGGGGGTTTGGAGAAATGTTTGTACATAATTCTGTTAGAACTGTTTTACTGAGTACTATGCTATTTCTCACCATTGTTGGCTGAACTCTAGCATGTTTTCCTTAATTGGCTATGAAGAATTGATACTCAGGTTTTGGCTCATTTAAATCCTGTCACTGGCTGCCTCAATTTTGTTCATCTGCTTTCCATGTATTAAAATCTTGTATGCTACATATATCTCAGATTAATGTTTAGCTTGGTTTGGCTGTTGGCCGTTCAGAAGTACCCCGCAAACTTATCTCACATTATTGCATTGTTTATGGGCCTTTGCAGAAAAGTTGCCATGGATCAGGAGCGACATCCAACAGTTATGCAGAAGATGGGCAGCCATCTCCATCAGTTCAGTCTGTCCCAAGATGTGAGGGGGATTGCTGCACCTCTTAGGAGGTCTTACGGGAATTACTCCAATGCTGCTTTGCAGTACCCACTGGTGCAAGCTTGCCGTGCTACCAATGACCTATCTATGGTTACATCAACTGCATCCCCTGTTTTTGTGCAAGCCCCTTCTGAGAAGGGGTTGGGTGGCTTTGCAATCGATTTTCTTATGGGTGGAGTCTCAGCTGCTGTGTCAAAAACAGCTGCTGCTCCAATTGAGCGTGTCAAGCTGCTAATCCAAAACCAAGATGAAATGATTAAGAGTGGAAGGCTGTCTGAACCATACAAAGGAATTGGTGACTGTTTCAGGCGTACAATGAAGGATGAGGGAGTTGTTTCCTTGTGGCGGGGAAACACTGCCAATGTCATCCGTTACTTTCCCACACAGGTTGGCAACTGGTTTTTCTTATTCTGTTTCTTTTTGTAATTTTTTTTATGACGTAATTTATCAGTAGCACTTATTGTTGTGTGTTTTGCCACAGGCCTTGAACTTTGCCTTCAAAGATTACTTCAAGAGACTTTTCAACTTTAAGAAAGATAGGGATGGGTACTGGTGGTGGTTTGGTGGTAACTTGGCATCAGGTGGTGCAGCTGGTGCTACCTCCCTCCTCTTTGTCTACTCCTTGGATTATGCTCGGACCCGTCTTGCTAATGATGCCAAAGCTGCAAAGAAGGGAGGTGAGAGGCAGTTTAATGGCCTGATAGATGTCTACAGGAAAACATTGAAGTCTGATGGCATTGCTGGATTGTACCGTGGGTTCAATATTTCTTGTGTTGGAATCATTGTCTACCGTGGTCTCTACTTTGGACTGTATGACTCCCTGAAGCCAGTTGTCCTTACTGGGAAGTTGCAGGTCACCCTTTGGCCCCATTCTATAGTTTTTGTTATTATTTTAGTTGGTTTCGTGTTTACCTATCGTTGGCATTGATGATATTCAGGTCATGTTCTTGAAGCTGACACTTGATTTTCTTTTTTGACCTTTCTAATCTCATACATGTAGAAAATTCATGATGTTTGATGAGCACTTTGGCTAGATAGTATTTGCAGCTACATTTTTCGTTCAAATTGCCTCTTTCACATAGAGTTGCGTGAAAGTAGTAGAGGTGATTAGTAATGAGTATTACTGTGTTGGTAGTTGTAACAAAACTGTAACTCTTGGAAACTGAAATTGCTTGTTTGAGAGAGTTGAAAGATAAAAGCTAATTGCCTCTTAATGGTATATGTGTGCCATCCTATCAAGGTAAACTCTTTCTAGGCACTCTTTAGATTTTATAAATTTGATTCACGGTTACTGGGTGGGATGACTCTTGATTAAGTAATACATAGCATCTTTCACATTGGAATGCTTTGTAACATATTTTTTTCTGTAATTTCAGGATAGTTTCTTTGCTAGTTTTGCCCTTGGTTGGCTCATCACAAATGGTGCTGGCCTTGCTTCCTACCCAATTGACACTGTGCGCAGAAGAATGATGATGACTTCTGGTGAAGCAGTGAAGTACAAGAGCTCATTAGATGCATTCTCTCAGATCTTGAAGAATGAGGGTGGCAAGTCTCTCTTTAAGGGTGCTGGAGCCAACATCCTCCGTGCCGTTGCTGGTGCTGGTGTGCTTGCTGGTTATGACAAGTTGCAGGTGATTGTTTTCGGGAAGAAGTATGGATCCGGTGGTGGTTAATTGTAGGTTTCTTTACCATTAGCTATAGATGTTGATGAACAATATTGATTATGAGTTGAGGTTTTCTTCAAATAATTCAGATTTTGTGGGGAGCCACTCCCCAGAACAAGCTAGTTTTTTCGGAAGCTTTTCTTTACAAGAACACGTTTAGATTGGTGAATTCCATCTGACCGATGGTTGGAGTTTTGATGAATTCAGGCTATTTAATAATTCCTAGGCCTTTCATTTTCCGTGCTTGTTAGGGCAATTGGGTTGGTGCTAGATGGTAGTCGGTTTCTGCTGGTATGGCTTATCGTAGCAGGTTGCGTGTTTAGGTTGGGAGTCCGCCACTAGGGCGCTTGGGTAAGGGTCAAGTCGTTAATTTGATTGGTCTCTTCTATGAATAATAAATGAAACATATTTTTGAAGCTTCCCATCAATTATCGTACTATGAGAATGGCATTAAGAAAACCCTGTTTTCACATGGATGGACGGCAACTGTTCAGGGTTGATAAAGGAGGAAATTATGTATTATTTGATTAGTGCCATTTAAAGCTTCTGTGGATAGATAAAGTTGTAGGCCATAGAACTTGATTTGAAAGGGCGTTTGCAAGAGTCGGTTCTCTTAAAATAGTAAAATATCTGTAATTCTCTTCGAAACGTGACTATATTCTGACTTCTCTTTAAAACTTGATTAAGATTTTCTTATAGAGACGGTAATTTAATGAAACTTATATTTTGACCCCTCCTGAAAAAAAATTTGATCTGCTCCAGGCCACGATGGTAAAAGAAAATGGTGCCAGTTCTTGTGGAAGCGGCTTGTATCGACTGCTTGGAGAGCGAGAAATCGTCCTTCTTAAGAATCTAAAACCCTTTGAATTTGAATCGCTAGTTAAAGAGCGTGACTAGCACTTCTTATGCGAACAATGGAAGCAAATTGAAGTTGCACAGTGGGGTAAAGATCAGCGATGATGGGAGCCACTATGGCTTCAGAACAGAATATTCAATATATCAAATAGAAAAATAATTAGAGAAATTAGAATTGATGAAGAAATAAAAAAAAATTATTGTTACTTTCTCGCTTTCAAAATGTTTGTAAGTTTTAATTTTTTTTTTTAAAAAAAATAGTGTTAGGACACATAAGCATTTGTTTCTCCAAAGTTATCATTTTGACAAATAACACAATTATTTTTAGTTTCTTCTGAAAATTGAGGAATGATTATAATAAATTTGGATGAGAGCCAAAAATTACTAATAAAGAATGAATTAGAATAAATTTTCAACTAACTCTTTCAAAGTATGACTGTTTTAACTTTGGAGAGCTAACCAATCTCTATTCTTCTTTGAATTACCGCCTTCTTCTCTTTTCAGTGCCTCCGACCAAATTTGTATATCAATCCAACATTGGTTGATTGATTTATTGTCATTATTTCATCTTATCAACCATCATCACCTCTTTATTCACCATTTTTTCCTCCTCCTCCATAAAACTCTATAATTACCATTAATAAGAATATCATTTGATTCATCCAATGCTCAATAGAGGACAAATCCGGATGATCCATTTTGGTGTTAGTGGATCAAGCAAAACATGAAAAATTGGAAAACATAGGTAGGTGAGGCGTTTCCAAACAATAGATAGCGTGATAATGTCATTTTTTTTATCTGTTTAAGTCATTGTCCACAATTTGTACTTGAATGGTTTGTTAGTACAACCAAGTGTTGGTATGCTAGCCTAATAACGTGATATTCTTATTAATGGTAATTATAGAGTTTTTTTGTACGATGTTGTTTGACTTATTTTTCACTTGAATTAAGTGTTTTTTATCAAATAAAAAAGAAAGAAATAAAGTTTTAGTTGCATCAAAATCAAGACTCGAGTCCAAGTTTTTATGCATCTTTTCTCCTATTTTAGAACACATTCGCATACATTAAGCACAAATTTGGGAAAAAAATTCTATAACTAGACAAAAATGACAAACCTTTTTAGGACAAAAATAGATAAGAAAATGGATAAATGTTTTAAGATGGAAATAGTATTAATTTGGTTTTGAGATTTTAGCTCAAGTGACTACGAGTGAATAGTATTTAGATAAAACTAAAAAAATCGAAAAGACATATTACATTCAAATAAAATGGTTAAGTTCTTTTTTTCTAGTTTGGTCTATTCGGAGCAAAACCAATTTTCATGTTCGATTATTGGATTATATACTTGGAACTAAATAGACTAAATAGTAATAAGCATTTTACCATTATCAATAATGAACCTACATATATAAAAAATTTTCCAATAAATTTTACAATTATTTATATTGACACTACGTATATAAAATTATTTTCTACTAATTCTGGACTATTTGTTTTCTGTTTTTATTTAATTTTAGGTATGAAAGGTAAAAGTTTTAATCTTTATCTTATTTTTTTTTATTTACTATGTACCTAGATCTTAGCAAGAGAAATCAAATAAACTAAACTGAACAAATTGAAATGTAATTCAGACGATTTGGATATGTTCTAACATGTAGTTCAGATAATTTAGATACATTTTCTAAAACTTGAAACTAATTGAATTATTATATTTGGATCAATTTCAAATCAAATCAACTGAATGTTCACCCCTCCAAGTGCTTCTAGAATAGATTTAAGGGATAATTACAATTTAATCCCCTGAGGTTTATGTAAAATTACACTTTGCCCCTTCTATTTCAGAAATATATACTTTGCCTTGTACTTTTTCAATACAATCTGACAACAACTTTTGAAATCTTAATTTAGATATTATAATAGCCATTTTCTAGTAATTTCAATCTGTATGGTATTTCATCCGTCCCAATTTAAATAAAACATTTCTTTGGACATGAAGAGTAAGGAGTGTAGGGTTTATGAATTTTTTTTTTCAAATTTGCCCCTCTAAATTAAAAAACAAAAGAATAAATTGATGCTTGTTGGCAACTTATTATTGTGGCAGCATTGTCCAAATTGGATTGGATTTAAATTAAAATGTGAAATTGTTCCTGGATTCGATTTGTTGTAGTTATAAACAATTGTTAAAACTAAGATTGGTGGATTGGATTTCAAATGAACAAAAAACAAACGTTTCCAAAGCATGAAGCTTTGTTTCTTGTGAATTGGTAAGACTGCCTCACTTCTTTCTTGTGAATTCGTCAATCCTTTGCTCTAGACCTGTTTTATCAGCTTGTCTTACTTCTTTCTTTTCAACTGATTTCTAAAATTCAATTCTACAATCATTTGCAGAAGATTAAGGAAGTTACATCGCATGTAAATGGGGCGTGAATTAAGCAAGGAAGAAAGACAATCAATCTGTGTTGCTTTATTAAAGGAATGTAAGGCAAATGAAAAAATAAAGAAGGGAACCATGTCAACCATATGTACTTAATTCAACATTACTTGAGCCACTGTTTAGAGATTATGGAAGAAGGCACAGGTTAAAATTTCCAGCAACAAAGGTATTGAGGTTAACACAAAAAAAGCTGGTAACGTTAGGCGTAAACAAATAGAGATTGATCCATCCATAGTGCTTCAACTCCTTTTTCATCGATGAACCAAGATCAGGACAATGAGAAAATAGATTGGGATGGAAAAATCTACCTTTGGTATTGTATAAAAGAATGGGTTATTAGGCGATACACAAACGCTATAAAGCCTCACTTGACAAATGAAAATAAGAAAGGTAGACTGAGATGATGTCTGTCTATAATTGATAAAAACTCTCCAATGCATGATCCTCTATTTAGTGACATGTATGATTATATTCGTATTGATGAAAAATGGTTCTATCTATCAAGAGAAGTAGAGAAGTATTACCTGTTGCCTGATGAATTGGAGCCATTACGCAGCTGTAAAAATAAAAGATTCATAACAAAAGTGATGTTCTTGGCTGCTATTGCTAAACCAAGGTTTGATCCAATGGGAAGCACAACGTTTTTAGGGAAGCTACAAAGAGAAATAGCAAAAATAGACTAGCTAAAACTTTGGAAACTAAGGCTATAGTTTGTGACAAAGGAAGTTGTTAAAACCTACTTGATTGAAAAGATGTTACCAGCAATTTGTCAAAAATGGCCAAAAATAACTTTTAATAGGACAATTTACATTAAAAAAAACAATGCAAAACCACATATAAAGGTTGATGATGCTAATTTCGAAGAAGCTGCAGCAAGTTATGGACAAAATGTTCAATTGGTTTGCCAACCTCCCAATAGCCCTGACATGAATGTGCTGGATTTATGATTTTATTTTATTTTTAGCAATTCAATTGCTACTACAACAAGAATCCATGAGAAACATTGATCAATTGGTTGCGGTTGTAGAGAACGCACTCGAGGAATTACCATATGAGAGTTTGAATGATGCCTTTGTTACTTATCAGCTATGTATGCTAGAAGTTATGAAATCACAGGGCTGTAATGGGTATAAAATACCATATGTCAATAGAAGTCGGCTGATGCATGAAGGTAACATCCCAACTCAAGTTCATGTGCCTCATCAATAGGTCAATACAATAGAGGCATATTTACAGGATTGAAAGTCTGAAAGTTCAAGGTCCATGATTGTATTTTGAAATTTTGTTTGTTTATAGTCAGTGTGAGTTGCAATCCAGTAGCAATCCAATAGAAACTCTTGTGTTTTTTCTATATGTCAGCGTATATAACTTTTGTTTATAGGGGCAAATGATGTACAATGATCAAGTTTTAAACTTTTTGCACAAGCATGCTATTGAAAGTCTGAAAGTTCCAACAAATCAGAATTATTTAGGGTTGACTTAATGCAAGGTTGTAGGACAAAATTCTTTCATTTGTTAAGAAGTCAAATTTGGGTCAAACATGCCAAGTTTCTGTTGTACACCTTAAAGCAATAGGGCTAAAAACACTAGTCTAGATCCAATAACTATTTTTAAAGCTTTAGCAAGTCCAAAATATAGGAACAAACATGCATGTAAAGTTCCAGTTCAGACCATTTCTTCTAACTTAAAGTCAAACCTAAAGCCAAATAGGGTAAAGGAAAAACAATGATGTGCAGCATTTCTCACATTGATGCAAAATAAACTAGTTTCATGTTTCAGTAATGTTTAGGTTCGAATGCCAACCTGTTTGACATCTTTAGTTCCAAAAAAATATAATGAGAATAAAGTCTAGTTGAGCCTGAAAATTCTACAGCAAAATAACATGGAAAATCACAAACAAAGCTATGGTCCTGTGCCTGAAAAAAGCTAACAATAGTTTCTGCAGTTGTTTATGTAGCAAGGTTGAAATATTGGGCCTAAAAAAATCAAACTTGTTCCTGAAAAATCTGCAGCAAAACAATGTGCAAAACTGCAAAGAAAGTTATGGACTTTTTCCTGAAAAAAAAACTAGCAGTAGTTAAAGTAGTTGCTTATGTAGCACGTTTGCAACATCTAGCCTAAAAAAAACCAAATTTGTGGCTAAAAAAATCTGTAATAGTTTCTGTAGAAGTTTTTACATGTTTAATAGGACAGAAGCTATTTAAGTCTGTTGAATAAGTAGTTCCGTAAACAGAAATAGAAGCCAGCAACAAAGGGAAGCCAAAATAAGCCAGAAACTTGAAATTTTTATAACCATAAAGAGGAATATTCACATACATAGGTCATCCAATAGTTCAGGATGATCTATTAACATTCCCATACACTATAAAAGACAGTTACATAATTAGAAAATTTTTCCCATTCTATATACAAATGCATCAATATGCATAAAAAAAAACCAAAGCTAACATCTAGGTTCGTACACTTAAACTCTGTTGAACACTAGACAACAACAAGAACCATGCCTACTTGTTGAAATTTTCCATTTCAACTCATAGAAACTTTTCCTTTAGATGTTCACTCATTTCTTCATGCACCAACATGTTTGTTGCACTCTTTGATGTTAGCAAATATTTCGCAACCTCCATCCATAAATCATCTCCCTCAACTACACCTGGGAGTCTAGAGACAATCTTCATAACATTGCCCATGTTGTCTGGCTTCACGGGTGGTGGAGCAAAATGAATTTATAGTGAAGTACTAGTAGGGAACTCTGGCAATGAAGAAGGCGGGAAGCCCATTTGTGGTGAATAGTGCTGTGAAGAAATATTAAGAATCTCTGTCTTTGTTTGTGGACTTTGGCCCTTGGTTTTCGCTTCTTGACTAGAAGTTGAGAACTTTTTCTGGTTATTTATAACGGAACCAAACCTATCATTACATCCCCATGGATAAAAACAAAAAAAAAACAAAAAAAAAGAAGCTGTCAAATGTTAATACTGTGACATATCCAATAAAAATAATAATGGAAGTTAAAAGAATAGTTTTATAAACTAAATAGACAGTAGTTTCTTTGAGCAGACCTTAATATCCAGTAGATCAATTTTTTTTTTGAAAGCCCAATGCAACTAAAGATGAGTTTAAAGGCAGTATAAAGTAGCTTCATACTTTAGGTCCATATCAATTAAACTTGAATCAGAAACATTAAGCTTAAGATACAAAAAAAACATGAAAAACCCAGCCATCTAGCAAAATTACACAGATTGCACAATTAAATAAAAGATTTCCAGTTACGAATCTGCAGCATATATTTTCACTAGAAAAGCAAACTAGAATTTTGAGAAGTAAACCAGAAGATTAGAGAAGCAAGAAAAGAAAACCAGATAAGCAAACTACTTAACCAATCTTAAGAAGCAAACCATAACAGCAATCTAGATAAGCAAACATAAGAGACGCAAACCACATAAGCAAACACATTTTGTAGCCGAACAAAAGAAGGAAACACTTAATTATGTTCGAGGATATGTTTCAGGTAGTGAAATTCATTTGATACACTTATTCACCTCTTTTGCTTCACTACTTTCTCCATCTTCCTCCAACTCTATTTATATCCCAGCCTTTGTAGAGTTCACAGTACTCTCCCAACTCGAATGTTTAAATTAAATGAGAACAACTACCTAGTTAACATTTTAATAGCTATGGTCTTCTCATAAATGAAAAATAGATGGAATAAGTCAATTACATGAGCTTGATATAGAGCTGCTGTCTAGAAGAATAATTTTTTTTCTTTTTTGATCAAATGCGTAAGAGTGCAAGAATCTCATGTGTTTCATAAAAAAAGAGAGTGTTAAGAGGACAAGATCAAAGGATCAGAAAACAGTAGATATCGATTTTTATTTTACTTTTCATAGTCGTAAACAAAAGGGTGCAAACTTTGGTGGAAGGAGCATGAATGAAGATGCACTTATAAGGAGCATAAACAAAAGGGCATAAACAACAGGTTGTAACCAAACCACGGAAGTAAACACAAAGAAGGACCAAATGATGATGAGCTGCGTTACCTCAATTGGAAAAGACGATGATAAGTGGGATTTCTGTTCAATGTCGTTGTCGATATTGAAATTTGTAGACAGTGACCTTGATCAGGGCTTTGAACGACCAAATCGATGTCGCTGTTTGCGTTCCTTGTTCATTTGCGCAACAGGGAGATAGAGATTTTGTCTAAAGAGGGATAATGGCATATCTATGAAAAACTTTGAATACATGGACTATTGAACATATGTTAATTTTACAAAGTGAGTTTAAATGAGGATAAAAGAGTAAATTGATTGTTTAAAAATTTCCAAAAGAGGAAATGTTTCAACTTTTTTTGGACATCTAAAAAATGAATATGTTTCATCTAAATTGGGGCGGAAGGAGTATTTTTTTTTTTACATTTAATGGATATTTTAAATTATCAATTTTTTCTTTCTATATTTTTTTCAACTTTTAAAACAATAATTTTTTAGTGTCAATTAATTAAAAAAGATACTATACAGATTAAATACTTGAAGATTATAATCGTACAGTCTAAATTAAAATTTCAGAAGTTGCTGTTGAATTGTATTAAAAAGGCCAGAGATAAAATGTATATTTTTTAAACAAGAAGGGCAAAGTGTAATTTTTATCTAAACCTTAAGGGCATTGTAATTAACCCTGATTTAATGCCCAATACAGGGGTGCTTTTGGACTTGCTCCTATTTGAGCACCCAAATAGCTCATCTTTCTTGTAGCAAAATTAGTTTTAGATGGGTTCTTGCCTTCAATTTAGAGAAATACCTACCTCATATTATTAATTTGTATGAGAGTGCATTTGTAAAGGGCAAATGACTTATTGATAATTTCTTGATCTGTAAAAAGTTATTGAGATTCATAAGTTGACATTTAATATTTAGAATACATATTCGGTTCACTTATTATATAGCACTACACCTATATTTTTATGATATTTATAAAATGGGTAAAATCCACCGGGGGTCACCTAGCTTATTTTTTATCCTAAACGGGTACCTTACCTTCAAATTGTCCTACCGAGGTACCTTACCTCTTATCGCGTGTCCTATCTGGGTACTTTCCGTTGATTCCATCGTTAAGTCTCACGGAAATTGCTGACGTGGCATTAATTAATGCTACAATAAATGTAAAATAATAACTTTGGACCCTAAAATTTTTTAATAACTAATTCTAACCCTTAAACTTCCACCAAAATCATTTTAGCCACCGTCAACCTCTTCTTCTGTCGACCACCATCCCAGCCGCCCTCGACCTTTACATCGCCCACCATCCTCCGATTATTCACAACCATGTGTCGGTTCAGAGCAGTGTCTGGGCTATTACCAGTATTAATTCTTTTACTTGTCAGCGAAACTCCCATTTCTTCGGGAAAATGGACTACCTATATAGTCCACATGGACAAGACGAAGCTCCGAGCCTCGTACCAGGCAGCCGCCACCTCCAAGCAGCTGCACCACGCCGTGCTCCATTCCGTGCACCGGCTTTCTCAGCAGCAACAAGAATATCAGTCAGAAAAAGATGGCACGCCTCCGCAGCTCCTCCACTCCTACGAGCACGCATTGTTCGGCTTCGCCGCGAGGCTGTCCGGTAAGCAGTTGGAAGCGCTGCAGAAAGTTCTGTGTAGTGCTCCTCGTAGAGCTCCGGCGCCATGAACTCCGGAGTGCCCACAACAGAGTGAGCCGAGTGGTTTTTACCCACAATTGCAGCCAGACCCAGGTCACCAATCTTCACCTGTTCAACCACAAAGACCTTCAACCCCAATTTACAGAACAGAATCCACGAATTTGTATTGATAAAATACGAAATAATGGATACCTGTCCTGTGTTTCCATTGACGAAGATGTTGCTGCAATTGAGGTCTCTATGAATGACACAGGGCTCATGGGTGTGTAGATAATCCAAGCCCTTCAAAATCTGGCGCGACCATTTCTTGACGGCCTTCATCGAGACGTGCTTGTGCTTCTTCCGGTACTCCCTCAGATTCCCAGAAGTGCAGACCTCGGTGATGAAGTTGAGTGTGTCATGTTCCTGGTCCTTCCACACATGGAACAATCGGATGATGTTCTTGTTCTTCAAGCTTCGCAGCAACCGGACCTCCGAACCGAGGCGGTCGATCATCGCCCGATCGTTGCAGAAATACCGGAGCTTCACCTGGTTCCAACTTCCACGCCACTTTTATTCCCTCCTCCTGGTCGAAGGCTCTGTACACTTTCTTCACGGCGCCGCTCCCCAGGAGCTTGTTCTAGCGACCGTACCGGCCGGTCGGATCCACCTCCTCGAACGCCTCAGAGTCCCCGTTGACCGCCGGCATCTGGAGTTAATCACGCCGAAATTTTTTGGGTTTTCGCACAAGAAGAAAAATCACACGCAAAAAGTACGATTTTGATTTCTACCCAGAAAAGATAAGCTATCTTTGAAGCCAAGAAACAATCAAAGAAGAAAAAAAAGAAGAGATATAGTTAATGGCTGGAATCGTGAATGGCGGACGGGGAAGGCGATGGGGTTTTAGAATCGGGCCTCGCCAAACAAAAGCAAGGAGCTCTGCTTCAAATCAGCTGGAATCACGAACGGTGGCCAACAAATCGAGGACGACTGACAAGAATTACTGGAACGGTTAGCGACTGGGATTGCAAATAGGGAATGGCTGGAATTGCGAATGGCGGACGGGGATGGTGGGCGACAGAGGTTGACGGTGGCTAAAATGATTTTGGTGGAAGTTTAAGGGTTAGAATTAGTTATTAGAAAAGTTTAGGGTCCACAGTTATTATTTTACGTTTATTGTAGCATTAATTAATGCCACGTCAGCAATTTCCGTGAGACTTAATGATGGAATCAACGGAAAGTACCCAGATAAGACACGCGATAAGAGGTAAGGTACCTCGGTAGGACAATTTGAAGGTAAGGTACCTGTTTAGGACAAAAAAATAAGCTAGGTGACCCCCGGTGGATTTTACCCTTTATAAAATTATCACTGTGTTTTGAATAATACATCTTAGAAAATAAACAATACGCCATATAAAATTGTCATCGAGACTCAAACAACATATTTTACAAAATGAAGAGTACCTTTTGCAAGATTATGATTGTGTGTTGAACAATACATCTTACGTAATGAACAATATTTTACAAAACAACATATTTGCCTGAATGAAACAACATTTCTTACGAAATGAACATTACCATTATGTGTTGGACAACATATCTTATGAAATAAATAACATTATACAGAACCACACACTTGTTTGAATGGAACAACATTTCTTACTGAATCGAGCAACATTATTTATAAACAATATTTCTTATAAGATGAATAATATTTTACAGAATATCACATTTGTACGAATTAAACAACACTTATTATGAAATAAACAACATTTTACAGAACAATATATTTTATGAAATGAAAAGTACTTTTTACTGAATGGAATAACATGTTATAAAACAGTACAATTTTATGAATAAAACAACACTTCTTATTGAATGAAATAACATTATTTACAAACAACACATCTTATGAAATGAAGCAAGCTATTTATATATAATGGTGGATTTATAAACTATTAACTTAATTTTTATAGTTCAAACAAGGCTAAACACCATTTATTTTGATGCTTAATTGGTTGGACTATATTGTCATCTATTTGCTAACAAGTGATATCAAAACCAAGAATTTTGTTAGATACGTGATTGATGCTAAGTGTGTTCTTATGACTCAACTCAACCCATGGTTAAGGAATGACCAAAAGTAATGGCATACTCAAATGCTACTTCACCTATGATTGAATAGACTCTGTGTGGGCCAGGTGGACTCTGGATTAAGCTGAAATACAAGGCATTATGCATTAGAGGATGGATAAGAAAGACAACAAAATGTGAAAATTATGAAAAGTTCATTGATGGCAGAATAAAAGATTGTGATAACGTGACAACCCATCATGCCCATCTGATGGAGGCACATACATGATGTTGGGTCATCATTTACCCAGTATAAAATTTGTGGTAGTTTTTACTTGATAATGTTATTTTTGCATTTTCAGTTGGGTTCTTAAATGGGGACACTACTATGAATAATGTTCCTTTTTTTTTTTTATTTAACACAAAATTATTACTACTATTTAGAATCTAAGACTTAAAGAAAGAGTTTAAGGGTAGTTGACTTGAGCTTGAGATATTGGATTGCTCATTACTAAAAAAAAGCATTTACCAATGACCACACATTGGTAATTTTAAAATTATAAATGCATAACCATTAGTAGCAGCCATTGGTAATGAACGCGTTGAAAAATGTTTTACCAATGGCTTAATATTGAGCCATTAGTAGTTTCTAATGGTCAGCCATTAGAAAAACGGCCGATAGAAATTACTAACAGTTTAAGTTCACATGTTCTTTATCAACAATTTAACATTTACCAATGTGCTAGGCCATTGGCACCAACGGTTTAAGCCGTCAATAAATACCAACATGTTTGGCTGTTGGTAATATTTCTAACGAGCCAGACCGTTGGCAAATATTTGCAAAATTAAAAAAAAAACAGTTTCCAATGGGGAGCCAGACTGTTGGAAACTACCACTTATTTTTTAAAAAAAATATGAAAAAAAAACTAAATTAATTAATATTAAAATTTTTGTTCAATTTAACAAAAATTTAAAATTAATTTTAACAAAATCAAGAAATTAATATTAACAACATTGATAAAATTATATTTATTACAATTATATGTTATATTAACTAAAAATTATACTTATTAAAATTATATAACAAAGATTTTATTAGTGGAAAATTTTAGAATAAATTAAAAAATATCAAAAATATTAACAAAAACTTCACAAAATTTGAAAAAATTCACCCAATTTCATATTAGTTGATTCAAATTAATAAAAAATAAAAAATTCACCCAAATTTCAAAATCTTAGAATAAATTTAAAAATCAAACACAAAAATAAATAAAAATTCACAAAATCAAAATCTAATCTACAAAATCGAAACCATACAACCAGATCTACAAGTTCATACACAAAATGCAAAACCAAATCTACAAAATCAAATATCAAATTAAATAGAAAATCAAAACCAAAATCAGTAAAGAAACGAGGAGGTCCATCGCGACGTAGAAGGTGGGGAGGCGAGGCGAGGAGACCCATCATGTCTGTGAGGTGAGGGCATTGGCGAGGTAAGAAGGAAAGAGGCGATCTGATGACAGGGGAGGCGGTTATGTGATGAGGCTGGGGTAAAAGAGATGAGCGAGAGTAGAGAGGGAAGGGAAGGAGAGAGGGACGAGCGAGGCAGAGAGAGGAGAGACGAACGAGAGCAGAGAGGGAGGGGAAGGTGAGAGTCGGCTAGAGATTAGGGTAAGTGGGATATGAGAGATAGGTTATGGTATTTATATGGGCTAGATTAGGGTTATGGGTTTTTTGGGCTTTTACACACACACACACACACATAGGCTTTTAATATAATATGTATCATAATATATCATAACATATAATATATCATATAATATAATGTATGATATGTATCATCTAATATATTTATGTATATTGATGGTATTTTATAGAAACACCTTTTTTTTAGGAATTATAGAAATAGTTAAAAACTTATTACAACTAAAGAGTTATAAAATAAGAAAAATTTATTATCATTAATTATTCAATTAAAAAAATGAACCAATTGACTTGCAAACATAATAATTAGTTAATTAATTAGTTTGATACTCAGTATATTGGTATTATAATAACTATTATTTAAATTTTATTATTTGAGTAATTATTATATTGTTGATAATATTTTACAAAATTTCACTATATACATATTAACCATATATTTTGAAATTTCACTATATGAATATGTTCATATATATGTTCATACACATTATAAATTGTATGCATATATCATTCTAAAATTATAAAATAAGTATGATAAATATGATATATATGATATAAAAATACACACACACACAATATATATATATATATAAATCTGTTATGAACATATTAGATGATGCATATGATATATTATATATTATGATACATTATGATTCATATATGGTACAATATGATACTAATTTATGATACATTATATTAGAGAAACACACACACACACACATGTATATAGTAGATGCTATACTATGTTAGATGATATATTATATTTTATGAAACATAATAATAATAATAATAATAATAATAATAATAATAATAATAATAATAATAATAATTTTCAACAGGTAAATTATCAACGGCCTGATTGTTAATAAATTACTAACGCGTTAGGCCATTGGTACAAAAATTTATCAACAGCTAAACGCATTAGTAATTTGTTCGTTGGAAAATTCATAAATTACCAATGTATTTAACCGTTGATAAATTTTAAATTTTTTACCAATGATCTAGCTGTTAGTAATTTGCCCATTGGAAAAACAAGTTTTTTTAGTAGTGGCTGCTACCTATCCAGTAAAAAAACACACTTATTATAATTTTTGGGAGTTAAGCTCATAATATTGAGATTAAGTGGGTTTATATTTTTTTAGTTTTAGTTTACAGTTGCTGCTATGAGTGATTTTGACATGTAATCAACGCCAAGTGTGATTTCCATGGGTTGAGCAAGGACTAAAAGTAGGCAATGACTACTGCACCACTTTCACTTGTGGTTGTGTGGGCTGTTGGTGTACGTTAATGATGGATGGATGACAAAGATAATAAAAATAAGATATCTTGAAATTGCTATTTGTAGCAAATAAAGAAAAGTGATACTATATTCGTTTCACAAACTTTAACCCTTTTAGTTTTTTTTATTAAAGTTTGACTTAAATATATTCATATTAATTTGTATTGTAAAAAATTTTAAAAAATATATATTTATAAATTAAAGTATTTAAGGTACTATTTTTATATAAAAAATTATATTTGTATGAGAAATCTTAAAAGAAAGAAATTTATAAATTAATTACTATAAGTAATAAAAAGGACAAGTTTTGCGATAATATTAAAATTGCCGTTATGGATACAGATGCATCACACCCATCTCAATTAAACGTGCACACACTGTCACATATTATTTCTCTAGTGTATGCTGGTGGTAGTTTGTACTTGATATTGATATTATATGCATTTTTAGTTGAGTTCACAAGTGAAACAGCTATAAGTATCATTATTTCACAAGGGAGAAAACTATGGGCCTTTATTTTCTTTCGGTTACAAAAAAGCATTATCTACAATATAAGGATTGAGGAGAGAGTCTAAGAATTGAAGTAATAAGCCAAATAGCGCTATTGGACTTAGCCTCAGGATATTGGACTACCAGCTATATCTACCAAGAAATTATTAGAAAGTAAGGTTGTAGGGAAGTAATATTCATAGAAAGTAAGTAAATTATAATCCTAATTTTTCTATTTTTGGTTCACACCTCACAAAGAATGTTCATTTCAACTTTCTCATATTTGGTTGATGTATTTTATGTTTCTTTAAACTTTGAGCACAATGACTAAAATGTAATCTAAAATCTTAAGGTGCGTTTGTGAATTTTATAAAAGTTTAGGGATTAACTGTGTAAATTTTTAGGTACTTTTGTAAAAATCTTTCAAAACTTTGGGGATTTCAAAACTTTGGGGACTAAAAATTTAGTTTTTAGGATTGTTTTGTAAAATTTTGAAAGTTCGGGGATTGAAATGTAAATATTTGAAGTTATATTTAGAATTAATCTAGAATAAGGAGAACGAATCTTATAAGCTTGTGAAAGATGAGGGTTTCTTGGAAAATGAAAATGATAAACAATTATTCTATAAATTGAACCAAACGGAATTATTAGGATTTTAACTTTCACAACAATCCGAATATCATAATCGTTCAACTAAACATTTCCTTCAAGTCTTTGAGTTGAAGCTAAGTATTACTATCAACAATGTTGACACGTATTTCCTAGTGTGGAAGAGAGAGGCCTCTCTGCGGACGCACCTGCTTGTATGAGATGCTTCCTTGGCCATTAGCTTTAGCGTGGTCCATTTTTGACTAGCTTTCCGAAGCTCGCTTTCTCCTGTCTAAGATTAGAATACTACAACAAATGCCAAAAACAAGTGGTGCTAGCAAATCAATTCCTTGCTTGCAGACAAGACCTTCGCTGGTCCCACCCTCCTCATCACTCGATCACACTTTTCTTTCCAAAATAGGAGCACAATCTTGAATACTTATTTTAGATCTCTGGACTTTTGGAATGATTTTGGCCATTTACTTTCAAATAAATTATGGATTATGTATATTATTAATGGTGGACAGAGTTTGGAATCAGATTAAATATGTGAATTGCATGTGAAATTAAGTTCGTAAGAATTGGTTTGACGAACCATTCATAGAACTTAAAAACTTACTATATAACAGAATCTTCGCATGATTTTAGATATGACTGAAGTTAAAATACACCATAATCACACAAAACACTTTGACTTTTAGGTTATTTATAATTTTTGCCACTCAATTCTTCATTCTCCAGTTCTTTTATTCACTTTTTCCTATTTCAATTCTTTTCTTTCAATTCTTTTCTTCACTTCTTTCTTCTCCAAAACCACAAGCTTATCCCATTTCTCCTTGTACTTTTCAGTTTGTTCTCTTTAAATCTCATGACTTTGGTTCTTCATCATCAACATTGGAGATGGGAGGATGCTGTTTGTTGATGGATCTATTTCAGTCAGAGACGATTCTGACAACGATAACAATGAAGGTGAAGCTATGGAGAAATCTAACCTCCTTTGTTGACCTGCCCCCCATCGTTTGTCCCTGCCTTTGTTAGTGTCTGTGCCTTATTAGATGAAGAACCAATGTTCATGTCTTTAGTGGCATCCATGATATTCCATTAAGTAAAAAATATTATTCTATTCATATAAATGTGTTGTTATGTAATACGTTCCATCATTCGTCCCCACCTCTGGCAGCTTTGTGCCCCATTGGAATAAGAACCGGTGTCCCTGCCTCTAGCAGCATTTATGTTATTTCACTCAGTAAAAAATGTTATTCTATTTATACAAATATGCTATTCTGTAATATAATGTTCATTTCATAAAATTTGTTATTTCCAAATAGTGTTGTTTCATTCAGTAAGACTTGATATTTCTTCTTACAATTGTATTTTTCTGTAATATACTGTTTGTAAATAATGTTATTTTGTTCAATAAGAAATATTGTTTCATTCATACAAATATGATGTTCTGTACTATGTTGTTCATTTCGTAAGATGTATTGTTCGTAAATAATATTATTTCATTTAGTAGAAGTATTGTTCCAATATTCATACAAATGTGCTACTCCCTCCGTCGCAGAAGTTTTGATATATTTGACTTTTTATTGTATTTTGACTCAATTTTATTCATATTATTGTTAGTTAGAAAAAATCAAAAAAATATTTAGAAACTACATATCTTGAATTATCATTCATATATAAAGATTTTTTATTTATATATTAGAATGTCAAAAAAAAAATTCTAGATTAATTACTAAAAATAAATTGAGTAAAACTTTTGAAACGGAGGGAGTATTTATTTGGCAAGATGTGTTGCTTATGAATAGTACTGTTCTGTTCAGTAAGAAATGTGTCTAATTCATACAATTATGTTATTCAATAATATGTTGTTCACTTCAAGAAAAAAATATTGTTTATATTAGTATGATATATTGTTCAGATGTGATGGTATTTTTGTAAATAATATGAAAGTGCGAGTGTGCGATGATACGCCATGTGTATACTATAGCTACTCTTTATGTAAGGTTGTCATTTGCAATCATAATTATAATAATAAACATTTGTGAGTTATGCTCGAAGAGATGCGTACACTCGAGGGAGAATGTATCAATACAGAATGAGACACATTTTGGGATGAAGAGAATATCAACAATTTGAAAAATTGTATGAATTTATTTTTTATTCCAAAATAAGGGCTGTTTTTGTGCATAATCTTATTACAGGATGTCAAAGTTAAAGAATAGAGATGTATTGCATTATAGGTAGGAAGAAACTCCTATTACTTTTCATATGTGAAAGAACCTGAACCACATAATCTAAAAATTAATTTTATTCAAATTTCAAGTAAAAATATTTTTTTTACCTGCTCTAATCATAAAGTAACACATATGCATGCGGTTCCTTGTAAAATAGCCAAAGAATCACAATCTTAAATTTCCGGATGTGTATCCTTTGATGCATCTACCCTTTAGTTGCTTCGTTGGAAAAGTTTGTCTTACTTTCCTTTTTTTTTTTTTTTCCCAAAAATAGAGTTTTTGGCTTAATCTCTTTTTTTAATACACAGAATAAAAAAAGGAGATTAAGAGAAAAAGGAAGAGACAAGCTGGTGTACTAGAGCAACACACTAGTGCGGCACTACTGTCAAGGCGCAGCAATTCAAAGTCTCCATCAGAATCCGCATGAACTGATTCTTTTGTTGAAACTTAAACGGTATTAAGCTGGTCTTTGTCTATGACGGTACTCCCAAGCAAAAACTGGCCATCAAGTTGTTAAAATGCAATTCGGCATTTTCTTGGTTTCGTAACGCAGACAAATCACACCCTAGCAACTCCTGTTCACTTAAATGTATACTTGTAACATGCATTTAATTACAAAAAAGAAAAAAAATCAATCTGAGTCAGTGGTGGAACCAGGATTTTTTGTTCGGGGGGCAAGCCCTAGGAGAGTCGGCGGAGCCCGGAGGAGAGAGACGACGTCGCGGTTAGGTAAAACTGTAAATTAGGACTAATTCACACTAATTCAAAGATCAAGGAGCAAATCGTACGAGTTGGAAACGTTTGAGGACTAATAGTGCATTTAGGCCATGTTAGAACATCCGCTTAATGTAAAGGGAATAACTACTCATTGGGTCCCTACTTTCTTCAGCGCCTACCTCACTGCCCCCCATCTTTATATTTTTCCATAATATTTAGGGGGACAAAATACACACTCAATCCTTAAATTTTGACAAAAGCACCAAATTACTACCCCATATTTAATTTTTTCCTAAATTCCCGGGGGGCAACAGCCCCCTCCCAGCATATGGTAGCTACGCCTCTGAGTTCCTGAGTACATAAAAAGGCTCAAACGCGCCCACCAACCACAACACAATCACAACAAACATTAACCTACAAATTGCCCAGCCAGTGACCTAATAATTCTAGACTTCTTCAATGACCTGGTTTTCTATTACCCTCTTGTCTACCCATAAATCACTTCCATGAAGAAGTCAAATGTTTTGGCCATCTACATTCAATTACGCCATTCACATATACATATTAAAGCTTCAAAGGGGAAAAAAAATACTGGTCTGACAGGGAGATTCGGTTATGGAAAATTAATTGTTGGCGTAATTAATGTTTGGAACAAATTAATTAGTCATCTACCACAACAAAGCCAGCCACCAACACCCAAGAACTTTGGAATGGAAAAGGGAACAAATTAATTAGTCATCTACCACAACAAAGCCAGCCACCAACACCCAAGAACTTTGGAATGGAAAGGGTTAAAAACAAAAACAAAAACAAAAAAAAAAAACAAAATCAAGGTAATGTGATAGTGATGGACACATTTTTGTTCACCGGAAGGACTTAAAGTTTCTGATGGGGCAGCCAAACCAAAACTCTTTTATTGGGGTGGAGATTCGGAAAAACTGAAACCGAAGAGGGATTAGCTGTCTCACCTAAATCGGGTTGGCTTATTTGAAGACATGTGACATGGGTGATGACGTGGAACAACTAAGCTGCTTTGAAACAACGGATGACAGGCCCAAAAAAGTTGCCCATCTTCATTTCATCCCCACCCCTTTGCATGTGAATCGCTACTTTGTCATTAATGGGTGTGTGCTCCTTAAAATTATCAAACCGAACATAGATAGAGCTAAAAATGCGCAAAGCTGAATAATAGACTGATTATGTTTGATTTAAAATATCCATTGAGATTGACATTTTGTTCATACTTAGATAAAAGACAATATAAATAAGCTATGAATGAGTTTTTAGTCGATTGAATTCAAGTTGTTCACTTGAATTAAGAGAAAAAACTAAAAACAAAGCCTTGAGCTGAGTAATAAGTATCAAGTTTTGTTTAAATTATGTACCGAGCTTGAAATTTTATTAAGGCTTGACTCAATAACATTTTGAATGAGGTATGAACGAGCCTTAAGCCGAGCCGAATTCAAGGCAAACTTGGCTTGTTTGTTCCTATTTCACCTCTAAACACAAACACCACTTTACATATCTCTTATTCTTACATGGTAAACTTACTAGAAACTATGTATAGAAGTCCCACTAAATTCTAGATATCAATGTATTATTAAATTTAGAGATTTCACTCAGAAACTAATTAAACTATGATATGAAAGACTCTAGAGAACTTCTATAAGGAAGTTTTAATACATAACATTACTCTATTATGCTTATTATGTTTAGATTTATCAAACACATTCTAAAGCCTAAACCCCCCCCCCCCCTCCAGGTAATCCTTTTTTTTGAATTACTATGATATATACACACAGACACACTCCATTGAACAAATTAATGCAAACGGTTCAAAAAACTTATTAAACAAATTTAGAAATGCGATATTTAGATTTCGTGCTAAAACATTAGCAGATCCTACTCCACTTATTTTTCCACCCGCAATTAAAATATATTATGCATAACTTTTAGATTTTTTTTTTTAAATCGAATATCTAATACTACCCGCCTTCATGACTGGCAAAAGAAATGTGAGTTTTTAATTTTTTAAGAAACTGGTTAAAAAAAGGTAGATGCAGTAATCATGTTTTAGGCCCATTTGAGAATAACTTTTATAGTTAGTATTAAAGTTTTAGATAATTTATTTAATAATGGAACTGAAATGAGTGAAGTTAAAATTTAAAAATTACATTTTAGATAATTTTTCTAGAACTCTAACTCTAATCACTAACACTAACACCAAATATGATCTGACACTAACTAAGTAGCTGTTACTGTCATACCTACGTCAAACTGTAACTATGGATATTTCATTGTTTCTTTTTTCCTTGAGTTTATTAGCTGGTCTTGTTTGGGACCAAAACTTTGAAACCATGGCATAGGCGAAGGATTTTAGGTGCTGTTATTTTTCTACTTAAATTTTCTAGTGGAAAAAAATGGGGAAAAAAAAACAGAAAAGGTGAATAGCGTGAAAATTCTAAAAATTATGTCTCATATTGCACTTTAATCCTCAAACTATGACGCACTACATAATTGGGCCTAGACTCTGTAAGATTTTGTAAGGTTACTTAATTAGTCCAATGCTACAATTTAATACCACAAAGAGATCGCCCCAGACCCCGAACAATAATCAGGTTAATGAAAAATAGTTACAAGTTGTGAATGAAACCATTCTATTTTGCTGCTAGAAGCCTAAAAAAGAATGTGAAAATAACATATATTAATTAAATATGGTATGTGATGGACAGCCAGCGAACAAGGATCATGAAGCTTAAAGAGTGAAGAAGGATCCATTGGAGCTCAATGTTGGACCTCTTACAAGAAAGAAAGCCCGAGAGATGCAAAGTGTACTTAATTTGTTCATTTTAGAGCATTTTGAGCAAAGAACGACAAAAAAAGCTTGGAATTCATTCCAATGGATCTATCATGGTGAGAGATGAAGAATTGGTGCATTTGCTGGAGGTGAGCCCCTTGGAGCCCCATGAGCACGAGAGGGCAAACCTAGGAGCCCCATCCAAACTCCTCACGGGCTCCAGTCTTAATTTCAAGTGTGCTGCCAAATTTATCACCATTTTTATGTACTATTTGCATGTTTGTAGCATTAGGATCGAATTTGTCATATGTCATAAGCTTGGGACACGGTTTGCACACCAAAGAGTGTCCAATGCGTGTTTTAGTGTCTTAGTGCAACAATACGTAGTGTCATTCTTACTTAAGAACTGCTATTGCCTTTAGACATGTACATTCAAGACAAATTACAAAGAAAATAAGTTGCTTTTGCAAACTTAATAATTCTCTCGTGTTCTTTTCTAAACTTATTGGTACTTTGGTGCTTTCTTCTCCTTTTCCTACTCAATTCCTCTTCTAAATTCTTCTAATTCCTCTTCTCCTTGACTCTTCTATCTTTCTTGACCCTTCCTTACTCAATTTCTATCATTGGCTCTGCTAAAGAGTGCTTGAAGGTCTTAGCTTGGAGCTTGTGTGCGTCTTGGGTTGCAAGAGGGCCATCAGTATGGCTAAGAATTATATATGTGTTTCGTGCATTATGGATATTCTCCATGCTAGGTAAATTGCTACATTGGACATAATGTCGTATTTCATCTGCAGTGGGTGAAAATTTTAGCATAGGATTGACAATGTAACATTGCACGAAGTTTATGACCAAGCGGGAAGCCTTTTATACTTTAGGGGTAAGGTTGCATCATTGATCATAGTTTTGGGACTTAGCATGCGATTATCCTGCAAACAGAGAGAGGAAAACGACGCCGTGTGGTTGCTTTGCAGTTGCAGCCACATCGCCAACGTGTTAGAGAGTTAGCGAGCCTTGTGAGCCGTTATGACCACCGGAAAGCAGAAAGGCAGGCAAGCAACAAATATAACGCAAAAAAAAAAAAAAAGAAAAAAGAAAAAACAGGGGAGCAAGAAAACCGAGAGAGTGCGAGTGAAAGAGCCCATTCGCATATTTCACTTTCGCCTGCCGTCGCTCTCCTCAAAGTCTTACGTCCAGGGACGAACCTCCATCGTCTCTCTTCGCCTTCTCTCTCTCTCTCTCTCTCTCTCTCTCTCTCCCCACCCCCCTTCTGCCAGCCCCTTATTTCCGTTTTCGATTCTCCGGAGCAAAGATTGGATCGAAGAATTCGCACGTCAGTTCGAAAATTATGTAATTAAGGTACTATTAAGCTTCGTAATCTCCTGATTTGTTAGTACATTTTTTGTTTTAGAGTTGGATTAATCACTACAAATTGTCCCTCATTTGTCCATAATCCGATGAATGTGACTCAAATTTCTCCTCAAAACAGAGCTCAGACAACACTTGCATTTCAATTTATTTTGATATTATATTGTTTGCGGGAAGGTTAGAAGAACCGTGATCAATGCTGGTTCGATAATGGTGAGTTAGCTGATTTTTTAGTTTGCATAGCATTTACCTTTTTTTTTTTTTTTTGGTTTGCTTTTCTTTGAAATCGGCCACTAGTTTTAATTTTTCTCTCCTGCAACTGTTCTGAATCAGTTTTTTCTGCGTTCGGTCTTTTTGTTTGCCAATCTGATCCGGTGTCATGTTACACCTGTAAGAAATTGAAGATAACTTGAAATTGTTTCTCAATTTCGTGCGTAATTCTTTTATTTTTCATTTCAGTTTATTTATTTTGTCTGTTGAATTGTCTGATTCTCGAGTTACCTGTAGTTTCAGAACAGTTAATTTGGAGTTGATAAAAAAAAAAAAAGAGAAAATGAACGGAAGCAGACAAATGGAGGTGCACTACATAGACACAGGTTTTCCTTACACTGCAACTGAAAGCTTGATGGACTTTTTCGAAGGTCTAACACAGGAGCCGGTGAATTATCCTCTTGTCGGACCAATGCATGACCAGGTAGTTTCCTTTTCCACTCTGGTCTCACTGGGGAAAAGGAAAACTTAAGGAAATAAGAAAAAGGAAATGGAGTCTGTCTTCTATGATTTTGACAAGACCAAGGTGTTTGGCTGTTAGATCTATAGTCCTGTTGGTTAGTTCTAGCAGTCACCAAAGTTGCTTTTCGACAGCTGATAGGATGAGAAACTGACCAATTCTGGAAGGATGTTATGGATTTAGTTGTTCGCCATGATGTTTCTTTGGGTTTATAACATTGCTGGTTTTATGTTGTGAGGTCTTCCTCTCAAATTGTTGGAAATGGAGTAAATAAAAAAATTTATGTTTTACTTTATCAGTGTCATAGTTCACTTCTCATCAATATGCTGACTCCCAAATGTTTCCATTGCATGTAAAGACAACACCTACTTATTTACAAGTTAAGATACAGTGCAACCTTTCCGATTGATACTCCGTCTTCTATTTTTGTAGAATAATGCATACTGGTCAATGAATATGAATGCATACAAATATGGATTTTCTGGCCCGGAGAGCAGTTATTTCAGTCCTTATGAGGCAAGTGATCACTTGTCCAGAATGGATATCAGCACAAGGACTTGGGATTACTTTTCAGCTATGAACCAAGATGTACCAGCGGGAACAGATGCACAGTCTAGAGGAGATGCTGTCCCTGGTGTCCCAGCTGTACCTGAAGAATGTTAGTCCAACAATACTCCCTTGCGATTTAACTAGACCATGAAAACTGAGACATGTTCCATTCATGCAAAAGAAACCGAGGCTGAATTTGGTCACCTTCCTTTTCATAAAAACTACTCCTATATCATTGCTGTTCTCTTCTAGAAACCCCCAATAACTGTTTGGTGCTACCGAGCCAAATTGTCTATACAATTATTCGTGTTCTTTGATTGATTGTCAATCACACGATTATGTATATCTTAATACTCATCTCAGGATTTTTCTGTTGTTTCTACAGGTATTACAAGTCATCAAAGTGATGCCAGCTCTCAGGTAATGAACTTTCTTGCTGATGAGTCCTTCATCAACCTAAACTCCTTTTCTTTTCATTTCAATGATTTATATGCACAGACAATGGTCAATTAACATGAATACTTCAGATGATTGAATAATTGTTGCAAAGGACTTGATCAAATTCATCTATCATGTCTGTTATTAGATTCTAACTCTAGGAATCTTTCTATGAGAATAGACAGAATTTGTGTTATAGTGAATTTGCAGAAGCTAAACTAGGTATAAGAAAGTTCCAGTTTATTGCACTGTACAAAAGGTTGGATCAGCTGTTTTGCCAGTTTGACTCTTCCATTGAACTCCCCACATTCTCAGTTCAGAATGCACCTTAAAGCATCTTAAACTCAGTTGCAACCCTGGAGTTGGGCTCAGTGTCTACTATACTGAGAGAATTACTGATTGTGAATGTCACAGGTTGCTTGGCAAGATGGCATTGATCTGGATAATATGACATATGAGGTTCGTCTATTATACTATGCTCCATTCTCACTTTTATACTCAAGCTGATCTCTATACAAGGGGCTGAATATGTTGTCTGCAAATTCCTGAATCAGATAAATTTAGTGATATATTCATACCTCAACATTTTGTGATGCTAGAATACTTTTTGGTTGTGAAAAAAAAAGCTTTTGTTTTTTCTACCTCTTTTCTCTCTTTTATGTTAGGAAATCGCATGAATTGAATGCCTTCGAATGTAATGCACATGCATTCGCACAACTTGCTCAATGTTTCATTTAGTTCCAATAAAACTACAATATATACTTGCATAGTTCTCTTCCCTTTTCAGGTAATATAATGGACTAAAATACGAATTCTAGGAGAATTATTGCTTATTGGTGGTTGAAGAGCATAAAGCATTACAAATACTGTGCTATAATAAGGAGATTCAGTACTTTTTGTTGTACTACCAGAAATGAGTAGGCACAATTTGACTTTATGTGGATGATATTGTTCTCATTTCTTAGTATATTTTTTTCTTCTATTCCCATTAGCAAACTTCCATCAAAAGCTAATTCTCAATCTGATTTAAAAAAATTGATGTTGGTTTAGAAAGCGGAACAGAATGCCACCTGACAAGGGAGAAAGTATTATGAGAGTCCTTTCTTCAGCAAGGCAATGTGTTCTTTTGCTCATTCATAACTCAAATGAAAAATAATCTTGATCTTGGACCCTCCTATTTCATTGATATTCATTTAGATTATCTTGATTTTCTGGTGCACAAGTAAACGGTCACTTTTAAGTTCTCTTGTATAGCAGACTCACTGATTGTCTTTCAAGTAAAATCTTTTGATATATGAAAGTCTGATATATCAAAACCATCTTTAAACGTTTGTCTCTTGCACTAAGTTAGTTTTGAATGTTATATGGTCTTTTCAAGTGTTTTCATTATAAAATGATGAATTTTCATGTTACAGGAGTTACTTGACTTAGGTGAAGCAGTAGGAGCACAGAGTCGGGGTTTGTCCCAGGAACTTATTGATTTGCTTCCGACCTCAAAACGCAAATTTGGAAGCTTCTTCCACCGAAAAAAATCAAGGGAGAGGTAACAGTCCTGTTTGTTGAGATGCTTTATTCAGAAGTAGGATTTCCATAGCGTTGTTCTTGCAAGGGATGAAAATGAGAATTTGTGATTGCAGTGGTTGAATTGGTGCAACTGCTTTAAAATAACACATTATCATTACACAAGGTTTCCAACAGTCTTAGTTGGATAGACACAGATGCACTTTATGGATTACTGTTAACCTTATCTGATTGGAACATTTAGAGTAAATTTCTCAATGGCACAGAATTGGCTTTACACCAAGCAAACCAATATTTAATCCCTGTGCCGCTGTTCCCTGTATGGCTGAAGAATAGCTATTTGTATGTGAGCTTCCTGAACAATATTTTGATGGAAAAAATATAATCATTACATGAAATACCTGAATATGTGTACATAAATAGACAAATATGAAATTCAACTTTAAAAAAAAAAAAAACAGATGAAAAGGCTTACTTATTTGACCACAGTAAACTAAAAGTTAAGGGGTTAATAGCTCGTACGCTCAAGGCTGGTATTGAAGAGACAAACCAATTATGAGAGTGCCCAAAGCTTTTAAAACATAGAACACCACCCTTTAGAACGAAACAAGTCCTAGGGCCTTACCTGCCTGCCACCAAGCTTCCCTATTGATGTACCTTCCTTCAACTATGGTTGTTAACCTGTTGCTCTGTAGAAGCAAACCTCTTAGAAAAATAAGATTAGTGGGCTATGTGATGACTTGTATCACAGATTCTATGGGTTATATGGTTCTGATTTGTGCTTTGGGCTTCTCTAACCAGTGGCTTTGTGAGAAAAACTGCAACATTGCATTCTTGTCTTTGAAAGGGTTTAGAACATTGTGGGTTACAATTTGCTGCATTAGTGCGCAAGTGGAAAGTTCTCCTTTGTTTAGTTCTCAGGCTTTGATTTTGTTTGCGAGACAGATGCGTGATCTGCCAGATGCGGTATAAACTAGGGGAGAAGCAAATGAAGCTGCCATGCAAGCATGTTTACCATTCTGAATGCATCACAAAGTGGCTTAGTATCAACAAGGTCATTCTGCAAGTTGCCTGTTTTTAAGTTATAAATTGATACATTTGATTGGTGACTGACCTAACTCGCTCTGCAGATCTGCCCGGTTTGCAACTGTGAAGTATTTGGGGACGAGTCACAGTAACACGTTCAGCTGAGTCTAAAAAGTACAATCACCCTTAGCCCTCAAGCTTTCTCGGCTTCTTTCACTTCAGTATTCACTGTACACGTAAGGCTAGTTGAGGACTCTGTTAGTTTCTTTCCTGTTTTCCTTTTTCTTCAAAGGTTTTGGCTTTGTTAATTAGAATGATGTGATCGCTAATTTTATAGGCTCTACAGCAATAGAAAATGGTTCTGATCCATTGCATGTTCTGTGTTTGCCGGTACTTGCATTCGAAAGGTAGGTGCCTCACTGTTTCATCGTTAGATCTGGAGTCCGGCGGCGGAAAGGTAGAAGGAGAATGGTAATGGGATCTTTACGAGACGAAATTCAGTCTTACAATCTTGGTGCCAGTACGTAAAATCATGGCAAAAATAATGAATAAACCACTGGCTTTTTTAGGTTGACCCAAATTAGTCACTAATGTTTTTTCCAGCCAAATAAACTATTGATGTTTTTAAATCAACTCAAATAGACCATTGATAGTTAAATAAGCGAATATACTATCATAAATAAATAATATTCAAATAATGATTGTGACTAAAAGGAAATCCATTTAATAGGTGATGTGGATAGTGGCTGAAATGACGAATAGGATGTGAAGACCTAGGTCAAAATTGATGGAGGAAAGGGGGAAACTAGGGTTCACAATTCTAATAAAAAGCTTTGGCGAGAATGAGTGAAAAATGAGTGAATGAAATGGAAATTGAGCAATAAACAAGCATCAGATAAAGCAAATAGGGGAAGAAACAGGCCTCAATGGACAAGCAAAAATGCTTGGAATGGCTGGACGCATGGCTTGAGGGTTCTATGATTTATTCCTGTCTAGGTACCCTCTGTCATCTAGCGCCAAAGTAGCTGTTGGGAGCGGAGGAGAGAATTCAAACCACAAATGGCTGAAAATAAAGCGGGGTATAGAATTCGAGGAAGTGGGCTTACAATCTGAGGATTGGCGACACAGGTATTGATATTGTCTCATCTTGCCATAGGAGGATTCCTGACACATTGTGGATGGAACTTAGTGATGGAAGCCATTTGTGCCGTAGTGCCAATGATGACATGGCCGCTGCAGGCAGAGCAATGCTCTAATACAGGACTGGGGAAATGGTTGGGGCAGAAAGTCCCTTGAGGTGGGGGGAGGGGGATAAATATGCGGTGATGGTAAAGAGGAAGCCACGTCAGCTCTATTCTGTAGTTGTGGGGAAATCAGTCTGACTGAGAAACATTAATACTAGTTTATTTGGCCTGAAGAAAAGCACCAGTGGGTGAATAAAGCCACATAGAGAACATTAGTGGTTTTTTTTTATTATTTTTGCCTAAAATCATTATGAATTTGTGTTAGTCCGATTCCAGCCGCTTTCCAAGTAATTTCTTCATCATATGCTTCCTTCAAAAGTACGACTTTAATGGGATCTTTTATGAAAATAAAATAAAATGCATGAGACTAATCCAATTACCAAGAGATGAGGGGACCCTGAAAAACAATTTTAGACTATGCTTAATAAGGAAAAGTACGATGTAATGAGGGAAAAATTTTGTCTCTTGGTTCATTGAGATTGTAGAAATGTAGTATTAATATTTTCAAGGACAAGCATTAGATTGAGAATCTTTGTCTTTGCTTCTGTTTTTGTTCTTATTTTTTTGTTTTTTGTTTTTGTTTTTTTAGCTCCTCCCAATTCATCCTCTCGCCGAACGGCGAATGAAACGAAAAGCTGGAGATAATAGTCCAACGGAGGCCCAAGTAGTAAAGTACGGATTTAACAAAAGCGACAGCTTAACTAATCGAAAATGTAAAACACACTTTTTTTGGTCTCTCCATTAAATCCATAAAATACTCCATAAAAAATACTCTGTTTAGATTGTCCACAACAAATTTCTCTTCTTTTCAAAAGGAGACAAAAAGTTACACTGCTCGCAACAAGCTCACAGCCATCGATGACCTCATCAAGTAGGTCGATGAACCTCTGACACCCCTATTGAATATGTCATCATGAACCTCTGGCACTTCTTCCATCTTTATCTCCTTCAACTGATTCTCCCTCACAATCTCCTCTAAAGCCCTCTCCTTCCCCCTTCATCGTCTTTTGCAAGCTAGATTTTTCCCATTCTTCAATAGATCGATGGACAGCAAGCCCACCATTAGAGCAGGGGACTCAGAATCGCGAGACACTAGTTTACATCCTCAAAGAGATGGCCGCACTGGTGGTATCAAACTTGAGCATCAAAGCCGGCGCCTGAGAGGAAACATCACCACCAGCATCTTTGTGTATCAAATTAGCATCCTCTAGTTAAAAATTCAACGCTTCTGTGTTGCCTTGCCATGTCATTGATCACAAACGCCTTTGAAGTTGCAAATGGAAAATCCTAACAAAGAGAGACTGAACTTGGAAGAAGGTTGTCGGCTTGTTCATAATTTTTTTGAATTTGTAAAGTCCCAAAAGGTAGAGGAAGGAAGCTTATTTGTATCATTTTAAACTATAATGGTCTATTATGTCAAATGTAAAAAGATAATGGGCGCTTTTGTAAAATTTCAACCAAATCTTAACAGATGATGGGTGAGTCGGGTAAACTAAAAAATGTTAGTGGTCTATCTTACCTAAAAAATATTAGTGGCTGAATCGGGCTAACCCAAGGAAATTAGTGGTGTATTTGCTTATTTTTTTTTGCCGGTGGAAAAATATACACGTCTCCAACGGTCGGAAGAGAAGGGGCACATGAGAAGAAAGAAGAGGCAGCTGGCAGCGGGCACTAACGTTCACTTTCCCTGCCCTCCGAGAGACCGTTACACTTGTGGTTTTTGTCGCTCGTTCAACTCCATAGTTTTTGACAATTTCTTGACTCCGGTTCCCTTCTCGCCTTGTCAAGATTCCCAATCTTCCCCTCCCACTGCCTCTGCCTCTTCTTCTTCTTCTTCCTCGCCATGGAACCCGCCAAGATCGACTGGAAGCGGATCGAGTCCCGATTCGTGGAAGACCATGTTTATGAGCGCATCAACGCACCCAAGTGGGTCGATTTCTTGGACCCCCAGGATGAGTCTCCCGACGATGTCGCCTGGTTCTGCCGACCCGGTTTCGCTCCGTCTCCCTTCCTTTGTCCTCTTATTTTATTTTCTTTCCTTTTTTTGTCAACTTTCCTTTGGTTCTTCAGTATGTTTGACTCTCGATTTTTGTTGTTTCAGATTGTAACCATCCACAGTCAGTTGAGGATTTCCTTAAGACGACGCCGACTTCGAAGGTTCCAATCTCCTTCCTTCCTTATTTGGAGCATTTTCCCTTCTCGCCTGCAAATTACTTCTATTTTTGTTGGGGTTCACTACGTTACACAATCAATGGAGAGGATGATGAAATTCATCAAGTTTGCCAGAAATTCCATACCCAAGTTCTTCAAGTTTTCCTTTCCACTATTTGTTTTTCTATAATTTACGAGCTGGATCTTGTTTTTGCCTTTCCTGAGTTAGAGAATTCACAAAAGTTCTTGATGCTTTGATGGTTACAAGTGATACTACCATTTTTGGAGCAACTAACCTCTTGTCTAATTTATTTCCTTTCCAAGGTTCGAAGCTCTGCCGGTGGCAATCAGACCCCATCCCATGGTGATTTGGCTCATAGGTACTCGACTCTACGAAGTTCAAGATACTACAGTTTTTGGGTCATCATTATAGTTTAGGCTTCATTGTCTTGTAATTTTCTGTATTTTAGAGCTCCCAGTTTAAAGAGAAGAGGGCAAGGTCAGCTCAAGGAAGATGTGGAAAACCTAAATCCAAATATGTCAACGCCGCCATGTCGCCAGGCCAAGGCGACCAAAGCTGCATTTAAGTGCAGCAGTGAAAAGAAGCAACCTTCTAGAGATGATAATGATATGGCTCCGAAGGAAGACGTGCCACGGTTGAGGAGTACCTTGTCTGCAAGGAACCTGTTTGCTGGAAGGGACATCCTAAATCACATAACTGAATTCTGCAATGAGTTGAAGAAACTGACCACGAGAGCAAAACAGAGGGAGAACAACGAGGAGAAGACGAATGAAAAGAGGAAGAACAACGAAGAGACTGCCCCGCTGAAGCAGGTTTCCGGTTCAGTTCTGAGGGATTTGAATGATAAACAGAGGAAGTCACGGATTGAAGCTGGTAAAGAGAACTCACAAAATATAGAATTAGGAAAAGAAGGGGGAAATCGGAGTCAGAAGTAAGTTTAGTCGCTTATCATCTTAGAGAATGAAGCTAATTGTAGCGTGGTTGTTGATACATATACTGACTCAACCAGAATTGATTTCTCTGTCATGCAGGCTAGCTGATGAGGCAGAAAACATTCCACTCTCGTTGAATTTGGAGAATATAAAGCACAAAGGAGGGGAACAGTTGTTGCAAATACGTACAATGCCACCATCTCCCCAGTGCTTTTCGGATACTCACGCATCAATCAAAACAACCCCTCCAAAGGCTTCCCGATCAAGACTTGCGGTATATAATTAGCCGTGTGCTGCCTCACTTGCTCTCACTTTCGTTCTTTGTCTGCTCGACAATGCTAAGTTCATCTAATAAACATAGTGCCAATCCTACTTTATTGCTTCCGTGCTTAGGGACAAATGAGTGTAATAAGGGACAGTTAGTGATATGCCTCATTTGCTCTTGCTTTCATTATTGTCTGCTCAATAATGCAATGTTCATCTGATAAATATAGTGCCAACCCTACTTTCTTTCTTCTATGCTTAGTGAGAAATGAGGGTAGTAAGGGACAATTAGTTATATGCCCTATAGGTTTTGTTGTTAGGAAAGCAAGGTACTTTTTTAATGCAAGACCTGCCACATGCTATGAGCAATGTGATGAGAGACAGACAGAGGAAGAACAAACTAAGGCAGCAAGTTTGAGCATAGGTTTGGTCTGTCTTATGGCAAGCAAGTAGAGGTTTCTCACTTGATTGTGGTTGGGCAGGAGAGGGGGGTCCTTCAAGAACTAAAGCCAACCCAGGAGGTGAAAAAGGATGATCCGGCTTGTGGTGCTGGCAAAGCTGCAAATGGAGGTGTTTCTGTTGCTGCTGGAAGAGAAGCCGGAGCACTGGACATGTTTTGGTTTCTAAAGCCTTGTACGGTGTCAGACTAAACTTTGGTTGAACTATTATAATTCTTCCGATTCTTTCATTCTTTATACTACCTGGGAAACTTTAGAATATATATATATATATATATATATATATATATATATATATATTTCAATAATACATTCTTTTGTTGCCGATAAGCAAACTGCATCAAGGAATATTCTGTACTGAAAAACATTTCAGTTAATAAACGTAAACAGCCCTGAAGAGAAGGCATGTTTGGTTACCGGCCCATTGACTGAACTCTATATATCTTTCGACCTCAGGTTAAAACTTAAAATCATGTCGTTTGAAGAAAAAATTGGGTCCCTGAAGGAATCTCCAACACTAATAAATGCCTGAATCAATCTGAATTTGTCTGTTACTGTAATGAACCTATCGGCCCGTTTGTAATCAAGCATTCGATAAAGGACCATGATTATGTGACGAACACATCAATTTTTGTTGGTCACAGATACTTCTGTCAGATCTGACATCCATCACACGGTCAAACAGAAGTTTTTTACAGAAGTTTTCCTTTGATAAAACAAGGACTGAGATGTTGCATACAACCAAGTTTGGAGATACATCACCTGAGAGATGTCCTCTGGATCATCGAAATCTTTTTTGTCTAATAAACCAAAGGTTTTATAATGTGGCAGGCAAACAGCCAAATAACAGCTCAAAACAAACCTTTGTTTTGTCCTCCCTCTTATAGGATTCTCGCCGGCATGCGACATTTGGAGCCCAAATTATTAGATAAGGATCCAACTTCGGCTTTTTAAAGATAAGATTTAATTAAACCGGTTGCTGCTGCAAACAGCGGCCACACAAACAGCCAAGATCCCCACATCATAATTGCTATAAAGCCAAAACTTGCATAACCATTATAGAAAAAAAAAGAAAGAAAGAAAGACAAGAAAAAACTTGTTCTGATTTAATTAATGAGTTGTTTTACCAAAATAATTCTATTTAAATTAATCCCAATGCAATTTAAAACTCGAGAACAACAACTAATATTATTACATAAGTAACAGCTCTTGCCAATTGGGTGCAGCATATTGGCAATCAAGTTATGAATCAGGTATCGTCACAGCAAAGAACAACTAGAAAAATCAAAGCTCATCAAGAAAAACCCTGAAAAAATTCATCACTGGTATATCTCAACGAGACATGAATTGTAAGCCCAAAGTGGTATACAAAATCCCTCAGCGGAGAAGAACAAGGCTGCCGGAAAACAACTAATGGACTATAGAACAAGTTCAACTTATTGTCTGTCACAGGCAGGTGGCCAGGAGGAACAAGAAGAGGAAAATTGAAACAGAACACAGATCGCCTATGTACATTGAGATGCGATCGAACGCTGTGAAAACCCAAATCTAATCTAACCTCAAGTTGCAGAGCATACAATCCAGTATCCTCGACCAAACCAGGCGAGCACGCGGGTAGATTCTGGTGGTGTAGATTCTCGATTCCCTTACGATTCCTTCCATCGTCTCCACGAAGAGGCTTAAGCTCCTCACCGGAGGGATGTACAGGGTCAACGGCACCGCGGAGAATGCCACGGTGAAGAAAATCTGCAACATGCCGTGCCGTCCGAGAGAATCACTGGCGGGGTCCGAATTCTGCAGAAAAGTCGGGGCCTTGTAGGAGAAGCAGCGGGGAGGAATCGAATCGGAGGAAGAAAAGTTGAAATTGAAAAGGAGGGAAGTTCTGGAAAGATGGGGAAAGATGGGAGAGATTTGGGTCAGGTGAAGATAATGGATGGAAAGACTGGTAGGTAGGTGGTGATGTGGTGTGTTTCTTGGGGACTACTTTATAGTTTGACACAGTACATTCCAGGGAAGTAGAGAGAGTCTCAGGACAAGGGAGAACTAAGCATAATTCTTTTATTTTAGATAACTATTCCCGTTTTTGCTCTTAATAACTGTTTTCGTTTTTATTTTTATAATTTTTTTATTTATTTAAATTTTAAAATATAACATTTTTCTACTCTTACTTTTAAGATGTTTTGTGTAACTAAAAAAGAGAACAAAAAAAAAAGATCTGATATTTTTTAATTTAAAAGTCAATAAAATTTTTAGAAATTAATTATTTTTGTGATTCTTTTGCATCCAGCATTGTTTCTTAAAAAAAACAGAAAAAATTTAATTAAAACAACTAACTTTTTGAGAAAACATACGAACTTTTGAATAGGTTGCCAAAAGTGTCATTTAATTAATGAACTTATTTCCGTCTTGGTATTTTTTTTGTTGTTAGGGGCATAAAAAATACTAGAACCATAATATCACGACACGCAGTTCAGTTAAGAACGTTTCATTGATCTAGAATATTAGGTCGACTTCGCTTTTAACTTAAGTCATTTAATCTAAAATAACTTATATTTTCTATTTTTTGCCAAAAACCTATCTCATTTAAAAGTAAATATTATGTAAATATAATAATTTATTGAAAGTAAAAATTTTTATGATGTTATTAAATTTTTTAGATATTAAAAAATAAAAATTTATAGAAATTAATAAAATTATAAAAATTTTACTTTTAATGAATTATTACACCTACATAATATTAGTTATCAAATGAAATTATTTTTTAATAAAAAAATATGAAAATAAAAATATGTTGTTTTTTATTAAATTAATTTAAGCTAAAATAAATTATGTATTGATATTCATTAGACCCACCATTTAATCCGATGAATTATGGAACATTTGCCACATAAAAATGACAAAAAAAAAAAAAGGAGAAGAAGAAAATGTCCAGCCGGTATGGATGAGGACGCATTATTAAAGCCTAAAAGCACAGGAAAGAACGTTCGATGAACCGTTCATGAACGGTTCGGCGGGAGTTCGTTTATGTTCATTTATTTAGTTAAACGAATGAATACGAACAAATTTTTATGTTCATTTAGTTAAATGAATGAACACGAACAAAGTCTTGTTCATTCATTTAGGTTCGTGAATTATTCGGTTAGTGTTCGCATAGTGTTCGTTTATTTACTCGTTTGTTTATGTTCATTTGTTTGTTTATCTATGTACTAGTTATACATTTATTGTTATATATAGTTTATATATCGTCTATTATATATTTAGTATAACCTATTATCATATATATTTATTATTACCTACCCTACGTATACCCTACATACCAAATTAGCACCCAAATTAGTGACTGTGATCATTTACCTTCGTTTAAGTAGTTCATGAATGCTTTAGACTGATTCATTTGTGTTCGTTTATGTTGTTCGCGAACAATTTTATTCGTGTTCACGAACGTATTCGTTCGTTTATGGTCCATTTATGTTCACGAACGTGTTTGTTCGTTTGTGTTTGTTTGTGTTCGTTTAAGCTCATATAAACGAACGAACACGAACGAACACGAACACATACTAAAACTAAACAAACGAACACAAACAAGGAAAATGTGTTCGTTTATTGTTCATGTCCGTGTTCGTGTTCGTTAAACATTAAATGAACGAACACGAACAGGGCTTGTTCGTGTTCGTTTGGTTCATTTACAGCCCTAGCCATGGGAACAAAATTAAGCAAACTAATGAGAGGGTTTTGGTCCTTTTGGAGTTCAATTTATTATAGGGCCTAGAAATATTGTTTGTATAACACATTTAACGATCAATCATGCATGTTCGTTTGCAATTAACCCATATCAATTAACGCATTTTGTGGTAGTTGCCATGGGGGCATTATATCTTTTTGTCTTATTTGCCCCTTCAATTAAAAGTATATTGCAATTGCACTTCAACCTCTAAGCATGTGTCTCTTTGTTCCCAACCACTTCGCCTACTGTTCTGATTAATTCAAGGGTGGGCTCACCTTCTCTATCATCAGACAAAATGGCTTATGGCACAAATCTCGCCATTAACACTGTAGATACTTCTTTTTCGTGCTAGACCAAGTAGTCATATTCAGTTGAAACGTGGGCAACAAGATAAAGGTGGAGGTAATTTTTTCATGTCTCTATTCCCAGAGAGCTTAACGACACTGGAGGCAAGGAGGGTAGCATACTTGTAAGTCTATGATGCTGCGAAGTTAGATCTGCTATACAGGATGGGGAGAACCGTTGATGTAGTGGGATGGGGAGAGAAGGCCGATGCAGTGTCAAGGCAACCGAGCTGAAGATCTGCTCGGCACCAACATAGGGACAAAGATTTGCCAACCCATTGAAACTAAGCTCCACCAATATCCTACTGGCTGGTCCATACGAGGATGGGCCAGAGGTGCAAGCGGACCAAAAACGAGATGGGTTAAGTGGCAAGGTTAGGAAAAAGAAGATAGATGTAAGCTATGGGGTGACAGCAATCCTGAAGAATGGAGGATGAAGACCGACAATGGGAAAGAACCAGTTTCAGGTTTGCTACAGTGTGATTAGGTGGACAGACAGGAAAGTTTTAATGTGTGGCAAAAGTGTGATATATAATAACTTTAAGGACAAAGAAAAGTAGGACCGAAGTTGACCGTGCAATAACGTGTTAATGCAAAACCTTTTGTATGAAATGAATTAGCCCTAAGTTTGCTGCACTTGCCCTATGGCTACAAGTTAGGGTACCCACTACCGTAATTAGAAATTAAATTTATCATATACATTATGTACTAACAGTGTCAGATAGATTTTCCTCTAACTTTAACGGATAATATATCATACCTTAATATACTTATAAAAATGTGTATTAGTAAAAAAAAAATGTTAATTAAGAATATAAGTTGGTATGAACTCTTGCAGCTCAAGAAGCCCACATTCTAATTAGAGAACTCTTAAAAAAATGTCTTTTATATAAAGAAAGGAAGCCAATGGATTGAGTGGCTTAACTCACAAAGTGAGAGAACTTCATTTGGCTATCTACCAGAACTCAATTAGCTCAAAGGGAACAAAACAATAAAACTTCAAGGAGAGCGTTTGTCCTGGGGAGAAAGACCTCCCTCTTTCATCATAATTTCTCTAAATTAAATAAATATATATTTCCTCTGTTCCATCAATCTTATTGTTTTTTTTAGCGATCCCACCAATCTTACACCATTTTCTTATGTGTTAAGTTTTTTTACATGCAATTTATTATGTTGCCCCCATTTCAACCTCTACTTTCAAAACTTTAAAATACAAAGCAGGAAAATTTTGAATGCCAATTTCATGTCCATGGTTTGCCCCTAATTCTCGCTCAGTCAACAAATAGGCAATTGGACCTCACCAGTGCAAATTCAAGTGAGCATCTGGATGCGATTGGAAGATAGGATCTTAATGGAAGAAATCCAATAGAGTTTACACTAGTGGTCATCGTAGGATTAAAGCATACCTCATCGATGAAGGGGAAAAGAGAATCGAGAAAAGAAGGACAGAGGTCGAAGAGAGTGTTGGAAGCGATAAGGTTGTGGGATGACGGGGGGTTCCACGGTAGCCAGTAGTACTTGATCACCACATGAAGTGCCCGTATTGGAAGCTTCCCCAATAAAAACTCATCTCTTGCTATCCATCGTTTCTTTCCCTTGATTATTTTTCCACTATCGTTTCTTTTTTCCTTCGTGTTTCCCAATGAGTAGGTGTTAGGGGAGTTACGATGAGGGGATGGGAGCCAAAGTCTGACTATGCAAAATATTGTGGCGTACGTGTTGCAAATTAATAGAATGTGAAAACATTTATATCGTATACTAATAACAAGCAGTTTCCCACACAACAAACTTTGGTTAACCACAGTATTTGATTTATTGTCTATAGTATAAGAAAATACCAACGTATATAACAAACAATCATTATTTTTTTTAAGGGTAAAATCCAAATTTAGTCCCCTAAATTTAAGAGTCTTTCTAATGTGATCTTTTAACTCAAAAAAGTGACTATTAAAGTTCCCTAACTCAACTTGCGTGTTCTATTCTAGCCCCTACCATCAGTTCAGGCGTTAGTTCGGATGAAAATTGCCTACGTGGCATCTTCTTTTATGACAATAAGTGACAAGATTGAAAGGATAAGAAATCTTAGGATTGAATAGACACAGACAAATAATTTTCAAAAGTTAAAAGGTTGATTAATCCAAATTTTACCCTCATCTCACCTTTTCATAATGTGCCTCTCACCATGCCTGCCCACCCATGCTGATAACCATCTCACTGCCCTACTTCCATTGCTGCTCGCATCCTTCTCTATGCCGGTCCTTGCCTTCTCATCTCCTTTATTCCTCCCACCCACCCATGCCAGTCCTCATCCCGATCCCAATCCCCTCTTTTCCTTAGGAGAAGGAGATTAGGTTAATGTACATTTTATGTCCTTAGGATTATATCTTTATGTCTATTTTACCCTCAGATTTATTATTCTTCCAGTTTTGTCACTTATTGTCATAAAATATGATGTCATGTGGAAGTTGTGGTGCCATGTGGCAATTGTGGTGCCACATAGGCAATTTATGTACGAACTAATGCCTGAACTAACGGTAGGGACCAGAATAGGACACATGAGTTGAGTTAGAGGACTTTAGTAGTTACTTTTTAAGTTAATGGATCACATTAAGATGACCCTTAAAGTTAAGAGACTAAATTTGGATTTTACCCTTTTTTTGAACTTACAAATAAATTTGGGTTCTTCATGTAGATGGAGTTTGTCTTGGGACTTAAATGGTAAGATTAGCTATCATTATAAACAAGGGGAAACTTACAACTATCCCCTAAATTTTTCCTTAACATACAATTTGCCCCTCAATTTTTAAAAACCTACACTCTTCCCACTATTTCTTTTACATTTTCGGGTAACAACTTTTGAAATTGTATTTAAACTATACAATGGTCATCTTAAAGTAATTTCAATCTCTTAATATTTTTTATTGTTAATAGATATTTTAGATTATCAATTTTTTTTTGTAAATACATTTTCCTCCCTGTAAATTACTGAAACATAGTTATCAGATAATTTAAAGTAGAGTTTTAAAAATTATTGTAAGACACTGTAAACAAAATAGAGGTAAAGTGTAGAATTTTAAAAATAGAAAGGTAAAATGTAGGTTAAACCAAACTACATGGGATCTTTGTAATTTTTCCTTATAAACAATGATGAAATATGTATTTTCCTATAACAACAATAAAGAAGCACGCAAAGGATGCGGTTCTCCATTAGCTTTGTATAGATTGGTAGTAAGCCCCTTTGTCGAGAAAGAGCCAAAGCAGCAAATGTCCGCAAGAGCAATTGTGAACGGCTAATTCTTGTGTGCACCTGGCCATGTACGTCTGGCTTATTTACATTCTTGCTATTATGACATTCTTCCTTTATAATTACAAGTTTTCCATTATTTATACCTATTCCCTTTTTTTTTTTTTGTTTCTTGATCAAGTCTTGCCTCAAGAATTAGTTGCTCTGTTTCTTCCTCTAGCTTTGCCTCGAGACTTGCGAGTTGCATCGATCATTCTTCGGTTTTTTAAATTTTATGTAGTGCGTATAGCTTTTTTTGTTTCTTGTTTTTAGTTTTGGAACTTTTTTTTTTGTCAGATTATAATTTTTGTGTATAGATATCGATCTTAGTTTTCTTTTTTCTCTGCTGTTGAAGGAGATGTTTGCTTGTGGGGTGTAATGGATCTAAATCTGAATGTTTCTTCTACTCAGTCGTCTGACGTTCTTTACTTTGTTAACTTAGGTACAAATGAGTTCTTAATATTTATTTTTGCTTCGTTTGTGTATATCATATTTGGATTGTCTTTTCATATTAGATTTAATTTTTTAATGTTCAAGGTTGTTTGATATTATCTTCATTAGCTTATGAATTTGGAATGCAGAGCACCTAGGTGTAAGAGATGACTTGCAAATAATGAAATAAAGATTTACTTTAAGAGAACGAACAAGTAAGAAAAAAGAACAAAGACGAAGGAAAAAAAAAACAAATAATGTTTTCTAAAAGAACAAGCATTCCCTTCTAAAAGAACAAACATACCATTCTGAAAAAAACAAACACCAGAAGACAAAAGAATAAGAAGTTTACAGAAAAAGGGTTATGTATAAGAACAAATAGTACCTTTTATAAGACAAACACTCAAATAACAAAAAAAAACATGTAAAAGAAAGAACAAATATTGCATTCTAAAAGAACAAAGATGTCATTCTAAATGAACAAACATATCCTTCTGAAAGAACAAATACCAGAGACAACAAATAAAAAGATGTCATGTATAAGAATAAACACTGCCTTCTATAATAATAAACACTTACGTAACAAAAAATAAACATACAAAAGAAAGAACAAACATTGTCTTCTAAAATAATAAAGATGTCTTTCTAAAAGAACAAATATATCATTCTGAAAGAACAAACACTAGAAAATAAAAGAATAAAAAGTTTACAGAAACAAGTTCGTATATAAGAACAAACAGTACATTCTATAAGAACAAACAATGTATTCTATAAGAACAAATACTTAAGTAACAAAAAATAAATGTGTAAAAGAAAGAATAAACATTACCTTCTAAAAGAACAAAGATGTCCTTTTAAGAAGAATAAACATATCCTTTTGAAAAAACAAACACCAGAAGATAAAAGAACAAGAAGTTTACAGAAACAGGGTCATGTATAAGAACAAATAGTACCTTCTATAAGAACAAACACTTAAGTAACAAAAAATAAATATGTAAAAGAAAGAACAAACATTGCCTTCTAAAAGAACAAACAGTCCCGTAAGTATAAACACCAACAAGTAATGGGCAAAAATGTAAAAGAACAAACAAGGCTTTCTAAAAAAACAGAAAACAAACACATCATAAAAGAAGGCAAACAGTACCTCATCAAAAGAACAAACACTTAAGTAACAAAGAACAAACAATGCATTCTAAAAGAACAAACACGAAGATAAAAAAGAACAATCAATGCCTTCTAAATAACAAACATACCCCTCTAAAAGAGCAAACATGAAAGGACAAAAGAACAAACGGTGCTTTCTAAAAGAACAAATACATGAGTAACAAAGAACAAACAATGTCTTCTAAAAGAACAAACATGCACTTCTAAAAAAGCAAACACAAAAGAACAAAAGAACAAACAGACACTTATAAAAAAAAACAAGATCTAAGGAAGAACAAACAATGCCTTCTAAAAGAACAAACATGCACTTCTAAAAAAGCAAACACAAAAGAACAAACAGACACTTATAAAAAAAACAAGATCTAAGGAAGACAAACAGTACATCCTCAAAAGAACAAACACATTCACCTTTAAAGAACATACGAATATCGTTAAAAGAACAAAAATGAAAATAGCTTTGATGTATGATTTCTTCTAGCTTCTTTCCAATTTTTTTGCTCCTCATAGATGCTTCTAGTTCATTTTTGGCAACCAGTGTGATTTTTTTTTCTTGTTTTCCTTGTTCATGAGCTTTTTTCTTATTTCTTGCTTTAATTATCGACATTCTATAGGGATTAAATATGTTTATGGTGTGGAAGAACGAACATCTATGAAAGACAGAACATGTTAGAAGGACAGGTGTGGAAGATGATAAGTACTTACAGTTGCTCACTAAGTGTTTCTACATCCTGCGGTTTCTTCATCGTTGTGATTCTTCGATTTACATCGGAAATAGTTTATTGTTGGCCAAGTTTTTCTTGACGGAAGTTTAGCAGCTAGAGCAGATATTCTATCCGGTGTTTCAACAAAAAAAGGAGTTGAGCGGCTGAAGGCAACAATCCGTCGACGATAGTTATCAGAATAGAAACTTCTCGAAGAAGTTGAATAGTTTCAGGTTGCTGAAAATATTTATCGGATGGCATAAGCTGTAATTTCATGAGTTTTGGACACGGTGGCATGTTCATAATTTTATAGAAATCATAACACTTTTGCCGGATGATTGTTTTTAATAAGTAGGGGTTGAAGTGACAGTAGTTATATAGTAGAAGAAAGGTTTATGGCATAAGCCAGGTTTATGCAATCAGTACTCATTGTGAACCACAATACAAAGTAAAGATAAGACTTTAGTTAACGGCAATGGTCCCTTCTCACATTAGTAATAGTAGAAGTTATACTTACATCTTGTGAAATTTAATTAGGGAGTGGCAGGGATGAATTGTGAGGCAACACTATTTCTATAAATAGAAATTAAATTTTAGTTTTATTTTTCATTTGTACATAAAAATTGATAAATTTAAATTTTAATTATTTACTCGAGAGTTTCAAAGTTTAGGCTCTTTGTGAAATATTGATATATGTAATACATGAACAATACAAAAGAAAAAAACTTCATTAATATATCTTCCCACTTAATAAGCTTCACTATAATAGTACATAGATAGATACAAATCAAAGTCATGTACCCAACCTCATTCTTATTGATATTCATATGTACACTGTTGTAGATATATTCCTGATTTGACATTGTGGTTAAAAACTTCAAAACTTCATTCCTTGTGTTCAAATCATTATAATGTTGTTTGTCTAATCAAAGTAAAAACCATTATAGAATTTTTTTTTATATCTTAGTTATATTTTCCCATTTAACAAACTGATAGTATTAACCACTAGTTAAAAATTAAAATAAAAATTAGGCGTTGATATTATAATTTTATCCATATTAATAATTTTCTTTTCTTCAGTAGCAAACCGTTTAGGAAATATCAAGCCATTTTCTTTCAATAACTTTTGTCTACTGATTTGAACAAAATAATAATTCCATAAGTAGGAAACAACTTTATGATAGATGTTAATTTTGTGGTCAAACATGTTGACTTTTTGTTAACATTGACCACCGTTTTCTACCTCACTACCTAACATTTTTCGGCCGATTCTTGCTTTGTTCCTTTATTTTGTAGGTTGGAAAAGCGGACTATAGTATTGGAATGGCACCGGGACGAGTGAAATGAAAAAAAGGGCATGTAGAAGTCAAAATGAATTTATAATTGTAAAGCCTAGGCCCCATGAGTGAAGCCTAGGTGCCACAGTTCAAAGTGTTCCCGCCTGAAAAATCACCTCCTGAGGTGTAGGCGCCAAAAGACCCAATCTTGAGGCCTAGGTGCTCATATACCCGAAAAAGTGGTCCATTACCTTAATTTTAAACCAAAGTTTGCTATTGGCCAAGAGTTTCTATCCAAATTGGTAGGTGGGATGAAAATGACATCTCTAGGAGTAGAAAAACCTGGAACCTAGCTAAGAATTTTATATTTCATCTTCATCCTCTCATCTTAGACTTAGATTTTTCATCACCATTTCTTGCATTTCTTCATCTTCCTTGGGAGCACTTGTGGATTTTTACTTAAAAAAGGCTTAGACGACTTGAAGACTTATAGGAGCCTTGAGGAATCAAGCATCTAGAGTCTCTTGGGTTCCTTCTTTCCTCCATTCTTCGTGTATTTAGACATGGATGTTTTTTTTATGCATTTTCATGTTTATGTTTGGTTTGATTATGGAGTAGTTTTCTCTACACTTTCTATGGTTGTAGCTACTTGAATTGGTTATGTTGGTTGGATTAATAGCTATTTGACTTCGGTTTTCCTTCATTGCTTATTTATTATTCTTCTTGAGCTTATTGTTGTGTTGATTGATTAAGGCCCTAGTCAATTGCACCTTAGGTTAGTTTTAAACTCTTGGAAAAGATTAAAAGGAATTGAAATTAGGAGAAGAGTGTAGTGGTCATGGGCTTGCTAAGAGACTAGTCTAGGACACTAGGTGAAGGTAAATTGAACTTGTAATGCCCCTATTGAACTAGCAATTCGGATAGGAGTCCTTTCACTTGGGAGAGTAAGAGCCCAATTAATTAACTTCATCAACAAGTAGGAAAACCAAACTATTAGCCTTAATTCACTAGCTAACTAAGTCAAATAGTGAAAACCATAGGAAGTGTGTTTCATTAATTCACTAGAAAACCCATAATTTACATTCTATTTGTTGTTCTTGTTTAGTAGTGATTTAAGTAGAGTTGCAAACTTAGTTATTTTCATAGTGAGTAAATCATCAATTGTTGTTTGTTTAGCTAAAGTGAGTCTTAAGGTAGTGGTAATTGGCAAATAATACAAATCAATCATCGTGGAAAATGATATCTTATTCACCTCATCTACACACGTCCCGTGCACTTGCGGATTAGGGTTTAAAAACTCATAACATTTTACCAATGATAACTCATAGCTAATAAACACTTCCTACATCCCATATTCTTTGAAATATTTTTCTTTTTGGGTTATCCTAAACTCTTTGCAATCTTTTCTTATTTGGTAAGTTTTATTAGTCCAAATGAAATCATGCCCTTGTTTCCAAATCTCCCAAAAACCAAAAATCAAACTAATTTGATTTCCTGTCCCTAATCCTAGAAAGAATAAGAAACAAAGCAAATCAGGAGATTGGAGAGGCAAGAGTTTGTTGAGATTAGGTGCTTGATGTGTGACATTATGGGGCTCGCCATTTTAATGCTCGATAGGAGGACAGAAGCTTGATCTTGCCTTTGGTTGAAAACAGAGAAAAAGGTGACAAATCGATGTGTTGGAATGAAGAAAAATGCAACAGACTGAGTGACAAATTAAAATGGAAAGGGAGATAGTAGATCGAGGTGACGGAGTAAGAGATGAAAATGGCAGATTGAGGCAGTGGAGTTGGAGACGAAAATGGTAGGTTAAGGTGACTGAGACGGAGAAGAAGACTATAGATCGAAGCAACATAGTCAAAGATAGAAAAAATAGATCGAGGTGACAGAGTTGGAGACAGAAATGACATATCAAGGCGACAGAGTTAAAGATGGAAGTTGCAATTAAAATGACAAGGTTACGAATCTCCATCAAGGGAAGGATGCAACAGAACGAGGCAATGTGACAATTGAGATAAGGTGATGATGTCGGGGAAAGAAGCGAGGAGGTCAGCTAAGGTAAGGCTAGTCGACGGTGGAAATTTAAAGGGGCAGGGTACAGGGGTAAATTTGAAAACCAAGAGTCACTTTTGCCCTTACCTTGGTCTGCATGAAAAACCAAATGTTTAAAATATAACATGACAGAATTATTATTATTATTATTATTATTATTATTATTATTATCATTATTATTATTTCATGTATTTTTTTTAAAAAATTTACAAAACAAAATTACTTGACATCTATTTATTTTTGCAATCTCATTACTGCACTTGCCATGCATGCTTATAACAAACTTTACTAAATAAAGTTTTTGTTTAATTCTTGATTTTCAAATGTCTACATAATAAACCTATGTTGAATCTTAATAACAAATAAATATATATTTTTTTTCATTTTTCTACAAAAAGATAAGGAAAAAAAGGATAAAATGAAAGAAAAAAATGAAACAAAATGATACTTTTGCAATTATGAAATGAAATTGAGAGTACATTATGACTTTTATTTTGATTAATAATACAACTGTCATAATTTAAAGAAAAATTAATATTTCTATTGGTTAAAAAATTAATAACTCACAATATATTTAGTGAAATCTACAATTAACAATACAATTTATTTGAATTATACTATGAACTAACTTTCTTTATATACAATAATTAACTAGTTAGATGAGTAATTTCATATTTAGTTTCTAAAAAAGGAAAATTTGGAGGAACCTAAAATTTTATCATTTATTATAGAATTATTTTTTGTGGTCAAAATATAAATTTAGGAAGTGGTCAAAATTGAATCAACAAAATAACGCATAAAATTGGGATTTCATATAAAAGTTTGAGGTGGTGCTTAATTAGCATACCAATTAAATGTACAATTACTAAATTACTCTCATTTTTTGCTTTATAATGCATATAATACATATTATTATTGTTGTTGTTGTTGTTATTATTATTGTTATCATTACTACTTCCTTCATCCCACAAAGATTGCTCCATTTTAATATGGCATAGAGTTTAAAAAATACTATTGTTTCTCTCTTCTTTTTGGTATTATCATTCCCCTCTTTGGCCAAGTTCTCTGTGTGAACCTTTAGTTCACTAATCTCCTACCCACCATAGCCTCAGCCTCCCCAATCTTATTAGCCTGTTTTGTAAGCCGTCATGGTACCAAGAGATGATACTCCATCACTGTTGAGCTCCGAAGCTCCGCCCTCCCTTATCCACTCATTAACTCTACAAGGACAGGTTTAATGATGTCAAAAACTACCACGCTTCCATCAGGGGTGTCGATATGAGTGGCAGAGTTCAGTGGCAAAACCTATGAGAAATCACAGCGTGTAATTCTTAGATAGTTTCATTTCGGTCACTGGGATGAATCCGGTGAAAATAGTTGGGGAATCAGAATCCCTTATCTGGATTATGAGAAAACATGAGGGACACCATTCCTGGTCTTAATTCTGAAATCGACTGGCGATTTGGGAGACACAGTTGGACAAACATAAAGGATCTTAACTTTTAGTTCATTCCGAATAAACTCCATTTGTTGGAGTTGAAAGCAGCGTCCTTTTCATCTTCAATGAGTCTATTGTCGGAGAAAGCATCTATAAGGGTAAGGTCAATTCTTTTCAAATGGGTCTGTCTGAGGGGCAACAAGAGAGAGAAAATAGGTATAAGGGAACTAGAAAGGAAACAGAGATGTATTAAAATATGGGTGTTATGGTAAATAAGATGTGTAGAATTTACCAAATAAGGAAATGATGCAATGTAATTTAGGACAATCTAAAAAGAAAAATAGAGTAGCCTTTGAAGGATGAAGAGAGTATCGTTATTCTTCTTGTTGTTGTCGTCATTATTATTATTGTTGTTGTTATTATTATTATTATTATTATTATTATTATTATTATTATTTTTTTTTTCATGCATCTTTTAAAAACTTACAAATAAAATGCAATCAACCAAACATTTTTTTTAATTTTTTAACATTTTTATATGGTTAACAACTACTTTTGATATTTGTGTTTGAAAAATTATATTTAACCACTATTTTTTCACATGCACCACAATGCAAAACTAAGCAATAGTTTTATATGCTTGTACTATATATAGTTAATTGTTCAATTAGTCATCAACAAAAGTAATAAAACATTTTTATCAAATATGTATGAACTATATAATATTTTTTTACCATATATATTGAAAAAAATATATTTTTTTATTGTAATATCATGTAAATAATTTATTGAGATATATTCAATTCATTTATATTTAAAATATAATTAATTGCAACTACGATCATGCAATTTTGATAATATAGTTGTCATGTATTTCCTAATTACTTGACTTCTATTTTTTTTGGGCAATCTCATCACTACACTTGTCATGTATGTTTGTTGTAAACTTCATTAAATAATTTTTTTATTTTTATTTTCAAATAGCTACATAATAAGCTTGAGTTAACTTTTAAAAATAGATAATTTTCTTGATAATGACAAAGAAAAAAAGAGAAAATAAAAAAAATGAAAGAAATGTGAAAAAAAGAAAGAACAAATAAGGGCTAGCTGAGATTCAAATCCACACTCCACCGTATTCTCCAACAATTTTAGCCACTCCATCAAATCTAGGAACATGTCTAAATCAGTGGCAGATCAAGGCTTACATCTTAGAACTATGCTTAAATAAATGGTATATCCCATTATATGATCTAGTAGAGCACACACTTACAAGACAACTTTTCCCTAAAAAAATTATATAAAACCAAATTATTCTCAAACTAAATAAACTATGTAAATGCAATAATTTAAAAGAAGTATTGAACTAATCTCTTCTCAAAAGGTAATTTTACAGTTAAGTTTTTTGTTCACAAATATCATTTTAACTATAATACTTAAATAAGTAATTTTAGGGTTTTTGTTGACATGAGTTGAGAGACAAGAGAAGATGAAGGCGACAGGGACAAAAGAATTAGTTATGTGGAGTTAAAACTTAAAAAGGGACTCTTTTTTTTTTTTGTGAAAAGGTTTTTCTTTTTCTGTGAGATCAACGAGAAATTTGAAGTAATTATTGATGTTCCTTTTTTTAGAATGATTAATAATTAAATGATTTACCACTTTCTTCTTTCAACTTTTACTAACTTTCATATTATTTTAATATTAGTGGAGCCCTATAAAAAATAGAAGTGGGTTCCAGGTAACATTTTACAAGTCATTTGTACATATTTTATTAAAAAAAAGAGTGGTGTCCAAGAAACCTGTGATCCGCCACGGTCTAAATTTGCCAAATCTATTAAAAGTATTAGCGCCTATCCAGGTATATGACTGCACCCAGTGCACTGTACAAAAAAATCTTCCCAAAAAGAAAAGTACTGTTCATGAACAATATTCTTATTTGGCAATTAATATATCGTTATAGTACGTTTCTACAAACTGAGATAAGTTTAAGGCGCTAATTCTGGATAACTCAGAACTAAACAATGCTTTAGAGGAGCAATTTTAGCGTGGAAAAGACATAACAGCTGGTGAGGTGCGATATGGTTATGGTTGGGTTTGGGTGGGCCATAAGCAATGGAAGGTAATTGGGCCGATTTGAGTTAACATTGGGGCCTGGAGTAGCTGGCCGAGATGAGCGACAAAACACAGCCCAGGATCTCCCCCTCGCGATTCCCTCGAGGCCTAAACTTCATCCTGTCGCCCTCCAGTTTACTCTCATCGGCTCTGACTTCTCTCAATCTCCGGGGAGCTCAACGCAAATTTTAGGGTTTTTGTCGAGAAATGGCTATGGCTGGGCGCATCAGATCGGCTCTTCCTCTGCTGAATAGAGTCTTGAGATCCGAACCTTTCTCCGTCACCAATCGATCCCTGCTCTGCTCTGAGGTAACCCTAATACAGAACGAGCCGTCGTTTATTTGATTGGTTTCTGTCCTGTACTATTGTATGAGTTTGCTTGATCTTGTTAGTAGTTCGTTTAATGCCCTTCTCATCCACATAAAATGTCAACATTTGTGGGGAATTTGGAACGTGAAATTTGTGGAATCCACTGTGCTGGTCCTTTGTTAATTGGTAGGAGATGGCAGTTGTTAATAGGACGAAATTCCTTTTCATGTATTTTCTCTGAGCGTTCCTTTCGTGGGTTATTCCGTATACCAGAAAAGAAAGGGAGCATATTGGTTTTAGAAATGTGCTAATCAGTATATTGAAATTTCTGGGTTTCTCAGTTTGCACCTTCTCATTGATTATCTTGATGATAAAAATATGATCTGATTCTTTAATGGAATTGTTGGTCGTTTATATTTGCATGATTGTTGTGATGGAGTACTCCTTGTATTTATTATCCTTTCTTGCATCCTCACACAGTATTTCAATTGTGATTGCTGCAGCTCTCAAGGAATTATTCTACTGCTGCTCCAAAGAATGAACAGAAGATTAAGGTAGTTGAACATGTTGGGTTTTCGGATAATACTTTAATTCTTAAATTTTTTTGTATGAATCATGATGCCAGCTTGTTGATGAAGTGTCAAATAGTGCTATAGTTTCGAGGCTCATTTCTATTTTTCGGTACCATTTCAGCCTCCTCTCGTATTATATGGAGTATCTGGAAACTATGCTTCAGCTCTGTACATTGCTGCTGTCAGAGCAAATGTTCTAGAGAAGGTTGATTCTGAACTTTCTAGCCTTCTAGAGGCTTTGAAAAACAGTCCTACATTTTCTCAGTTCACAAAGGATTTGTCAGTACCTGCCGCTACAAGAGTCAAGGCCATTGAAGAAGTTTGCACTGAGGCAAAGTTTTCAGATATAACGAAGAACTTCTTGAGTATGTTAGAGAATAATGCTGACATTGAAATTGATATCATACTATTGCAAAATTAGTATTAATTTCTTTTGAATGCCACTTGGTTGCATTTTTTATAAACCATTGCGTTGGCTGTGTCAATGGGACCTTTATTCGTCATTGCATGTCAAATTACCAAACATTTAGCATTTCCTCATGCTTGTGATCTCAACCTAACATCAACTACATGGTGATCTCAACTATGGATTAGAACTTGAAAAGTGGGATGCTTTATTATATCTTCTGGCTGTTCTTTTGATGTTCCTGTCCGGGGCACCAGTGATTTTTTTTACCAGTTGCTCTGCACAAATTTGTTGTAGAATTGAAACTTCCTAAGAATTCAGAAATTGGTGCTCGGATTCCTTATATGTTTGAGTATGTGTATGAATTTTGAAGTTCTGAAGTTTCTTCTGAACTGAATTCCTTCATATTGGCTGTATTGCTGTTGCGTTTTATTTTTTGGTAGAAATGGCACACACACACACACACACACACACACACACAGAGACACGTGTTGAGTAATTGTTGGTGCGGCAGATGCTATACCATGCAGCACGCATGTTATTTCTGTTTTCTAATTGTTTGTAATACATTCTATGTTAGTGATCTTAGCTGAGAAGGGAAGGCTAAAGCAAATAGACAGCATTCTCAAAAGATTTGCAGAGTTGACAATGGCACACAAGGGAGAGCTTAGAGCTGTAGTAACCACTGTCATTGTAAGTACAGCATTCATAAATTTTATTTATTTAAGGAACAATGTGCACAAATCACAACTGTTTTGTTTCAGTAACCAACACAGTATATTTTTTAACAAGTTGCTGTTTTGCGCCAGCCCTCTTGGAAGTGTAGGGAAAGATGCTTTTTGTCAGGAGAACTGCTCTCTCTCTCTCTCTCTCTCTCTCTCTCACACGCACACACACACACACACACAAACACACATGCAAAAAGATTTATGGTGATGTCCGTAGTAAAATCTTATTGAAATGCTCAAAAAGCTAGGAGTATTGGATTGCCTTTGAGCTATGTAACAGCTGTTAAAAAGATTGTGAGATTTGATAGTTTTGATTCTCTTTATCTTTTGGTACTCAAATCTTACAATGGAAGGTACAAGAGTCAATCTACTATCTGTTCTACCCTATAACCTAGCCTGCTCTACGGTAACCCTTCTTCTGGCTGAAAGAGGACAAACCTCTTACACACCCCAGGAATTGAACCTTGGTCGGCCATAAAAAGTTGTGGCCATCTTGCCAATGAACTGGCACCTCATCGGCAGTTTTGAGTCTTGACTCAATTAGATAAAAAATTGCTGTATTGTTCTGCAATATGGATGCCTCTTGCTGTTTGTAGAATACATTTTGTTGGGGTCTTGTGGCTTCCTAAACTAGCATGACCATGAGCTATCTTATTCTGACCTGAGCCCAAATGTTGTGCTAGCCCCTTCCACCACAGGAGGAGAAAGAGTTAAAGGAAACTTTGGTAGAAGTATTTGGAAAAGGAAAGAATGTCATAATTGAACAGAAGGTATGCGTTGAATCATTATGGCTATTTTGCATATTTAAATACTTGCTCTGTTGCGACTGTGGAAGTAAATCTATTTTCTCTTTTCTTACCAGATTGACCCGAGTATTCTTGGAGGGCTTGTGGTAGAGTTTGGTCAAAAGGTTTTTGACATGTCAATTAGGACTAGGGCACAGCAGATGGAAAGGTTCCTGAGTGATCCTGTCAATGCTCTGTGAACGGATCAGTAAGAGCTCAAATGACCTATGGATTCCAGTTGTTTCTGCCAGCAATCTGATATTTCTGGAATTGTAAGAGGAGCTTTTATTGGGTTTTTGGTTATGTATTTAACCTATCCGAAGATGGTGTAATCCATTTGCAAATAAGAGAAACTTATGCTTGATGTTCTTTTATTCATGAAAAGAATCGAATCAAAGTTTATTGATCAGTGGCAATTACAACTCCTAAAGTCTAAAAAAATTGCTGGTAAATTATATATACAGGCGTGTTTATAGTTTTCAGAGTTCAAACGCATATTGCACATTTGTTGCTATTCACTCGTGCCTTTTCAGGTTGGATCATGAATGTGCTTCTATCTCCTCTGCAATGTCACGGAAGTGATAAGAATGCGTGCGTGTTTTATGAAGACAGAAGACTTGCTTTTTTAGAAATGTATCCAGGAAAGCAGATTTCTGCCATCTGTTTACATTCTCCGGCAAGGTCATTGGTATTTGTTTTTTCTTTTTTCCGGATATGGTTTCAGCCGTACTCTTTAGCTCAGGAATCCATCTAAACATTGTGTTAGGGCTTTTAGATGTGTATCGATTTGGTGGGCGCAAGATATAGGAGTGGAAGGGCAGCTGGCTAAAAGAACTAGGCCCAGGCCTAGCCACTAGCCAGGTGGGTTTTGAGCTTGTCTTGGGAACAAAGCAGCCATGTTGCTTGGGGCTGTCTTGCAAGTTACAGGACATGGGTATGAAAAAGAACATAAAAACATAGATCACTGGACAGCTGTTGGTATAAACAGAACGCACCTTTGAGTAGCTTCAGAGCTCTGCTACTCGTCGCTTTTCCACCATGAAATCCCGGCTGTCCTGTCCCTGTCCCTGTCCCTGTCAATTTAACCAAAGGAACACAAATTTGAATAGAATATATATATAAGCAGCTATATGTGCATGTGTATATTTATTATATGCCCAGTTTTACGTTACCGGAATACGACCAAGGCAACCATGTAATTGCAGACAATGACCCTGTTGGAATTTAGTTGTTTCAGGTGTCGGCATGTCATAGGAGATGTGGGTTATTAGAATTAGGTGAGGAAGAGAGATCACTGGATCAAGATAACTGTGACAGCGCATTACGACAGTGAAATTAATTAAGTGGATTCTTGTGTGTTTTTTACATGACCAATTCCACTGCTCCAGTTTTCCAAACTTTAGACTTACGAAAATTGTTGTATTTGCTTACTATTTTCTGATTACCATCATGGGACAAGTGGATAGGTAGGAACTAATGGCGGCTTCCCGTTCAATGGGAACATTTCAGGCAAAGTCCGAAAACTAACAGAAAGTTTTCCAAACCAATTGCTTTTGCTTGGTTATATTTTTGGTGATATTTTTATGGGAAAAAACAATGCCACAATCCCTTTCTGCCTTAAAATGATGATGCATTTCTCTAGATATGAAAATTAAAGTGTACGTAGTTTGTGACATTTTTTTTATTTTTTTCTCCTAAAAAAATCCTTCTCGGGATCTACATGGTAAAAGCTTATATGATGATTAAAAAAAAAGATTAATTTTGGGGTTTTGTGTTATAAGAGTTTTAATGAAAATAAAAAAAGAAAAGATTACATTTTGGTTGTGTGCATTAAAAGGTTAAATAAGGTCTCACACTGCCAACTCAACTGGTGAAAGTGCAAGAACATGAGCTCTTACAACTCCTTAATCCCGGATTCGAGCCTATCCTCACCTTTTTCCCCTGTTAATACTCTTAAACCTATATAATAGAGATTATGAGTACAAAAAAAAAAAAATTAAATGAGAGTATTAAGGTAAATTAGATATTAATTTTTTTTAAAAAATGAAACACTTAATCCATTTTGGAACAAACCAAAGAAAAATAGATTTAATCCTTTTTTTAATGGAGAAAGTATATAAATGTATGATCGAGGTACATGATAACCTCCTTTTCATTATTTTCTATGGTAGATTATTCAATATATATATATATATGTATGTATGTCGAGTATTTCATAAAATTGGTTAATAGTAATGGATAAAAAAGGGGAAGGATATCATGATAGCCCTAAAAATTAAAGGCACTTATATATATAAGAGAAATGGAAATAAAAATGGGGTAGTTGTCTATGGCCCATGGTTGGTAGAATTGGACCGGACCGTCAAGGTTTAATCGTGAATCGTCACCCTTACTAGTCCGGCCTATAGCTAGACTATGAAAAAGTTAGAACCGATCTGAAATAGTAAGAACTGCTTAAAACTGTTAAAAACCGGTGACCCATAAACCGTTTTGAACCTTGGTTTCTTCTATTTTCCATAAATAGTGTAAAAAAACTTAGACTAACCTTTAAAATTTGGCTATATATTTTTTTAAAATAAAGGAATTACAAGAAAAAAAATTCCACAAAAGAAAAAAACTTTAACGAGTAAGGGTTGTAGAAAAAGGAAACAAAGCATTAAATCAAAAGAAAAAGAAATAAAAAGGAAAGTCGGTGCAAGGAAAAGAAGAATTAAGTCAGAAAAAAGGAACAAAATAAGCGTTGAAGCAGTTTGTGAGCGGTAGCGCAGCTGAAAAGAAACAAGAGGGAAGGAATTAAGTTTTGCGTTTTGTATTTATTAGGAAAAGTGAGAAACGCCAAAAAATAATCCTCTTATTTTCTTATGCTTGTTATTTCAGTCCTACAATTTTACAATAAGCAATAAAGTACCTCCCTGCCCCCAATCTTTAGATATGAACAAACATCATTATGAAAATGCTTTGATCCGATGGTTTAACCGATTAAATCAGTTAGACTTTCACCCCGACACTCTAATGGTTAAGTGAACGGTTTTTAAACTGATTGGTTCTTATCCAAAAATTAGTGTCCATTTGTGTGTTGGGGCTGGGAAAACTACAGTAGGTTAATTAGGGTATACGTAAGTGGAGTAATTTTAATTAGTATTTGTACTTTCCAGTTTCCCTTTGCAATTCCTTGTACGTTCCGACGACTGCAACCGCTGCCTCTCCATGTCTGATCTCATTTGCATGGAAACTAATATTAATGCATCCAGTTTCTTCTACTCACCTCATACTAGCCATCATCTCTTCAAATTCCTCGCTGCACATTAATCATTTTGCAAGCAAGCACCCTTCCTATATATAAAAAATTAATTAGCTAGCAAACTAGCTATATATATATATATATAATATATATATCGCGTCCCTCTGTTCATTAATTACCCTTAACAGAACAATGCCTTTAACGATAAGAATACTTTTCAATGAGACGAGAATGTGCATGGCTGGCAGCAAATTATTAATTATTCATTTTCTTTTCAAATATTCATCTCCGTATATTTATGATGGAAATAATTGAATCATAATGCTACTTGCACCTCAACGTAGCCTAGGTGGCGAGGACGTTGCCCTCTAATGTCACGGGCACCAATTTGAAGGTATCCTCATCCCTTACCCTTGATAAACCCTCAATTCTAGTAAGTAGATATTCTGAGTAGTAATAAATAAATAAAAAATAAATATATAAAAATAAATAATAATAATAATAATACTTGCACTTGTATATGAAATATTCAATAAATTTGAATTCAAAAATTTATATATGAAACGGTTATCAAACAGTTTAAACATATATAATAGTAAATTTATGCATCACTCCCATATCGTTTTTGACTTACAATAGAGGTAGTTTTGTAAATTGATTGTGGTTTGCTTTCATTTCTATCATTCTTGCGAGTACTCCTTGACTTGGGAGGTCTTTTTAAAATTGTCATTTTATCAATACGAAATTATTGGTTCAAGTACAAAGTGACAGGGGGAAATTGTACTAATTAAAGAGGACTTATGGGGTACTTATTTCTAGAAGATCTTGCCTCCTCCCACTAGCTGGCTATAATTCCCCAAGGTTTATTTTGTTTTTGTTTTTTCCTTTGGGACTTTTCTTCAATTTTTCACGTAAGAGGACTTAGAACAGTGAACACTGTCAAAATAACATGAGCTTTAACAGTTAAGTTTTACCTTAATTAATGAGTCTTTTAGTGTAAAGGAATAAATCTCACATGGAAGAAAACATGAGCCATATGCATCTTATGTCCATTTACAATTCTAATTTTCCGAGTTTGCCATATGGGACTTGTCATTTTTATAAGTGATGATAGCTCATATGATGTAAGTAGGTGTTATGTAAATTGGTGCTAGATTTGGAATGTAGTATTTAGAGTATAACTTTCATAATTAGAGATTTAAGTATTGTAGTAGATTTAAAATTTTAGTAGTAAGTCCTTCGACTAACTCAATTAAGTTGCAGGGCTTCCACTAGTATTGAGATTTGGGATTGTAAACGAACCAAACAAATTAAACATGAACAGACCATATTTATGCTTGTTCATTTAATTTTTAACGAGTACAAACAATAAATAAACACATTTGCAACATAACTAAGCTGTTTGTAAATATAAATGAATGAATAAAGCTTTAGTCACATTTATTCGTTTAACTAGTTGAACAGAAAAATATATGCGTGTTCATTCGTTTATCTAAATAAATGACTATAAACAAACTTCTGCGAATAGTTTTTGGATTGTTCATCGAACACTCTGTTTGTTTACAAACCTAGCTAGCTTAGTTCAGCTGGACACTGCTTGGCCTTGGATCGGGTTTGAAATCCACAGCTACCTTACTCGAAAGCAAGACATTATTACAAAATGTTAAATGTGGCTTAATGAGCTCCAGATTTCAAAAAATATACATTTCACCTTTATTATTCACAAATATTTCTAAATGCCTCTACCTAATATCTATTATAAAGATGTTTCTAAGTATAAGAAAAAAATCTGGGTGGTTTTGTAAGTTCATAGACTAAAGTATGGCGGCAAAGGTTAATCTATTGGTTAAGCTTGAGAAACACGTGTATGTGGGTAGAGATGATAAGGGAGGAGGGAGGGAGGGAGAGATGTTGTGAAGTGGAAGCAAAATGGGTGATTTTGTGTCATATAGAAACATGATGGCTCCCGTGAGAGTGAAGAAAAATGAAACGAAAAAGACAAGATGGAGTCAAACATACACAATACGACCAATCCACCCCTCCCTTGGGTCCCCTTCCAATCCGTTTTGCCCCCCCTCTAGCAACCCTTCTACATCCCCCTCTCCCTAAATTAATCAACTAATAATTAATTACCTCATGGTTCCACACTAAGCAAATTATCCCGGCCCACTCCTGTCACCCTCATCATCACCATTACCACCCCACCAAGCTTCTTTTTCTTCTCTCTCCCTCCTCACATAGAAACAAAAAATAAACAAAGGAAAGTTAAACCTAGCTAGCTATATATCTTTCTCATCCCCATCAACACCCTCCACTAATTGGACATCTTCCGTTGTAGAAGATCATGCGGAGGCCAGAGCAGACCCCAACAATGGGCAAATCAGAGGGCAAGGTGATGATGAAGCTGAGGAAAGGGCTGTGGTCGCCGGAGGAGGACGAGAAGCTGATGAAGTACATGCTCACCAACGGGCAGGGGTGTTGGAGCGACATTGCCCGCAACGCCGGCCTCCAGAGGTGCGGCAAGAGCTGCCGTCTGCGGTGGATCAATTATCTGAGGCCTGATCTTAAGCGCGGGGCTTTCTCCCCTCAGGAGGAAGACCTCATTGTTCACTTGCATTCCATCCTCGGCAACAGGTTCTCTCTCCCTCTTTCCCTTTCTCAATCTCTTTCTCCATTTGAAACTGCCCAAAAGAAAAAAAAAACTCCTTTCTAAGATTTAACATGAATTGCAGATACATATATAAATACTAGAAATGCTGAATATTAATGGTAAATATTCCTACGTTTTAACTTAAAATTTATGGTGATGCCTATATATAGATTTCATAGCTATTGCATTGTTTTAATTTATTTACTTGGTTGTATCACATTACATTACGATTTCTATAGTTTATTTTCAAACAAAAAGCAAGTTAATTAACTATGTATGAATGTTCATAAGGAGAAAAGTATCCACGAATACTTGTAATGCAATTGAGTATATTCAAAGCAAATTAAACATACGCCATTGGCATAAAAAAACAACAACCAGTATAACTATGTTTTGAGGTTAAATCGCATCTCACCCCTCTCACCTCATTGCCCTCATATACTTTACCAAAATTAAGTGGCACAAGGAAGTATGTTTTAGGTAAACCCGCATCCATTCATTTCAAGATAATTAGGGCTTATAATGTACATGATCCCCTTGAAGTGCAATAAAAGTTTCTTTGGCCTTTGGCAGAAACTACTATAGTAACTACACAAATAAATAAAATAATAGAACCAGGCCTTGGTCTAGTGGTATTAAAGTTTAAATGTAGTTGTTACTATAAGTCAAAAGCTCCAAAATCAAATTCCATGTCTACTTCTCTTGCCCTTCTTCTTTTGTAAAAAAGAAAAGATTAATTAATTAATTAATTAATTAATTAAAGGAACAACAAAAGGTTTGATCTCGAAATAATAATAATAATAATAATAATAATAATAATAATAATAATAAAGGGAAGAAAATTCAAAGTATAGCACTTCTTTTTTAACTCAAAACATGTAATTTTTCTCAACGTTTTATGCATGGCAAAACACCCTAACATTTTACTTTCAGAAAACACCCTTTAACATTGTTCTTTTAGTTCATGAATTAGTAAGTTTCTTAGGGTTTCAGGTAACCAAGGGTTAAGGATTTAGTTAATTTTGATAATAGTCCCTGCACTTGTCACTAATATGTATACGCGTCCATGCAAAGCATGCATTAATTGTTAATCAAATTCTTTCAAGTAAGAAAATAAAAACGTTGTCTAATTAAAGTTTATATATATATATATATATATATATATCTAGTGCTGTCTAATTTCTTTGTTTGATTGATAATGTCAGGTGGTCTCAAATAGCGGCTCGTCTGCCAGGAAGGACCGACAACGAAATCAAGAATTTCTGGAACTCCACTTTGAAGAAAAGACTTAAGAACAACTGCAACAACAACAACAACATGAACATGTCCAACTCATCCTCCTCCCCCAACGACAGCGACTCGTCGGACCGCCTCACCGCAGCAGCGGCCACCATCCTGCAGCCCATGCACGACCACGACATGATGACCATGTGCATGGACTCCTCCTCATCCTCCTCATCCACATCCATCCGCACCATGTTCAGCACCGCCAACCAGTTCAACCCCTTCCCCGCCCTCCTAGATGGCTTCGAAATGACAGCAGGTGCACCCATGAACTGTCTCTTCAACCTGCCAAAGTCGACCATAGGTCAAGGAGGGACCCTGGAGGGGCTCAATGGTCATTTCGGCGATTACGGGTTGCCGGGGAATGTAGGGTTGGATGTGGAGGTGGAAGTGGGAGGGGAGCTCTGCATGCCGCCATTGGAGAGCCATAACATGAACGGTAACGGCATTGATGTGAAAGGGAATGATAACCACCACAATAACACTATTGGTAATGATCATAATAACGACGTTAATGGTTGCTTGAAGGAGAATAATAATAGTACTACAGGTGAAGGATTTAATAATAAAGTGTTTGGAGGAGAAAATCATCACCATCATTGGCATGGAGAAAACTTGAAGATGGGAGAATGGGATTTAGAGGGTCTAATGGACAATATTTGTTCCTTCCCTTTACTTGATTTCCAAGTTGAATAACTCTCTCTTCCTCTCTCTCTCTCTTATTTGAATCCCTCAAATCCATCCAAAGTTTAAGCAATTTCTTTCTAGGAATTCTTAGGCAGAACAAATATACATCCTTATCATTCTTTCCCCAAACCTTTCTTTCTGTTCTGTTCTTGTCTGTTTCTCTTCTGTTCTTTGTCTGTTACCAAACCTTAAATGACCTGAACCTCCCACCTATTCCCAGATCATTTTTTTTTCCTTTTCTTTTTTGAAACAAAATTACATTTTTCTTCCCCGATTTTAAGTCCAGCTGCAGAGAGTTTCAGCAGATTAATAATAAGCAGGTGAAGTGAGGAAGGGGATTGATCCGTCCAATGGCCTGGTAGATATTTTCTGGTTTTGTAATATTGCGGTTGGTGAAATAAGCCTAGCTAGTTGTTGTTGGTTTTAATGAGAAAAATGTGAATAGTGATACAGAGGAGAGAAGATAGATTACAGAATAAGGATGTCGTTGGTGGAATATTTGTAGTTTCATCATGTAAAGCGAAACACAGGGAATAATAATTGAGAGGTTAGACATGAAATGTACACACACACATTGTAAAGATATTGCTTAATAAGAAGCAAACACAGGATTTCAGCCTCCGGCCCATAGGATACTCTTGTTCAAGTTATCATTTGGATGTTTCTTTTTTGTTGGCAAAAAAGAGCATGGTAGGGGTGAAAATAAACAAACAACTCAAACCCGGATCAAATTTAACTTGGTTTAGAGTTCAATCTTAACTCAGTCAAACTATTATATATTAAATCATAACTGAAATAAAATTTTAAGCTCTATAAGAAATTCAAACCAACTTGATTTACTTATTACTTGACATGCTCAACTTGATTTTATTTTTCTCTCTTAATTTAAATAATAGCTTATTTATAATTCATTTGTATTCTTTTCAATTCAAACATAAATAAAATAACAAACTCGATAGATGTTTTAAACCAAACTTGATCAACCTGTTATGTAGCTCTGCTCAGCTCATTTCAGCCCTAGTAATATTAGCATTTCTGGTTCAATCAGGTAACTAACCCTTCTCTCTTGCCAAATGGAATTTGGATCACAACCTTAATGAGTAGACTTAAACTACAACTGAATTATTGCGGAACTGCACCGAGCTGAAATGCTGAATTATGATTTAGACTCAATTGAGTCATTTTACTATGATGGATTATTTGATAAAATATTAAGTGATTTAATTACTATGATGGATTATGAGACAAAATATTCTAGTCATTGTGGTCTTGTTGTTATTGAGACATCAATTTCTTGATATATAAGTAGTTTATTTTTTTCATATTTAAACGATTAACAGTTTATTCAGTCAAATGAAAAGATGAGTAGCCAAATTGAGGCAGATCAAGGAAAAATCAGTAGTTTTCTCCCATCCCTCGTTTTCTTGGTGTCATTTCGATGTGTGGTTTATGTTTTTGTCCTTATTCCTCCAGAACCTCCGCCAGGATATTTCTCCTCTTGGAGCGGAAACCGATAATCAAAACGGAGAGCAAAAAGGACAAAAACGAACCGTCGCCTGAGAGATTCGAACTCTCGCGGGGAAACCCCATGTACTTAGCAGGCACACGCCTTAACCACTCGGCCAAAGCGACTTTATGCTTTAACGGGGCTAATGAAATATATATAATATTTATTAATCTTGATCAGCGTACTTGGGCTTTGAAGAAATGGGCCGTTATAGTGATAAAAATTAAAAATAGTATCAATAAAATTCCTTCATCCAAGCAAGCAAATTCTTGTTCATCTCAACCTAGCAACAACTCCAGATTAATTAAGTGCTTAACCACAATTAACAATCGGTCGAGTGATTATATAAAGGCCGCCTGTTTCCAATACTCCTACTGCTTGTGCATTTATTTTGTTCACCAAGCTGTTTTCGCTAGCTTCTACATTTTAATAAAACTGTTACTACTATCGATCTGTACGAATACTTTAAATAACATGGGCATATTTTTACACCCAATGATGATGATGATGGTGATTATTATTACTAGGTATATACGTCCAATGAGTATTATATCAAATGATGTGCACTTCTTTCACTTTAAGTTAAACGTTTTGTTACCCGAACATAATTTTGATTGCTCATAAAAAAATATTAAGTAAAAAAAAAAGAAAAGGTAATTAAAAGAATCTTAGGTTCAAAAAATTTAACTTGAAATATTTTTTAATAAAAATTAAATTAAATCCTAAAACAACCATCAAATTTCTTCATTTCAAAGGGTTAATCTATGCGGAAATTAAGAAACTTCTTTTTCTATATAAACGTAACCCAATTGCATATATCTCTTTGTTCAATCTTTTGTACTCTGACCTCGTCTGCAATCCTACTTGAATTTCATCAATAAAGCTTTTCTTTGGATGATAATGATGATGATGATAAAAAATAAATAAATAAATAAATAAATAATTGCTACACCTTTTGCTATCTTAATTTAAAATGATGGCAGCAAGCATGCACTTATCGCTACATAATTAATGTAAAGGGGCACTAATCGCTATGTACATAATTAATGTATAAGAGCTGACACTTACCACTTGACATTAGGACATTCTTCGACACCATCCACTTCTTATTGGGTTAATTCAGTCCATTAATTCTTAATTCAAAAGCTTTTTCTTGTGGTGAACCTAGTGAGATAAGATCTTTATGTTTAAAATTAGATACATGCAATAACATAAAAATTAGGGAAAACTACCTAGATCCCTTAAGGTTTAGGCAAACTTACACTTGTATCATATTTATTTTAAGTACCTATGCTTACCCTTTAGGAAAGTTAACTACATCATTTACTGTTGTGAGAGAAAAGAGAAGATACTTATTTTTGTCCTCTTACAATTCTAACATAAAAATTTTGCCCCACCAACTTCTGAATCTAATAAAATAGGCCCATCTACCTCCATCCATCCACACTCCCCTCCACTGAGACCTCACCTTCTCCGCCATCTGCTGCTCCACAGACTGCACCCACCTCATCAACACTGTTGACATCTCCTTGTCATCATTCTCAAGTGTTGCTAGCCACCAATAATGTCATATTGAGGATGGGAAAGGAGCATATCTTGTCCCTGCCATACTTGGTACACAATCTGCCTTTTTCCTCCACCTTTGACCATCACTACAAGAAAGAAGTAATGAAGTAACTGAAACTAGCAACTGAATTTTAATCGCTAGTCAATTCAGTCGCTAATCAATTGCTAACTTGTGGACAATGTAATTATTGCGACTGACTAAAATTTTTAGTTGCTAATTTTAAATTTTCAGTTTTTAGTCAGTTACAAATTTTATATTATTTTTTGAAATCAGTAGCTATTCAATTGTTAATATATTTTAGTTGTTATTTTAATCGCTGAAACAAATTAAAAACTTCAGCTCCAGCATCTCTTTCCTCATTTCTACTTCTTCTTCCTCATTCATTTCTCCTTCCTCAACTCCGACCTCCCTTTCCTTTTCTCTCATTCTTCTTCCTCTCATTCCTAATTTCTCCTTCTTCTTCCTCAGCTTCGGTCTCTCCTTCCTCATTTTTCCTTTCTCTTCTTCTTTCTTCAATTCCGGCCTCATTTTCCTCATTTCTCCTTCTCCTTCTTTTTCCTAAGCTCTGGCCTCTCCTTCATTTTTCCTTCTTCTTCCTTCTCATTGTCAAATTAATAATATTATGTTTAGATTTTATATTTATTTTAATTAAAATTTTTTATTATTACAATTCATTACTGCTTTTAATGCATTTCATTTATGTATAAACACATACATAAACATCTTAACAATTTCTTTTAAAATAAATTGATACTAGCGACTGAAACCAATTTCAGTCGCTAGCACCTAGCGACTTAGGGTTTTGCAATTGACATATTCAGTCACAACTAGCAACTTAAAGCGACTGTTTTTTCAGTTGTTATCCTACATTTGTGTTGTAGTGCATTGTTCGCTCATCTGGAAGGCTGCCCCTTCCATCACAGTTGAAACCTAATTAAGCCACTCACACCCTAGTTTCATTGTCTGATCGTCAAATTGAGGAGTTGAAATCGTGACCCAATAACAACTTGCACTTGAACAGATAAAGCTTTGCCATCGTGTACGGAGCAACATATGCACAACAATCAACAAGGAGTAAATTAGCAAAACCCAAGATACAGGGATTAGATCGAGCAAGACAATCGACAAAACATGGTAGGGAGCAATGCCAGGAAGTCATTTGGGTATGTACTGCTTATTTAGGATGTCCTTGACACCCTTGACGGTGAGGTAAAAGGCCACCAAAATTACGCTGCACAACCGGGATTCACGTTTGACATCGAAAGCCTTGAACCAAAAAAGCTTGCCTTGCTTGTGGACGAACTAGTAGTGAAGCCATGTCTTGATGTACTTGATGGGTTTCGGGAGCCAAATAGCGCAGCGGAATTTAACAGAAACCCTCCAGGATCCAAATGAAACTGGGGTAAATCGGGTGTCTGAAAATTTTCATACCTAATTTTCAGTTGAGATCTCTCACTCAACTGTAGAGTCGAATCACAAAACCTGAACAGTTGATGTGTTCAGGCTCTCTATGGTATCCACACGAGCCTCTCGGGATCACCACGCTTCCACCACGTCCCGGTAGATGCGTTTCTTTTACGCTCGCAGTGCTAGCTTGCGTCCTCCAAGGAATTGCAAGAAAAGAGTGTGGCTGTCCTTTTTGGAGGCTAGGGTAAGGAGACCTGTGAATTTCTCACTTAAAAGTTGTATTTATAGTGAGACTCAACTTCCAGGCCTAATGGGTTTCAAAGCCCTAATCCAATTAGGATTTAATTTCGGGCTTAATAATGGCTCAACTCTTGGGTCCATTATTAATACGAAATTAAAGTGAAACCATAACCCAAATAATCAGCCCATGCAAATTAAATAGCTCTATATGTGAAACCATAACCCAAATAATTAGCCCATGCACTCTAATGATCCAAATAGCTCTATGTGTGCGACCCAATAGGCTCTTGCCATGTTGGCAATGATCATAAATCACATTTATGATCATAAGCAATGAGCGGTGTCTAGCAACACATCATTGCTACCCAAGTGACAAGATTGTCGGTGATTCGACTAAACCTTTATGATCATCACCGATATATGCCATTGTCCCTTTGTCCAAGATATCAAGACTAAGCACGAGACATGGAATGTGTCACTCTCGTATAGCCCAATCTTTGGTTTCTTGATTACCGAGTAGACCAACTTAAACTGATGACATTGATATCGTATATCAACTCATCCGAGCATGGCCATGCATTTTCTAAGTCTCACTCTATCAAGGGGCCCGAAGATATCACTCCCGTTACATAGGAGGGACAAATCCCATCTTGATCATACAAATCCCTCCGCATGATATGTGACATACCCAATGACCTCCTTCAAGTTCACTCAGTTACGAGCAACAAAGGAAAGTATCAAAGTATGTGACTCACATGTAGGGAACCTTGATGATCTTAGGTCGAAGGACTACATATACCATGATTACTATGAGAATCACTTATGACACTCATATAACGATCCATGTAGTGTTCTCATGGTGGGTCGGTCCAGTACACAAGTTCTCCAACTTGTACCCATATGTAGACTACATATCTCATATTAGTCTCCAGATATGCTAGTTGTTATGTATTATTGCAACCCGCTCCACAATAATACTAGACCAGGGACGTTTAAGAATATCATTATTTTAGGGTTACAATTATGTTTGTTAAGTTACGCAGAAACAAAACAACAAACATAATTGCTGTATTAATGCCTTAATAAAATATCATGACTCAATGTGCAAAATTACAATCATCTCATGATTGGCTTTTGGGTACAACACTAACAGTACTCGCCTTGCTTTATGAGCCACCCAGTCCTCTCCGAATTTGACTAGAACTGGACATCGTCAGAATCAATCTACTCCTTCATTAGGATCGTCACCGTTAGCTAGAGGCTAGCTGACATTGCTAGTGATCGAGGAAGGCGACTTGGGCTCCGGTGTCAGTGTCCTCATCATCTGTATACCCGGTATGTTCTATTCTTCCTCATAGTTGTGTTCCTTTGGATAGGTGGTCGTGATACTCACCATTGTTGCTGGTAGGCTGGAGTTCCATTTATAGTTGTAGAGAGGGAAGAAAGTGAGAAATTCTTTCTTATTGGTGGGCTGGAGTTTTGCTTCCATTGCATTGAATTTTAGCAATACATTTCACATATTGTCACCTAGGCTAGGTTGTTAACTTGTTAGATGCAGAAGTTGATGGGGGAATTTTTTAGGGAAGAAAGGTGGAAGGGTAAAAACAGGTATTTTCTCTTTTCTATTATAACAGTGGATGATAGAATTAAATATTTAGTGGGCAAATATAGGTATTTGGAACAGTGATAACACAAGTATAGGTTTATCTATACATAGGAGTTGGCAATTTTTCCTAAAAATTAAACAATCGAAATCTTGATCTAATAGTTAAAACTACTTACAATCCATAGTCCTTACAGGAAGAATAGTTTAATCCCCTACTTCTCATTGATTTTTCTTCCATGTAACAAAAAGGAAAAGTTACTGCCATTATGGGCCAACACTTGGGCTGCTAATGTCAATTCACTTCTCCCATTAACTTATTCAAATAGATGAAGCCGTTATATTTTCTTTTTTCCCGAGCGACTAAAGGATTGGTGTTAATTATACTTTTATCTCTTAGGCAATGGCGGAGCCAATGTATAACTTGGAGTGCCATGGCTCCCCCAAATCTCAATTAAATTAGGATTTGATACATATTGAGGTGAAATGTTGATATATATCTTCAACTTTTATGCTATTTCCATCCAGGTTCCTAAAATAATCATGGTTATAAGTGCACTACTCTTTTGGTAGGATACTAATACCTTTAAATTAAGTTTCTTTAGAAATCCATATCTTTGAGCATCTTCTTTGAGTTATATATGAACTATTTTTCAGTTAAAAAGTTCATCTTCAAGAAAAAAATAGCTTTATGTTGGCCTCCTAATGACAAAATTCCAGCTCCACCACTGCTCCCAAATTTATTAACAGGAAGATCGTTTTGTTGTAAATTAGAGCGAGAAGAAATTTTGATAATTAAATTTATTCGTTCATTTTCAAAAACTTATTAGACGCTCAGAATTTACGGATAGACTATATTATGAATATCCAAAGGAAAACTGATAAAACAGATTTACTGCTTAACTTTGGCCCTATGATCAATCCTAAGCGGCTTCCTCTCATTGGAGGGCGCTGCGCATGTGTACCTTTCCCATTAAAAATATTTCATTATTATTTTTGCTGATTTTTTTAATCTAGAATTAATACTATTTGAAAGCTTTAAGTTTATTTAATTAATAATTATTTGAATAAATTTTTTTAAAAGTAATTAATTTATTTCATAATTATTTTTTCATACTAACCAACAAAAGAGAAAAAATCAATAATTCCTTGTTAAAAATCACTACCAACACATAAAATTGGTCAAGGCAAAGAGTTTCTGACATTGTCTTCATTTGGAGACATAATTTTGTTAATTGCGCGTTTACCGGAAAAGAAAAAGAAGTGGAAAAACAATGTATGAAAACACGTGGCTAGCACACGAAAGTGGAATCCCTCTTAAATTGGCTAATCATGGAAGGGAACATTGTGACTTCCACTCCAACCTCCATTTTACACATCTGCAAACATGTACCTCTGTGTACGTTGGTTGAGAAAATCGTAAACATATGTACTACCCATATATACCTATCAGCATGAGAATATTAATTTATTTGTGTTAACAAAAACATTAAGGATTTCTTTGTTTTGTTATTTTGTAAACCCATATGTCCTTTTCTTTCTCTTAACAAAGATTCATGTTAGTCTAGTAAAGTAATTTATCGGAAAAGGTTACAAAATGACCTCACCAAACAAAATGGTTTAAGTATATGAGGTTGATCTAAAGATCATTTTGAAGCAGACCTAGGATTTCTGCAAAATAGAGATAAAAAAACAACTTTCTCCGTCCCGCATTATTTGCTTCATTTCCCTTTAGCATGTAGACCAAAAATGAATAATGTTTTCCTCTTCATGTCTAACATTGCCTTTCTCCTCTTTGTCTCCCCCACTTTGATCCAATCCATCTACACGGCTCTTTACCTCCTACCAAACATCCTTGTCACCCTGACCTTCTTGCCACCCCAACCTCCTCGTCGCTGCACCTCACCTGAACCTAACCTCCACAACGCCCTGTCCTTACCCTCCATCTCCCTCAGAGAGACCCTGCCCTCCTTGTTGCCCCCCCCCCCCTTTCCATCGAATTCCAACTACAACACATAGACCTAGAATAATTCAGGGCCCATTTAGAAGATCAACTTCCCAGAGCTCGATCAAATAAATCAGATCGGCAACGGGGCTTTGAGGTAATCTACAAACCATGGGGACTTGATCCATTACTAGATGTGTCACAGTTAATATCTTGATTCTTTGTGATGTGGACCACCCCAATGTCGCGAAGTGCCATTACATGTTCGACCAGAATACTGAAATCCACATGCTTTTAGAGTTCATGGATAGCAGATCTCTCAAGGGAGACTCATATCGCTAATGAGTTTCATCTCTCAAATCTAGCTCATTAAATCCTAAGCTGCCCTTCAACCTCGCCATCAATCCGGGCAAGAAGGTCAAGATTTCTAACTTTGGGTTCAGCCGGATTCTGGAGTAAACAATGGACCCCTCCAACCTCCTCACCAATTTATGTTCATTCTAGATTTTGGAAAGGTTTAGAAGCAGGGGTATAATTGTTATTTACGTTGACAAAACTTATCAAATTAAAAAATGGTAAAAAGATTTTGGGACGACAGATATGGTCAAATAATATGAGATGGTTATATATTTTCCTAATCAATGTTAGTCTATATAAGAGATCAAATAGAAAATTTTAGTCAATGATGTGTCATGATACATTTATAGAAATTAACATTCATGATCTATACCTATCCCTCTAGGTCTTTGCCCCTAGGTTAGTTAATGCAACCTCAATCTCCATTTGTCAAAAAAGCTATTGGTTGGAATCATAGTTATAAAAAATGTGTTTTAAGTTGTAAAAATATTTTTTTTTATGACTCTCAATAAGGAAGCCTGCTGAAACAATATAGAAACACAAATTATGATAGAAACGGATAGAAACGCATTTTAAATTGTAAAAATGTAGAAACCTAAAGACTAAGACTTTATGTTATTGGGTCAATTGGGTTAAAAAAAATGATATGGGAAAATTTTTTTTTCATCCTATTCTAAATTAAGCATCAAACATTATAAAGTTTTCAAATGACCACATAAACCATCTTCAAAAGTATTTTTGACTTCCAACGGAATTGATAATTTATTTAAATCTTAGTGTATATGGTGTGACGTTTTCTTTATACTATTAAATTATTAGTAATAAAAATATTATGAACTATGTATTTTCAACATAATTAGATACTTATGATTTTTTTCATATTTTTTAACAGTTTTTTTTTGTAGAGTCTTAATGACTCTATGACTTTTTACGACTCTAACACTGTAAGAAAACAAAACTAAGTCTAGATAAAAACTAGACTTTAATAACCTTGGTTGGAATAGGGGAAGAATGTTGTCCATATAAATCAATCATATTTTTCCACTACTAGAAAAACCGCATTTAGCGACGGCTGGCCGTCGTTAAACATGATATAGTGACGGCACACCGTCGGTAAAACGCCCGTCGCTAATTCACTCGTCGCTAATTTTCTAGCGATGGTTACCATCGCTAATTAGCGACAGCTAAACGTCGCAAAACAGGCCGTCACAAATTTTCCGGTAACGGTGTCCGCCGTCGCTACTTAGTGACGTGTAGCCGTCGCTGCTTAGTGACGCGTAACTGTCGCTAGTTAGTGCTACTTAGTGACACATAGCTGTCGCTAGTTAGTGACGCGTAACCGTCGTTAGTTAGTGCTAGTTAGTGACGCGTAGCCGTCACTAGTTAGTGATGCGTAGCCGTCGCTAATTAGTGACGCATAACCGTCGCTAGTTAGTACCAGTTAGTGACGCGTAGCTGTCGCTAGTTACTGACGCATAACCGTCGCTAGTTAGTGCCAATTAGTGACGCGTAGCCGTCGCTAGTTAGTGACGCTTATCCATCGCTAGTTAGTGACGCATAACTGTCGCTAGTTAATGACGCTTATTCGTCGCTAGTTAGTGACGTATGGTAAGTAGTGACTTGTGGCCGTTGATACTTAGTGATAATTTGTGACTAATAGCTGTCACTACTTCAAAAAATCTTGTCCAGCACAATTTCATTACCAAACCTCCACTATACGCATCCCATGCAACTCCAACAACCAGAAACAGAACTAGTTCCCATTAATCCAAAGTAATACGATACACTTCCGAAAATCATAAACATAAGTTATTCCCATTAATTTGAAATATTTTACACATACACACGCATACAGTATCAGAATGTATTTTCACAAATGTACAATCTTAATAATAGTAATACAAGTACATGTGAGACAATACTATCCTAATGTCACCCAGTTTGGTGACGAATAGTACCTAACCATCAGATTCTGGTACAACTGGTGGAGTCTTCCCACTTGGTTTCCATAATGCCATCTGATCTTGGTAGCTCTCTTCAAACATAAAATGTCTGATTTCTTAAATGCTATCCCTGAATGTAATATTTTTATCACATAATTCATCTTTAGAACTTCTTGTTGACTGTCCCTACATGCAGACAACATAATTCAATCGTCAATGGATGAAAAGACAGCAGAAATATATGAACTAAGGCAAAACTCCTAAGTCACTAAGTGGACTTCAAAGTTCAGGAAAACACTACTCTGTACAGCATCTCAACCTGATCATTATCAATTTCACATACTGAAAATCAAACATCCCATGTTGTTTTACCAACAATTTGAAGCAAGTGTGTCAGCAGGACAAGAAATATTTACTCATTTTCTGGATGAAAAAGAAATATTTCATAACTTCGATGAAATTATTCAATTAATCAATTTCTATAAATCAGTATGAAACCAGAAAATGGAACCGAATCAACGTCATACCATACTATGGCAATATCATCACAAACAAATTTGATATTATCATGCTTGACAGAACCATACCGCAAGCTTCCTCATAGGATGCCAGTTGTACAGAAGAGCAACTTAGTTTTCTCACTCCTATAAAACATAATTGACCATAGAATCAATGGCATCTTCAAAGTAAACATATATAGAATATGTAAGAAAAAAACTGGATCACCTTTTTTATAATATAGATTCAATGATGTAACCCAAAATCTTTACAAATTGAATTAGATCCAATATTTATGTGCCTGCATGTGTGTTGCTATCTCTTTTAAATTCTTTTCTCTTTTTTCCTTTGTCCATTGATAAAATGTGTTTATGCTCCCTTATGTGAGTTCCTCAATATCATTAGCTTGTTAACTGTCAAAATATCACAGGCCTCCAGTATAGAATATAGACTAACTCCATCTGTATAGAGGCTAATAGTTGACAGCAAATCACGAAAAGCTATCAACAGTCAGCGGAGGAGTTATACAGAATATGGTTACAAAATAGAGAAACACAACCATGCACACAAGGATCATAGAGTTTTTAGTACCTTCAAGATTTGTTCAGCTTCATTTTTAGATGCCTTGCCAGTTTTAACTAACTTCCAGAAACAAGTATTGTACTGGTTACGAGCATGACCTGCAAAACCCAAAAGATATTCATCACAAGCTTTACAGATGGTCAAATTCTTTTAGGATTTTCAAACTAATTGCTTCCCTCCTACAAACATATGCCTTTGTTCAAAGGCTTTTATCAGGAAAATAGCATGGCATACCTCTCTAACAGATCGAAACTCTAAATGAAGCTTTGGAATTGAAATATGTGAATTCTCATTGACTATAACTTACAATCACTTTGTCTCCATGCAAGATATGCTTGAAGAACCTCTATTGATGCACAACCTATAACCCATAAACGAAATGAAGGAGGATATTTCAACTCCTTATGTGGAAAGAACTCTTTCCATTTCATGACATACAGGGAAGAAAAAAATGAAACAACGATGGAGGATATTTTGCTGCATAGTCACAAAGTGAAGAGTCAGTGCATAATTCACTAGATGAAAACAAGAAATCATTGAAGCCAAATTTTTATTACAGTAAGGTACAGAAAAACAATGTCAACACATTCAAAGAAAACACAAAAAGACTAGCCTTGCTATCATATGATATTCAGAAGAAAAATACAAGATTTTCAAAATCATTGCTTTAGTAATCTGTTATGAAAATAATAACTACATATGAAAAGGCTTTCAGCTAACATGAAAGAACAAAAAATTTTTTTCTTAAATAACTAGAAGAGGGATGCAAGTCATTGCACTATTTGTCAAATACTTAAAAATTCAGACTTGAACTTGCTTCTTCCCTTGTAGAACTGGGATGTCTTTGTGAGAACAAAACTGAAAATCATAAACAACAACAATTACTTTTTATTGATGTGGAAGAGTTACATAAGTAGAGACCGAGAGCAACTCACGTCAGAAAAAAACATCACTGTCAGTCCTAAAACTTTTTCATTTCTATTTTTTCTATATCAATCCTATAAATTTTTGGTTTGGGTTTGGGGCCTTGCAAATTCATGAAATTGTCAAAAGAATGCTAGACACTTACACATGCCAACACATATCAGAACGCACATCTAAAAAAAATCCAATCAAATGACCAAATTCAACCAAATCCAATATTAATCAAACATTGCAATCAAATTTTCTGGGTCTGGGGCGATAACCGATTTTCTCTAAACCTAAATTTCAATTAAAAATTTGAAACTTACAGTTTCAGTTAGTGACTCCGTCTTGGACCCTTGCTGTGACTCGTGAGCTGCTGGTAGGAAGATTCGACGAGCTGGTGGTGGTGAATGGCGGCCTGTGGCGGTGGTTTCGACCATTTGGCGTGCGTGAGGTCCGCTGCTTTCACTTGTGACGGTGAGAGTGCGACGGAGGTAGCAAGGCGGAGGCGGCTGAGCAGGACAGACAGGGGGGACGACGGCTGCGGGTTGTGTTCGAATCGACGGAGGCGGAGCAGACTTCGAGCAGAGCAGCAGATGCAGAGGCTTAGGTGTAAGTGTAACGGGCCCAGGAGCGAGATGACGTAGTGACTTAGAAATAAAATGCATAGCGACTTCTGGCCGTCGCTTAAAACTAGCGACTTCTGGCTGTCGATAGTTCTTAACAGGTTAACCTATTTCTAGTAACATTAGGCCACAATGAGATGATAAAATATTAAAAAAATGGCAAGTCTTATGTGCCAATAAATCAATTCAAATTAATTTAATTTTTATTAAATATATTATTTGTTAATTACTTAAAAAATATTTAGAGATTTGTATGCTTAATTAATCAAATTAAAAATTATCATTATACAATTATAATCATAGCGACGCATAACCGTCACTAAATTAGTGACTTTAAGCCGTCATTAAAATTTAGTGACGCATAAACGTCACTAAATTAGCCACGGTAAGCCGTCACTAAATTTAGTGACGCATAACCGTCACTAAATTAGAGACGGTAAGTCGTCACTAATGTTAGCGACGAATAACCGTCACTAAATTAGCGACTTTAAGCCTTCACTAAAATTTAGTGATGCATAAACGTCACTAAATTAGCAACGGTAAGCCGTCATTAAATTTAGTGACACATAACCGTCACTAAATTAGCGGCGGTAAACCGTCACTAAATTAGCGACGGTAAGCCATCACTAACGTTAGTGACACATAACTGTCACTAAATTAGGGACTTTAAGCTGTCAGTAACTTTAGTGACGCATAACCGTCACTTATTTAGCGAAAATAACCAACCACAAACTTTTTGCCGACGTTTAACATTCACTAAATTTGCAACGATAAATTGTTACGTAGAGCCCGGTGAAACTTTAGCTACTTTTCTTAATATTAACCTTACCCCAAACTAAGATTATAAAATAGTAATAAATGGTTAACCATCATGTGGCAATAAACCAATGGTCAATTAATATAATTTTCATTAAATAGATTATTTCTTAATTACTCAAAAAATATTTAGAGATTTGTATGATTAAGTAATCAAATTAAAAATTATAATTATACAATTAAATCAGTGACATACAAAACGATAACTAGTTTTATTCAACTACATTTAATATAAACAATAAGTAAAATTAACAACAGTACATATATTTAAAAAAATATATTTATGTTAAAGGAGATGACAACTGAGCATAAGAAATGACTAACACATGAGAACTATTACTATTTGTTTGGATTTTGTTAAATTTAGTGATGGCTAAAATTCACTAAATTAGCGAGGGTAAGGTGTCACTAAATTTAGTGACGCATAACAGTCACTAAATTAACGACGGTAAGCCGTCACTAAATTTAGTAACGCATAACCATCACTAAATTAGCGACGTTAATCCGTCACTAATGTTAGCGATGCATAACCATCACTAAATTAACGACTTTAAACAGTCACTAAAATTTAGTGACGCATAACCGTCACTAAATTAGCGATGTTAATCTGTCACTAATGTTAGCGACGCATAACCGTCACTAAATTAGCGACGGTAAGCCGTCACTAACGTTAGCGACGCATAACCATCACTAAATTAGGGACTTTAAGCCGTCACTAAAGATAGCGACGGCTAGCCTTCCCTAAACCTGCCAGAAAATTAAAAAAAAAAAGGTTAATGTATTAATTTTTAAAAAAATAATTAATAAACTTTACCAACATAAGTTACTCTAAACCTATATAATAATCTTTTGCACCATAAATACTTTAATTTGTATAAATCAAATTATACTATGAATGGCTTGCATTAATTTGTACATCTTTATATATACATACACATATATATACATACAAATACATATATATAAAGAAATATTTTATATATTTTATATATCTATGTGTGTGTGTATAAATATGTTAAAAGAGATATTACTACCATAAAAAATGACTAACACATAAGAAATATTACTACTTTTTTGGATTTTGTTAAGCTTACCGTCACTAAATTAGCAACGGTTAGCTATCATTAAATTAGTGAAAGTAAACCGTCACTAACTTTAGCGACGACTCACCGTCACTAAATTAGCGACGGTAAGCCGTCATTAACTTTAGCGATGGCTAACCGTCACTAAATTAGCGACTGTAAGCCGTCACTACCTTTAACGACGGCTCACCGTCACTAAATTAGCGACGGCACCGTCACTAAATTAGCGACGGTAAGCCGTCACTAAAATTTAGCGACTGACAGCCGTCGTTAAAATCTCACCGGACTATTAGCGACTATTTTAGCGACGGTTTTTAACCGTCGCTAATTAAACCGTCGCTAAATGACGTTTTTCTAGTAGTGTTCACTCAAAATTTCAATGATGCCAAAATCAAGTTAGCACTTTGCACATTGTGTTTGCCTCTAATAACGTCAATGCAAGGACTTTAATACCGCTACTGTTAGATATACCACATTTTACATTTATGAATACTCTCTTTGTCTAAAAACGAATGACAAGTAACTTTTTTTGGGTTGTTTCAAAAAGAATGAACCGTTTTTTTTTTTTAAGAAAGTTTTTAATATCTAATTTACCTTACTATTATTATTTAAGCTTTTTTTACACAAAATCTAAGAACTACACAAAACCCAAAAAATATATATATTCTTTTTCTAATCCTCATTCAAACTATCATTACACAAATCCAAAAAAAGAATTTTTTTTTGTTTATTTTAGCTTTGAGGGGAAAAATGGAAATGACAACATAAATTACACACATCTTAATCTTCATGCACAAAGAAAAAAATCATTCAAAATAGAACAGAGGGAGTATTTTACATGGTATATTATACCATACAAATAATACATATGAAAATATCATTTTAAGATAAAAAAATATCAAATATAATTCTTTGTCACATTTTTATATGTATCCTAATTAGTTTCATCATAATTTTCTAATATAAATTACAAAAAAAAAAGAATTATAGCAATTTTATTTTTAAATAAATATGAAAAAAAATATTTATGTTAAAAAATATGTATTAATTATATTTTATCATTATGTGTATGTGTGCTATATTGATGTAAAAACTCAAAAAAATAATTACCTAATTAGCGGTATGCGAGATAATGCGGGCGTATGCTATGTACCACAATATATTTTTTTAAAAAAAAATGGAAAAGCATTGATGCAAGTGTATATTTGACGTAGTATGCACGTTATTTGAGACACATAGGGTTTAGATATTTTATATGTGATCGTGCATTGATCTATTCTAGCCTCGGTACATAAGAATTCTTTGCAATAATCGTGTTAACGATGAACTCTTTCATCTATGACCAAGTACATACATGAGGTACATTAATTGCTAGACATATATAGCTCACTAACGGCATGCACAAGTAGAATATTATATTAGTGCACGCTTAGTGACCATTAATATCTGCATTTTATCATAAAGCAATTATTCTTGTCCCCGCGAGACCAAAAAATAAGACTAGTGCTACATGTTACAATTTAATTGGTAGTTGGGGAAATAAGTGGCATCAGTTAGGTTTTTTTAACATCTGTAAATTTCTGTCCCCTAAAATTACGTATAAGTTTTTAATTTATAGAAGTTTTGACACAATTTTATCATAAATTCTTTGTATCATTTAAGTTTTTTTTATTATTTAACTTTAACTTAAGTTTATTGATATTAATTTTTAATAAATTTAAGTTAAATTTAAGCAAAAAACTTAATTGATATAAAGTATTTAAGAGGGAAGGGGTAGATTTTAGTAAAATTTAAAAAATAATTAGGTCACGATTTAGAGAGCTAGCTAGCTGTTATACATACAAATGCGCCTAGGGAGCTAGCTATTTGGATTCCAACGTAGCGTCCACCTTCGAGGAAAGTCCAAAAACAAACTTATTTCTATTGCCGTCTACCAACTTTCGCTTACGTGCCGCTGCCATATGATATTGGTCTGATTTTGGACATGGTGGCCCGTCGGACCTATCAAATAATTTGTTCTGATTCCGTCCGTGACATGTGCTTTGCACACCTGTTAATTTTGTTTATGTGCTTGAAATAAACTCCATCCTTTCTAAATCTTTTATACCGCTTATTATTTGTATTTTTTACGTTTTAAAGTCGGGGAGAGCCATTAAGTGAAATCGTACATACGATAATAACTTCACATAAGTTTTCAAAAGTTTAAGTTAATGTGATAAGAGACTTCTATTATCACTTTGTGCTATCAAACGAATATCAAACTCTAGCACACTAGTATTGAATACTACATACGATAATTGTCTCATATATATTTCTAAAAGTTTAAGTTAATAAGACAAAATACCACTACTATATATATATATGTATCTCACTTTGAACTTTTGATTATGTATTACAAATTTTTCTATAATTAGTTTATCATTTTGAATTTAGTATAGTACCATTATTTCATCTTTGGCTTTAAATTACAATATAGTCCATATGTGTTCTTTTCCAAAAATAAAAACGTTCTAAATGCATTAATTTGGAATAATTTTAATTTCTTTTGAGCATAAAAAAAGTAGGAAAAATAGAAATATTGAAATATTGCGTTTTAGAATGTTTTTCTTTTTTTTGGGAAAAGAAACTGCAATTTTGTCCCTTTACTTTTTCTAAAATATCTTTTAGTCCTTATAATTTTCAAAAAAATTCAAAGTGACCCACAACTTTTATGAGATTTTCAAGTAACTTAGTAAGTTTAAAAAGTGACAACGTACTTACTGACATTTGCATACAAAATTGCAAAAAAAAAAAAAAAGTAAGAAATCTTATCGCACCTTAATCTCCATATCAGATCTGAGGCAAAATGCCTCAAAGAATGAGGGTCTAAGGGAATGAAACGCAAAGGATTATAAAAAAAGGATTGATTATATAACTAACTCTGAGAAAGAGACAAAGATATGAAAATAGAGAAAGGAACATGCACCCGTGAAGAGAAAATCAACAACAACCCGAGAAAAGAGAAAGAAGGACAAGAAGCAGCTTCAAAAAACAGAGTCCGACAACCAAAGAGTACTTAAATGAGAAGAGGCAAAACGAATCTAGGTTCCTAAAGTTTATTTTTCATTCCATTCTTGTCCCTAACCTCCAAACCGTTTCATCATGGTTCCTAACCTTTGATAAAAGTTTATTTTAGTCTTTTTTTTTTTTAATGGAAGACGTTAGGCACGATGAAAAATTCTACATCAGGCCCAATTTTTAGGGAAATTGTGTTATTAGTCATCAATCTTATACCTTTTTCATAACCAAGTCCTCAACTTCAATATTTACTTATCCAATACCTCAGTTCTTTTTATTTCCTTCCCCCCTCCTCTTGAGCTTTAGCACTCCCTCCCCTGCTTTACGTCTATCCCTAATTTCAATAATTTTTCGTTTCTTCTTTTCTGTACAATATCCTTCCTACATTGTACTGATCTACTCCCACAACACGTTTGCTAATTCATGATCTTCTTCAATTGCAGATAAAATACTAATTGTTATCTATGACGAGCTCCGCTCCACCGGCGGATAACTATGGGCTATCCAACAAGCTTCATTATTTCTGTGGGCAAAATGTTATTCCAGTGACTAAACTAACATTTTCAATATTTAATTATTTATTGAAAATTCTATCAAATTTTAGGGGTTATTTTGGTAATTTTATAAACAATTGGAGACTAAATTGAAAATTTTTCAAAAATATAAGGAATGAATTGTAGTTTTATGAAAAATAGGGACTATATATTGAATTTTACCCAAAATTGGGAATAAAGCAATTTAAATCTCCACGTTTCGTTTCCTCCTGTATTAAAAAATGTTCAAACATAATTCTACCTACTCCCTATCGCTAGGGAATCAGTAAATTGAAAAAAAAAAAACTCAGGATATTTAATTCTATCAGTTGAATTTATTATTGAGTTGTATGTTTTTGTCATATTGGTGGCGGGGAAAGGAGTGCAAAGCCAAAGAGGAATGATAAAAATAAAAAATAAAGGAATAAAACAGAGAGAAACCTAAGAAATTAAGGATTTTAAGAGGAAAAACTGGAGCAGGGGACAGGGACTTTTATAGACTAGTTGGGCTCAGGATGATTTTTAGCTGCGTTTTTCTGAAGTAGTTGGGATTGCAAGGATTTTTTGCTGCACGGTTTTTGAACTTGCTGGGCTTCAAAGGTTCTTTAGCCACATTTTTCTGAACATGCCGGTGATGATGCGTATTTCGCCAGGCTATTTAAAAAAATATTAGCAAACTTACGTCGCCTATGTACCATTTGTTGTAGTGTTAGGGGTGACAAATGAATCTTACCAATTCTTTAAAATTGAATGAATTGTCTTCGTTATTATTATACTGAACGAGTGTTGAAAATGTACGAATTTTGTTCCATTAATGTGTAAACAGTACAATATTAGAAATAAAAACTAAACCAAAGAATGATGTTAATCATGAATTGCATAAAACGTAAGTATTCTTCAAAAAATTTAAACAAAAAATAAATAAACTTTTTTTAAACTTTTTTTAGTAAGCATAAAAAGAATAAAAAATAAGGTCATGATTGGAATCTTTTGATCAACAAGAAAAAAAAAGCAAAAAAAGGAAAAAAACATTTTCCTTGGTATATGATGTGGACCAAGGTTTTCAACATTGTGACTACATATACCACATATTGTAAATTATAGGTACCCATTATGATATACTATACTGCACCACATTCCATTTTCAATTTCAAAAAATAATATATAGTAAAATATTAATTTAAAAGGAAAAGTAACAAATATAATATATATGAAAATATTATTTTTTTACTCTTAAAAACATCAAATATAATTTTTCACACATTCTTATATGCATTCTAATTATTTTTATCATAATTTCTTTAACATAAATAAACTATATGTGAAAGATATATTTTTTTATATTGAAACACGTAAAAAATGAAATATATGGAACAAAATAAATTTATTCAATGAGAAATCTAGTTTACTGATATATGAGGAAAAAAAGTATATGATGGATGAGAAAAAACTAATCTACTTATACATAAGCAAAATAAATTATTATTTGTGCCAAAATATTTGTGTGAATTATATTTTACTATTTTATATATGCTTGTATATGGCATATTGGTGTAAAATTAAAAATCTCCCTAACTACAATATGAGGTATACCATGGGCTTACTACATGGCACACTATGGCAAACCATGGTGAATTGGAAAAAAAAAACACATAAAAAATGTCAAGGAAACTTATATACTGCATATTGCATATCACATATATGTGCAAGCGATCGTTCACACAGTATACTATAACATTTGAGGCACTAATGTGAACAATATATGAGAAGTCAAACAATTATAGGTACTTTTTTTTTTGTTTACATTAAAATATATGTAATGCTTTTTATATGGAAAAATGAAAATGATTATTTTATACTCCATCACAAAAAAGAGGAAATGTATTTATTTTTTAGTAATCTCAACAAGATTGAAACATTTCACTTTTTTGGAAAGATTTTAACTTTCAATTTACCTTGTTACCCTCATTTAAACCTTCATTTATACTATCACTATACAAAACCTAAATAAAGGATTTTTTTTATCATCATTTAAACTCTAATTATACAAAATCTAATAATTTCTTTTTCTTTTTCTAGTCATCATTTAGACTCTTATTACACAAAACTCAAAATCAATTCTTTTTCTAATTTTAATTTCATAAGTAAAATTAAAAAAAATATATCATAGATTACCTTAATCTCCATATCCAAAAAAACGTTTCATTCTTTTTGTGATAAAGGGAGTATTCATCTATCTACTTTTGAGCTTTTAACACATTCACAATTAGGTAACCATCATACACATTTACATTAAGAGTTTATTTCGCCTCAAAATTTCGCAGCCCTGGTGGAACCTGCACTTTCGAAAACTGCGGCCCAAAACAAGCAACACAATTTGTCCCAACTTTTTCGGGGTCCATTCGAGAACAGAAAACGAACGAAACAGGAGCTGAAAAAACTTAATTGGAGCAAAAGTATTACTTTATAATGTCAACTAGCAGTGGCGTTTTGTGGGAAAAAGAAGATTATTGGTTAATCCCACTTATTGTCTGATCTTCATCGGTTTCTTTCACCTTTTTTCTGCTCCAAGCAATAATTACAAGAAAGTTCTGTGTATATATATAAGGGCCGCCAGTCTCCTGGGGCAACTCATAACTGCTCAGTTTTGTAGTAATAAAAAGCTCTCTGTGTACTCCATTTAACCAAGAAAAAAGTTGATGCATACTTTGCCGGCTTTTTGCTGCGGATGCATGACAAGTACCACCTAAAGGTAAGCTGGTTCTTCCACTGTCATTTATAATTACTTTTTACGTTATCATATAAGTTATGAACTGTGAAGATAATGTTTCTCGGGGTCTCTAACATTATAAATGTTATCTTGTATCATGGTCTGTAATTGATTATATTCCAAGGTTCAGTCAATTAGAAAGAACACTAACAAATTAGTTCTAATGAACTTGAGCTAGTGTTTGATCTCTTTCCATAAGTTTTGTCTCTCTGTTTCTTTGATAGAGGATTAGGTGTTTTCAGAAGACATGATCAAATGTCCGGAGACAATTTAGCGGGCAATATCAGAACCAAGCTAGAATATCCAGTTAATTTTCCTCCATATTTGTACTTAATTTGCGAAATCATGACTAATTGGACTTTTTTTCCCGCCCCTATTGGTAAAAATATTCCTTGTGGCCCAAGTTTGATTTGGTGACTTACTAAAGGTAAAAGATAGTCATCATGATGACTAGCTAAAAGTTTTTTGGGCTAGCTAAATGAATGAATACTAAATCTTTTAATTGTGACCCTTATTTTTAAGAAATTAAAATATGTGACATGATTTTGCATTTTCCTGTACGTTATAGGATGCTTCAAGAGTAATTATAAAAATATCACATGTTGGAGAAATTTGCCTTTATAATTTAACTTTTTGAAAGTAATCCTCATGATAGACAAATATGCTATGTAGCTGACTGTGATTTTTACACCTGCACTAAGATATAACTGTACAACTAAAACTTCTTCATGTTAGCGTAAAACTACTAATTTATTATTTTTTTCTCTGATAAATAAATAAATAAGAAGAAGCAAACTGATTAATTGAAGATGTTGGGTTTTTCTTTTTTTTGCTGACAGATATGTAGTTTTGACGCCACAGAAATAATCAAGTCATCTAAAATAATATGTCATATTTTATTGAGAAGGGAAAAAAAGAAGATATTTCATCAATAATTTTACCGAGTTTTTTAGGGATGATAAACAAAATTTTTACATTATAAATCTGAAAAGGTAAAAATTTTATAAAATGTAATTTTAACTGTCTATCCAACTCTTCTGGCCCGAAGGAAAAAAAAATCCGTCTATCCAACTCGGAACTGAGTTTGGCATCCCGGTCAGCCACACTCACTCGACTCACTCCACCAATAATCATTTAAAAATATGCAGATTTTGTAATCTTATCGAGGATATTTTGTTTTTTCCCAACTTTTTATCGTCTCCTTTTGTCTGCTCTCCAATCATTTTTGCCCCTCGCCGGGAGTTACATAGATCAGGTTTTGGATTTGGCATTATCTCATTAATGCTTTCACACACGATAATCATATAACTTAATTAACAAATGTATATATTCATTCAAATATGAATAATCAACCATTTTGAGAACAGATCCATGTTCAATATTTTGATTCACCCGTCTCATAATATTTTTCATTTTTCTACTTTTAAAGAAATCGGGGTTGATCCATTTTTTTATATTAACTACTGTTTAAAATATTTAAAAACAGTACTCAGAAACTGCAAAATTTTATCTAATATTTACAAGTGTATGTCACTACAAGAGAAATTCCAAAAGTGGATTGAAAGAAATGACTAAAAGTCAATTATGAGACTGTTTCAATCGCCACTCAATTGCTTATGTGTGGGGCTATCTTTTGGAGAGTGACCGAAGAGCAACTAAAGCTCTCAATCACCAAGTCAACAGTTACTCTTCCATCACTCATATTATAAAAATTTGAAATGTCAGTCACTCCTCAGTCATCAAGTAGAGAAAAGCACATCCTTCCTTTCATTCTTCTTCATTCTTTCGTTCTTTTTAGGTTTGAATCTATTTCTTCTTCTTATTCTTACCTAGCTCTCTTTCTTGATTTTTTTTTAACAAATTCCTTTTTCGATCGCTTGATGTTGATTTTTGTGTGTTTAATTATTCTGGGCTATCTTTATTACTTTTGGATCTAGCAAGAAATTGATAGAACTAGAGGCACCTAGATCTAGCAAAAGAGGCAAGCAAGTTGGTTGGCCGCCTGTGGCAGAGTTGGCGACACTGCAATGCTAGCGCCTTGTACTTGAGGCAAATCTTCCGTTGTCCCTCTCTTATGATCCTCTGCTCCTCCCCGATTTCTGCCATGTCCTCCTTGACCCTCTTCATTCTCTATGCAATTTCCATAATCTCTGTTCTTCTTTTTGCCTGCTTCTTCTTCCTCAACTATTTCATCAAACATTTTCTTGCTCTTAGCATCGATTGGTATTTCCCCCATTTTACGCCCATTACATCTGTTTTTGGAGCAACACCATTGTTTTTGGATCTACCTCCTCTTGGCTGGGTTGTCTCTATTAATTAAAATAAATAAATAAAAATAAAGTAATGGAGGATGAAGCAGCTGACCAAATCAGTCGCTCATGCTAGGACTATATCCAACTAGAGCGATTGAGCTTTTTAGTTGTTCACAACTAGTGACTAAGATAAAAGCAGTTAGCTTATTCAGTTCCTTTTGGCAATTGATTACAAGTAAGACTTTAGTCTCCTTTATGCATGTCCCTTGTAGTGTGTACTTGTTAATTTAAAAAGTCATAAAATCAATCTCAATTTTAGAAATTAAAACAATGACCAAAATTGTGGGGCGAAGTAAATACTCCCTCATTATAAAATATTTACTATCTCTATTTCACATTAATTAACCAATTTACCTTTTTTCACTGAAGTTTGACTTGAACATATTCATATTAATATATATTAAAAAAAATTCTTAAAAATGATATTTAAAAACTATAATTTTAAAATTTTCATTTTTATATAAAATATTCATATTTTATAACAAATTTTGAAAGAATTAAAATAATAAATTAATTATTATGAATAGTAAAAGGGTCAGCTTTTATGAAACGGGAGGGTATATCTTTTTCTATTATTTTGTCTCTAAAAAATGTTTTCACTTTTCTCTAAATATATATGCTATTAAAAAATACCATTGTTGTTATGTACAGTTTACAAATGTTTGTCCCTTCTTTCTAATTATGTATTTCTTCCAAATACATCATTTTATTATGAAAAGTTTATAAATTTCATGCATTCATTATTATATGATACTAACTGGAAAAATGGTAAATATGGGATAAACATATCTAATCTGCTTATGTTATAAAATCATCAATAATATGTAATAAAAAGTAGAAACTGGGAAACAATATTTTAGAATGAATGTGGTATATATTATGCAACTATAATTCTTTTGTCTGTCTTTTTCACCCTTTTAATGTAATGATCCCCTGTTCCGTTGTGATTGATGCGCTGCAATCAAACCTATAATTTCTCAATCTAGGGAAGAGATCTTGATCAGGAAATTAATTAACACGTTTACATCCAATTTGTTTTAATTTAAATTGACTTAATTTAAAATAATTTATTTTTATTTTTACATTTTTTTACACAAAATTAATTTCATTTGAAAGCTAATATTATATACATGTGATAATCCATTTAAAAGTAAAATTCATAATATTTTTAAATTTTTTATAAATTTTTCTTTTTTTAGGCATAAAAAAAGAAAATTTTATAAAAATTCAGTAAAATTATATGTTAAATGAATTATTACACCTACATAATATTGAATTTCAAATAAAATTGGTTAGGGAGAAAAAAATGTAAAAATAAAAATAAACTATTTTAAATTAAATTGACTTAATTTAAAACATATTAGCTCTTTGTTTTTCAATTATTTTTTACATATCTATTTTTTTATATTCAAAATGAGGTATACAAATATATAGTTTAAGGAGTATAAAAAATAAGATAAATATCTGCTTTTTTTAGACCCAAAAATAACCGAACCATCATTTAAATAACATTATTTGAAAATAGGGAAGAAGGTGAGGAACAAACCCGACATCGGCCAGGTTCAATGTCCCTTGCGGCCATTCTGCTCAGCCCGCGGGACTTTACGTACCTATTTAATTGCAGTAAGCTTGGTTCACGCTTGACCCTAAGCCTAAGAAACTTGTCTGAGCTCTATCTGTTTGATAAAGCACGAGTTCCCGTCGTTGGTTGTTTCCTTAGTGCTTTCACCATTAATTGAAAATAGTGGCTAAAATTAGTTTTGGTGATTAAAAAAATTATCAACAGTTGTGAAAGATTTTCCTAAAATTTTGATATTAAAAAATATTATTGGATAATTTTTTTACTTTTCAACCTTTAACACTAAAAGTTGATATTATTTCTAAACAAAGTCTTATTAGCAAAAGGCAAAAATAACGAATAAACTAATAATATTTTGGACTCAGCTCGAATCGGTCACAAATATATTTTTTTTACTGAATAAACCACTAACGTTATTCAAACTAGCCAAATAAACCATTAAGGTTATTCAAATAGGCCAATTTACTCACTTAGCTCTTGAAATATGACAAAAATTTATCATTAAAATTTTAAAATTAACAAAAATAACTCTACTTGGTTTAAAACAATTCAAATAGGTTACCTTCACCATTTATAAAATTCCATAACCACCTTCCATAATTACATTTTTCGAGCACAATCTATTCGTTGTCGCTTCTAACTCCTTCACAATGTACCACCTCTGTTGCCCAAGATGAGATGCCTCCGGCCCGACACTGTCACTCCCAAATGATGTCTCGCTCATATTAGTGCTTAATGCAAGATTATTATACAATATGAAGTAGAGTAAAAGGAGGAAACATCATAACCACTATCAGTAAGCTCAGGAGGATCTCAATTGCTACCCATAAATGGAGTCCAAAAATCAATGTCGGTTTTAAGAAAGTGATTCAAATGTTAGATTAATAAACTTTAGAGCCGCTGGGAGCAGAAGTATGAAATATAGAGACTAAACTTGGTATTTTATGCTAAGATTCCATTAGACTTAATGAAAAAAGTTACAAAAAAGGCTGATTTGAGCCGACTTAGAAATGTCAATAGTTTATTTAACAAAAAAAAACATTAGTGGGTGAATCGAGCTAATACAAAAAAATTAGTGGTTTATTCATTAATTTTGCCTTAGAAAAACACAGTGATGTGTGTCTTGGTTCTTGTGAAGCGTGTCTCCGTACCGGCCCACCGCACTTAGGCGCGATGTTGGCTCATGTTATTACCTAATTATTAACTTGTCCGAGGCATGGTTGATTTTTTCTACTTTTGTTTTATTTTTCACTTGGGTCTCAGATTGATTCTACAACAATTACGGTCTGTTCAAGCCTTCAAAGTTGAGCTAAAGTTGATACATTTTCTCCGGGAAAACAAGTGTACGGACATACATGAACCGCGTCTGCAATATCCCACAAAAGCTATCATTTTTATTATTTACAGTTATTAATTTATAATTTTATTTTTTTTAAAATTTATTATAAAAATATAAATTTTTTACATGAAAATGAAACTTTAAATATTATAGTTTCTAAATATCATTTTTTAGAATTTTTTTAATTCATATTAATATAAATATATTTAAGTTAAACTTTAGTTAAAAAAGATAAAAGAGACAGCTAATATCAAACAAAGAGAGTATTTATAACCTTAAGACAACAATATAATTTTAAGTAAGGGAAACTTACAATTACCCAGGTGTGTTCTAACCTATAATTTACCCCTTCTATTTTCAAAAACCTACATTTTGCATCATGTATTTTTTACACTGTCTGATAACAACTTCTGAAACTATATTTAAACTATACGATATTCATGTTCTAGTAATTTCAATATCTCTAATATCTTTTTATAAATAATAGACATTTTAAATTATTAGTTTTTTCTTTCTATACATGTATTTTTCTCCTTGTAAATACATATAAGTATTTTTTAAAGGTCAATTGACTATGAAAAAAATATCAAAAATCTTAAAATTACTAAAACATTATTATTAGACAGTTTAAATTGGGATGTCAGAAGTTGTTGTGAAACACTGTAAAGAAATAAATGAATAAAGTGTAGGTTTCCAAAATAGAGAAGGTAAAGTGTAGGTTAGACCAAACTATAAGAGGGTTTTGTAATTGTCCGTTTTATGTAATTATCGGAAAGGAAAGTGTGGAAGGTACATACCAGAATTAAAGGATTGATCTTTACTCACTATGTAGACAACTTTTAGTTTGACCATATGAGGCTACACAGCAGTGCCTTCACATCCAAGCCTGTTTAGGGCACCAATTGGCCACTTTGAGGGCAATTTTAATATAACTTAGTAGCTTATCAGATTATAAAACAGTACAGTTTTGCCCTCACTATGATAATATCGAATTCATGCTCGGTTTTACACACATACATGTATATACATATATTAAAGATTACTATCAGACGATGAAATAATTTAACTTTTAACACTAAAAGTTATCATTTGATAATTTTTAAACCTATCATGCTAGACGCTAATATTGTTCCAAGTAAAGCCATAATACAGATCACAATCTTTCCTTGGGCTTACACATCCAGATATTTGGATTTTGGGAAAAAGGTCATTTTTGTCCTAAACTTTTACTTACTTGTCTATTTCAATCCCAAAACTTTTAATTTTTTTTCTAAATGAGTTTTTGAAACATTGCAAAAGAGTTAGCTCTATAACATTTCACTTTTCTAAAAGAGTCTTAAAACTTTTAAATTATATAAATGTTTAATCGTAAGACCAATCACTTTTTTGTAACAAATTTTTTTTAAATTACAATTTAAACTGTCAAGGATTTTTTTATAGTTAATGAACTATTTAAATTACTATTTTTCCTCTGTATAAATCATACATTTTTTTAATAATTGTCTTTCAGTAAAATATATGACTAACTGTTAACATTTTAACAAAGTTTTAGGCTTATTTTAAAAAAGTTAAAAGTTTTAGGATTTAAAGACAAATTTTAAATGGATCCTCTGACTCATTTTCTACCATTGCGCGAGCCCAATTCTCTATATATGTATATGAAGAATATTCAGTCCCCACCGCACCCCTTTAATTAAACATAAGATTTAAATATATGTGGTTCTTTATATCAAATAGGAGTATTATAGTTCTGCCCCTATTTAAGGTAAATTTTACTAGTGCGTTAATTGTTTAAGAGATTGAACATATGTACGTGTCATGTTTCGGATGAGGAGGTGAATTTGTTTATGGAGCTCTGCTTTTGATGAAATAGTTTATGGAATTTACCCTAAAAAAGAAAGGAAAAAGAAATTGTTTATGAAATTCAAAGAAATCACAGGCATGGGAATTATATAATTTGAAAAAAAAAAACAAGAATTGTTGGAAGAAAATGGCAGATTAAGGAATGGGATTTCATGGGTCCGTGAGTGAGTGAGAAATATAAAAAAGGGTGGGTTAGAGGATTATCTGAGGAAGAATCTTCTGTGCCTCCCACCATTGATGTGGGCAAAGACAGAGAGGTCATAAAGAGCGTCGTCCCTCTTCAACGTGAGCTTGCTTTTTGACTCTTGCCCACATATTATTCTTGTGTGTGTGTGTGTGTGTGTGTGAAAGATTCAGAAATTCCTTATTTTTTTCACTTCCTCTGGGGACAGGCGCATCTGAGATAGGTGGACCTGTCTTCTTCACTCGGCTTCTTCGTGTCAAAACCAACGGAATTGATTTCCAATAATCCGGCGAACCTTGTCTTGTTTTACGTATCGTTACTAGCGAGTAGTACCTTTTGTCTTAAGTTCTTTTCTTAATTTATGTTTTTTATTTAAATATATTTTTATTTTTATTTCTTAAATTTTTTAAATTTTTTTATCAAACAATAATTTAAATAAATTTAAGTCAAATTTAAATTAAAAAAATTAAAATAGAGTAAAGAATTTAAGACTCAGGAATTACTTAAGAGTGTACCTCTCAATTTCCTTGAATATGTACCAGAATATTTGACTTGATAACTACGTTAAGTGTGTGAGCGTCAGGACTCAGGATACAAGTCTATCTGGAGGTTAAAAAACTCACATTTTTATTAGGTTTTCTCTTTTCCCTTCTCTAATATTGTAATGCCTTATTTTGTATTTTAAGTATAAAAAACAGAAGAAAATTTCTTAAGCATATATAGGTATATGTAATAAAATGAGATTTTATATCTCAAGTTTGACATTGAATGGTAGGGGGACCTTTCACTTAATTTTGTGATAAATGGTCCATAAATGCATGATTATTACGGAGCATGAGAAAAAGGTTAAAAGAAAAAAAGGATTATAAGATCAATTTATTAATAACAGAACTTTATGACTTCCCGTACATCCATGGTTTATTAGTTTTGACTCAGAAATTTCATTCTAACTGGAGAAGGTCACAACTCACCTGCGAAAGCATAACAAAATAATCTTTATATACGACTGATTAATAGATCTTGCCCTGTTTTCTTATTTATATTCTCGTATACAAAATTGCGACCCCCAAAAAAAAAATGGAAATACAATAATTTCCACTGATTTTTCTTGGCTGTTTCGTGAAGCGATATAAGTCTTTTATGCCATGGCCATGCCCTGAATCTAACTGCAGTTTATGATCATACATTTCGCAGAGATCACGAGGCGTAGCCAATTGCTCAACCTATATATAACTGCTATACAGAATTTGCAGAAGCACAAGTCCAAGCCAGAGAGCACCTGGCTAGCTTCTACCTATATACCATAATTATTATTACCATATACCCTACTACTTACTACTCGGGACTGAGCAACTATTCACCCATCAATGGCCGAATCTGAGACTTCAGTTGTTCCTCACCCGCCAAAGGGCAGGTCGTTGAAATATCCTGTCTTTGTCTTCTTCAACGATATAAGGTAAGCTAGCCGTTTTGCTTTACGTGCATGCATTAACGTTGTTTTGAAATATTTATGCTTATGTATCACAAAAATGGTGGCACAGGCATCTGTTCAAGTTGGATTCACTTGGTCGGGAGATTCTGACGATTGCGCTTCCTGCTGCTCTGGCTTTAGCTGCTGACCCTGTTGCTTCTCTCATCGACACAGCTTTCATCGGCCACCTCGGTCCGGTTGAGCTGGCTGCTGTGGGAGTTTCCATTGCTATATTCAACCAAGCTTCTAGGATAACCATCTTCCCTCTTGTTAGCATCACCACTTCTTTTGTTGCTGAAGAAGACACCATTAAAAAGATCAGTGATGAATCCAAAAAGTGCAAGGATGTTGAGACGGGTGAGGTTCCAGATGAAGAGAGCGGGGAAGAAGCAGAGGAAGATCAGGAGAAGCCCGAGGAGGAAAAGTTAGAAAATGGTGAACAAACTGCTGCTACTACAACCAAGGAGCCAGATAATGGTACACATTATTGATTTCCTCTAATCCATTCCTTTCTAGACTCATCAAATAATGTATCATCCCGAGTCTCACATGAGGGTTGGCAGATGTTTTGTTGACCGGTTTTAGGCTTTGTAATAATCCAAGTTCATTAATGTTACTGACCCGTAACTAATTCCATTGCTCAGATTCGTGCGAGACAGAGAAGGAACAAGCCGTTAAAAGGGAGAAAAGAACCATTCCTTCTGCTTCAACAGCACTGATTTTTGGAGCTATTCTGGGCCTTCTGCAAGCTATTCTCCTTGTCTTTGCTGCCAAACCTCTGCTGCGAATAATGGGGGTCAAATCGGTAAATCAAAATATTTATTTTTTATCACCAGATTCCTTACTTTTACTTACGTCCCAATTGATCTCCATAAGCTAAACACAAGTTGGTGGTTGTAATTGAAACAGAATTCTCCAATGATGACGCCGGCACGAAAGTATTTGACGCTGAGATCCTTGGGATCTCCAGCAGTTCTTCTTTCTTTAGCCATGCAAGGGATTTTTAGAGGATTTAAAGACACAAAGACACCTTTATATGCAACTGGTACTTAACCTGTTCTTCTCCAGCTGTTTCTCTCTGTTAACGAATCAAGTACTGAACTAATTTCTCTTCTTGTTGCATTAACAGTTATGGGAGATGCCATGAACATCGTATTGGATCCGATATTTATTTATGTCTTGAAGATGGGAGTGACAGGAGCAGCCATTGCACATGTTCTGTCTCAGTAAGCTCCATACTCGAACATCCTCACAACACTTCTCTGCTACAAATATGGACAGTACAATGTAACTGATCACAAATGTTTTTGTCTTTTCAGATACCTGATTTCTTTGATCCTTCTAGTGAGATTGAGAAAGCAAGTCAACCTGTTACCTCCCAGCATTGGAGATCTCCAGTTCAGCCGGTTCCTTAAGAATGGTAATCGATCAGTACAAATTAAAGATCAGCTAAAGAACTAAACTTGTTATGTTCTGAGTTCTGATGGGGAAATCCTCACATGGGTATTTCTGTATAGGCCTTATGTTGCTAGCAAGAGTTGTGGCAGCCACATTCTGCGTGACCTTGTCGGCTTCAATGGCTGCTCGTCTCGGTTCCACTCCCATGGCTGCTTTCCAGACCTGCTTACAGGTCTGGATGACATCTTCTCTTCTTGCTGATGGTCTTGCTGTTGCTGGGCAGGTAAAAGAAAATTGTCACTTGATTTATAACCAAAGGTTATTGGTTAAATCTTTGCGCTGTAGAAACATTTTAAGAGTGACTAATTTGTGGTTCTATATATGTCTATTATTTTATCAGGCAATTCTAGCGTGTGCATTTGCCGAGAAGGACTACAAGAAGGTGACAGCAGCAGCTGCTAGGGTTCTTCAAATGAGCTTCGTTTTAGGGGTTGGCCTAGCTCTTGTGGTTGGACTTGGCTTGTACTTTGGTTCTGGAATTTTTTCTAAGGACCCTAGCGTTATTCACCTCATAGCCATTGGTGTCCCGGTAAATATATATCCCTTCGGACCCTTTCTACAAGCTTCAAAAGACCTTTTTTTTTTTGTCTGAACTGAGACTAATAATCTCTTTTTGTTGTCAGTTTGTGGCAGCTACCCAACCCATAAATTCTTTGGCCTTTGTTTTTGATGGCGTCAATTTTGGTGCATCCGACTTTGCCTACGCCGCCTATTCCATGGTATGTTTGTTGATCCCCCATTTTTCAAAAAGTTTTCACTAGTGGCCCTGACCTTTTAGTTGTAACAGTTTACGAACCGAATGTCTGATCAAATCCATTATCTTCATCTTTATACAGGTAATGGTGGCCATAGTGAGCATCGTGGCCGTATTCCTTCTCGCCCAGAGCAACGGCTTCATCGGAATCTGGATCGCCCTTACTATTTACATGTTTCTACGTACTTTCGCCGGCACATGGAGGTATCAAATGCTCTAAGTACTATTAAATTAAAGTAAGTTTAGAAAAATAAAATCTAATTAACTGATTGCTTTTTTTTTTCTTTGGGTAGGATGGGAACTGGAACTGGACCCTGGCGCTATCTCCGAGGCTAATTCATGATTTTGGGCTTTCGTGCGGCCGAATAAAACTCGTTTCTTGCTCCAATCCAACGTTATTCCCTCGTATTTAATTATTACCTTTTTTTTTTTGTCTTTTTTCTTTTCTTTAAACTCTTTTACATAGATTGTACTCTAGTTGTATTGTTCATAGTTTTGTTCCAAAGACGTGTATTCCTTCAGATACTTATAGGTTATCGACACACGGTATTATGTATACGTTGTATTTTCTCTCAATTCCATTTTATAAGAATTGAGGTTTTTGTTTTAAACTCACTCTTTGGAATTGAAGGAAGCCCAACCACCAAAGTTTATAAAGAAGGACGGAAAAATTAAATCTCCAAAGCCGATTTTATGAGATTGGAGACTGTCCTCCTTGGTGTATAATACACCTAGTAACACTGTTAGTATTACTAACAGTTACCACTATTAAATCCGTTACCACGATTTGAAATTAGCAAGGGAAGCGCGAAAATTAAGGGATACGTATCAATAGGCACTAAATAACATCCATTTTCCATACAAAAACATACCTTAAAACACACAATCGGGGAGAGGAAATGAAAATACAACTTCTTGTTAAAAAAGAAACTACATTCTCCGTTGGCGGGTTTAGGGAAACCCAGACTTCGTGGCGGCGGCGGCTGGTTTGAGTACCCAGAGTTCGTGGCGGTGGCAGCGGCGGCAGGTTTAGGGAAACCCAGAGTTCGTGGCGGTGTAGGAGTGTGTCCGATCACGGCGATTAGGACCACGAAGGAGGGAAGCAAAGGTTCGCGATTTCATTCTAGTGAGTAGTACGAGTTGTCAGAGAAGGAAAGAAACAAGATTGGGGATTTCGCTCTCTTGAGTGGTGCGAGTCGACGAAGAAGGAGAAAGGTAATTTAGCGTTTGAAAGATGATGGGTGGTGTTTTTTTTTAAAAAAATTCAATAAGAAAACTGTGTTAACATAATCAGGGTTAGTTTGTGAATGTTTTGTATGGTTCTGTAGTAAGGGTTTTTTGTAGATTTGGTGGCAGAGTAAGCTTATGTAAATGGTGTGTTGGCCTCTGTTTGCAGTTTGTATGTTTTTGCTGACCCAATGCAGTAAGCAAAAATTGTGAAGTTGTGTTATTCTGTGAACGTTTTGGGTGGTTTGGATCAGGTTGAAAGTAGGTGAACTTTGTATGTGGTATTGAAGTGTTAATGTGGTGTTCTGATGTGTTATCTGTAGAAAGGCATGTATTGTACGAAGTAAATGTTGTATAACTGTGAGCAGTGATATTATTTTGGGTATATTTTTTTGTGTGCGGATACTTTGTGTGCATCCATTAACGTTTTGTATGTTTCTGACGACTGATTGTGTGTAGCTAATATGGTTCGAATAGTAGAGGGTAGTGTCTCCAGTAGTGAATCAGAAGATCATGAATCAGAGGATGTGGTTTGCTCTCAGTATCAACTGTAAGTAATTTAAGCTAAGTATGTCGAACATGTGCTTCTTAAAATTGTAAGAAAAACATGTGGTTGATGTTGTGTAATGACGTGTAGGATACCATTAACAAACTCCCTAATTATTGTTCGGCGAGTACGGTCCAAAGAAGTTGCCAAAGTAGGCTCGAGGTTGGAGGGGGATCGTGAAAAAGAATCAAGTGGGGATAATGATTCAGACGTGCAGATCATCGGGTAAGGAATGCGTAATCCGAATGGGTACATAAGATGTCTGCATTTGGCATGATAAACCTAAGTATTTGTGGCATACTTGCAGAGTCAGCAGATGAAGAAAGGGGGACAGGAGGAAAGGGAAGGGGATGTTGTCTCGGCGCGTAAAAACAAGGTCAGAGACAAATAAAGGAGATAACATTGGGAAAAAGATGAAAGAGGAGGCAGGACACAGCGGGGAAGGCAGGTAGGTTGAATTTATGTAACATTATACTTCGGTAATGTATTTTCATGCTTTTTAAATGTATTATGACATTGCGAACTATTTTGTGTCATTGTAAGGTTGATTCTGGTTTGTTTTTTTTTTGTGTTTTGTGATTTACGTGACATATTATTTTGATTAGTAATTGTATTATGTTAACTCTTGTATATTTGTTTACGTTTTCTGTCGCGAAGATGTGGCAGATTAGTTGTTGTACTGTCCAGTTATTATTTTGGTATTACAATGCAGAATTAATGTAACATTCTAAGTAGTTGTTGTACTGTCCTGATTTATTAATGTATTATAGTATGTGGTGTACAATTGTGAACCCTTTCTGGCATTATGCAGACGTGACGCAAGGTCACCCAAAATGAAAGGAACGAAAAGTAGTAAGAAAGCTAAGCAGGCAGATGTTAAACTGAAACAAATGAGGTATGGTCAGTTAAATTTTTCTGGGTTTTAACTGTGTTATATCATGAAGGTACTTGAGATGACTGAATCATGTTATGATATGCAGACAAGTGCGTGGAAAGAACAGTAATAAGGGAAAGCGCAAGATCGATGGTCAGAGTGATGACGAATCAGTTAAAGAGGAAAGGAAGAGTAAAAGGTAATGATATTGTTAATATATAGGCTTATGTCATATTGGGGTTGTGGGTGATGCTCAGGCATATGTGTGTAGGGGGAATAAGGCTAAGCATAACGAGGTAAAGAAAGGGAAAGAGACAGCGAATGACGAAGTGAATGCCAGCGATTCCGAGGATGACAGTGGTAAATTTAATAGGTGAGTAAATGTATATTAATACATATTAATATATGTATATTAAATGTATATTAATACAAAGCAATTGAACATGACAAATCAGCAACATAATAATACAACTGACATACGGGATGACACATATTCAGAACATACTCCTTTTACATACTCCTTTTATGTAATAACTTGTTCATGTATTGCATTTGTCTGTTCCTTCATGTTTCATTACATTACATTTATTAAATACAGATTTAATACAAAATGCTCAACACGACAGATAGGGAAGGTGTTGGACAAAATTTCGAAACCGGAAAAGCATGTTAGAGCCGTTGAGGAGTTGGGATTTGGTGAACTGTTGAAGTTGAAGTGTAGGTTTTTTAGTAAGGAGCTGATAGAGTGGTTGGTTGATAGGCTAAACCCGTCAGATATGACAATAGCAATTGGTGAGGGTCGGATAGAGTTGATGCCAGAAGATGTTAGACTGGTTCTAGGTGTCCCCTAGGAGTATTAGAATTGGAGGATCGAAGTTTACGGAAATGCGGGAGGCATTTGTTGCTGATTGGGAAGGTTGTTGGACTGGTAACCAAGATGGCCCTTATCTGACACAGTTAGATAAAGCTTTAGAGGACGATGTAGAAGCCGATGACAAATTTAAGAGGGATTTCATTGTGTGTGTCATCTCTAGGCTGCTTGCACCGTCGAGCAGGGCAGAGAGTTCCTGGAGGTTTCTAAGGTTTGTAAGGGATCTATCAGACATCGCGAACATGAATTTCTGCGATTATGTATTGTCAAAGTTGGCTAATGCTGTATACGAGTGGAAAGGGGAAGATAGGCCCCAAAGTTTAACGGGTCTTACTTCGAGCCTGCTAAGCCAAAACTTCATAAAATCATCCCCTTATAATGTTAAATTAAAATTTCTGCCCAAAATTTTAAATTTGAAATTGTCTAACATGGAACAATCAAATTGTCAATAAAATTTTCCAATAAATAATAAATAAGCAAACAAACACAAAATTACCAAATTATACCACTACACTTGTTTTGATGTTCTTTGTAGATATTTTTTTATGGATAAAAAAAGTTTGTTAATGAAAAGCTCCGGTTAGCGGCTAGAAAAACTTACAAAAATCCTAACCCATGCCAATAGCCATAGCTACAAGCAAAGCTGAGGATTCAAACACCAATCCTGAAACGAAAATGTCTCAATCCCTCCTCTATTAGACAACCAAAAGAACTTTTGCCATCAAAAACCAATCTACACTTCGCGTTTTTCAAACCTAGAGCTGTATCGACACTTTCCTAGACAGTGAAGGTGGGCAGAGGAGCGATTGTTTTTTGAGAAATCCAAATCTATTGGTTTTGGTAGGCTTGGAAAGAGACTAAAATGGAGATTGATGAGCAGCATAATTGAAGAATCAATAAAGAATGGGAAGATGGGTCCTAGTTCCCAACTGTCCAAGGCCCCCTGGATCCACAACAGTTATTCTTTATTTCCTTTCTTGGAAATTTTAGTTACTCCTATGACAGTTTGTTTGTGTTGTGTATGAAGTACTATTACTGAAGTAAAAGTCTATATTCTTTTATTCTTTTTTTTATTTGTTTTGAGCTGCAAAATTTATATATGGTTTTGAATTTCAAGGCATTGTAAAGCCTAAAATCTTAAGAGTGAAATTTGTGTCGAAATTTTTATTCTCTATTTATTTTATTTTTTATGATCTTACTTAAGAGTAAAAAAGGATTTGGCTTTTTTTGGGAAACTCGAGCTTGAGTTAAGATTTTTTAAGTCGGGCCCAATCAAGTTTAAGCCTTAAAAAGAACAGGTTTTTTTTTTTTGGCCGGACTCAAGCCTATCACTACTTAGCTCTATACATAAACAGGCTAATAGGCCAAGAAATATTTTGAAATTTTTCTCTAGTTCTAGTCCACAGACCCTCAATCCCAAATCACAATCATCTTCCTTAGACCCTCCATGCTTCACGACAATCTCATCTTCCTCAACGGAATATCTCGAGCCTATCATTGTCTCTTTCAAACCCTTTTCACTCTCCTCAAAACCCCCTCCAGTCGCATTCTTCCTAAGCTCCATGCGCTGCAACCATTTCCGAGTTCATCGTTTATTTCGAAGCCCTTTCTCTGTCAACTATAAGGTGATGTTGCTTGCATCGGGTGCAAAAGAATTGAAAAGCATAGTTCGTATTTCTAGACCTGCTCTTGATTTTCTCTATGAGTTTAGTGTTATTGTGGTCTGAATATAGAAGGTTGATCAAGGTTTCCATTCACCTTCAATATTTACGTTCTTGTTGAGGAAGGGGGGATTGGTTTTTGTTTGATTTGATTTTGATTTGTCGATGCCTATTTATGGATGTCTTGCTTTCCCCCGTTCTGTTGACCTTACTAATCTTGAGGAAGATGATGGTTCATCTGTGAAGTTTATGAAATCAAGGTAGAGCGGCAAAAGGATTAGAACGTTCTAGGTAGGATTTATAATTTTCTCTTCTCTTATTATTTATGTAGAAAATTACAAATTCAATCTCTATCTTTCATGTAAGTTATAATTCTAAGACTAAAGATCAGTATGTATCATTTGAGCCATGTGAGCCTTTAGGCCAAGCTCAAGCTGAAGATATTGGGTTCAAGTAATTCGAGCTCGAACTCAAGCTCAGGTAGCACCAAACAACAAAGAAGTGGAGCTCAAGCCTAATGAGCTCATGTCAGCCCTGTTCATTTTCACTCTTAATCTTAATTAAATAGTTGTGTGTTGTTAGGTACATGAAAATCTCCAGTTGAAAAGCCTGCTTTCCAATATTGTGACTCACAGAATAAACTTGTTCTTTATCTATTGCCAAAGTTTTCTTCAGCGGGGAAGGCTACGTCTGTTTGCTTTAGAGATGAGAGAAAGTGGGCCAATGGTGCGCAACATTAAGGGGTTGAATTGAGAGGCTAGAAATAGCAACTGCTGCACTGGTAGAGAAACTTGGTGCTGAAATTGAGTGGCGTGTTAGTTGTATTGGAGAAAGAAGAATCAACAAATTATGATTTAGGGGATTTATACATGTATCATTGTAGATTATTTGCTTGTATTTTTAAGTTAATTTAAGAATATTTTATTTTATGTTTAATTACTTTTAAAACTCTAAATTATATATCTTAACTTTTATTAATTTTCCTTATTTAAATTCTTTTATTTGAATTATTGTATTTATATCTAAATTTAGATGTATAAAATTAAATTAAATTAAATCATTTGAGAGTAAGAAAACCTACTTCATTGCTTTGTTGTTGATGTGTTGATTATTAGCAACGAAGAAGTAATAAACATGAGCTGTTGTTTTAGCTCATGACTTATCCATTGCTTTTTGAAAGTCATTTCCATTTTAGCAATGAATTAACAAACATTATTTTCTTGTTTTTTTTATACTAAAAACGGATTTACTATGAGTTTACCTATTGTTTTTTTTTTTAATTTTGTGTTGTAGCGAAGTCCAAAATCAAAGATAAGGAATTATATGTATGTAGGGTTTACAAAATCAAATACAAAATGCATATTACACTCTGTATAGGATAAACATGCACTAGTTGTCTTTTGGTATTTCTGCCATAAAAATTCGAAACAAAATGCCACTGGCACGCGTCAAAACTGCCGCCGACTGAAGTTATTCTTTTACCCATCAAAAGCCTTCAAATTTCCAACTCGAACCAATAAACCAGGATGAACAAGAAAAAAAATGATTTTCTAGGTAAACATTCCTCCTATACAAATTAAATCTTAAAACAAGACTTACAGTTGCCAATGTTGACTTTTTCTCCCTTCCATGTGGGGGGGGGGTCCGTTTTTCTTCTTCTACTTCTTTCTTTTCTTTTCTCTCTCCTTGTTTTGGTAAAAACAAAAACAAAAACATTTCGGCTGGCAGTTGGAACAATTTCAACAATTGGCAGCAAAAGATTGAAATCAAGTGTGGATACATACTGGAGGTGGTGGAAAAATTGCCACAAATTATGGCAAAATTAATGGAATGAAGCAGTATATTGGCTATAAATGGCCATTCCATTTGCTCAGTTTCCACATCCAGTGAGAAGTTTGCTCAATTGTGAGAGCAAAAGAAAATTGTGTGTGAGAGAGATTTATTTTTAAGGAGTGACAAAATAGTGAGATAATTTTTTTAGGGTGTTTGGGAAACACTTGAGTGCCACTATTTTGGGTTTATCTCATACCTCTAGAATTTTTTGTCTAGAGAAGATTCTCTCTCTGTAAGTCTACTATTTTTATAATGAAAGAAAATCTCAGAATTTATCCCGTGGACGTAGCCTTAAATTAATGGTGAACCACGTAAATTTTCTGGTTTCATTTTTTATTAATCATCTTGCTCCCGAAGTTATCACCTGCTGTGCGGTCCCAACAAGTGGTATCAAAGCAAGGCCTGGTGTTTATATCTACTTATCATATGCTCTGTGGTTACCACTGAAAAGTGGATTCTCCACATCAGAAAATAAGTTAGATTATTATTCACCAGTTTTGCTTGATAATGGGTATTTATTAGCATCATGAAGGCCAAGACCAGCAAGATGATTAGTCTGAACGGCTCAAATTACCACATATGGAGAAGCAAGATGAAGGATCTCTTATATGTGATGAAGATGCACTTGCATGTGTTTGGCACAACCAAACCGGAGGACCGATAAGAAGAAGATTGGGTGTTCGAGCATGAACAAGTATGTGGTTTCATCCGACAATTTGTCGAAGATAATGTTTACAACCACATATCTGCAGAAACTCATGCACGAACACTGTGGAATAAGCTTAAGGAGCTGTACCCTTCAAAAATTGGCAACAATAAATTATTTTATCTGACAAGATTGCTTCAGATAAAATACCGGGAAGAATTATCCATGGCAGATCATCTGAATGATTTGCAAGAAATTGTGGAATAGTTATCCACAATGGGCATAAAGTTTGACAACGAGGTACTCGCTCTTATAATGTTGGCCTCATTACCAGAGTCTTGGGAGACTTTGAGAATTTCACTTACAAATTCTGCACCAAATGGTGTAGTAAATGTGGAATTCGTCAAAAGTGGAATACTGAATGAAGAGATGAGACGAAGATCCCAAGGATCCTTTTCATCACAGTTAGATCTCCTCGTGGCAGATTCTAAGGAGAGAAGTGAGACCAAGGGGCCAAAGCCAAGAGATAAGAGTAGAGGAAGGTCAAACAAATATGCAAAACTTGAATGCCATTACTGCAAGAAAAAAGGGCATATCTAGAGATTTTGTCGAAAACTCAAGCAAGACCAAAAGAAAGGCAAATGACCGAAGAAAGATAACAGCAGTGATGATGAGCAAGAAAATGTTGTTGATGAGTTCAACATTGTCCATGATGATGATATTGTCAATCTTGCAACCCATGAGATGAGCTGGGTGATTGACAGTGGTGCTACCATTCATGTCACTTCCCGAAAAGAATTCTTCTCATCTTACACACCTGGCAATTTTGGTGTTGTGAGAATGGGAAATGAGGGTCTCTCACAAGTTGCAGGAAAAGGAGATGTTTCTCTAGAGACTAAGAATAGTACACAGTTAGTCCTGAAAGATGTCAGGCATGTTCCAGATTTGCGCCTGAATCTGATCTCAACAGGCAGATTGGATGATGAAGGTTACTGCAACACCTTCTTTAATGGTCAGTGGAAGCTGACAAAAGGAACCCTGGTGGTGGCCAGAGGAACAAAGAACTCAAAACTATACATGATGCAGGCAAAGCTCTCCTAGGATGCTGTGAATGCAGTGGAGAATGACAGTACAGTGGAGTTATGGCATAAACGATTGGGTCATATGAGTGAGAAAAGCATGACCCATTTTTCCAAAAAGAAGACGTTATCTTGACTAGATCAGGTTCATTTAAAGAAATGTGCTGATTGTCTGGCAGGAAAGCAAAACAGAGTGTCTTTCAAGAGTTTTACTCCTTCCAGAACGAAGAATGTGTTGGATCTGGTACACTTAGATTTGTGTGGGCTAATGCCGAAGTCACTTGGTGGTGCTCGATACTTTGTGACTTTTATTGATGATCATTCTCGAAAGACATGGGTATACACTCTGAAGTCAAAAGATCAGGTGTTAGAAATTTTCAAACAATTTCTAACCCTGGTTGAGAGGCAAACCGGCAAGAAGCTGAAGTGCATACGAACAGACAATGGTGGAGAGTACATTGGATCATTTAATGCTTATTGCAAACAGCACAGTATTCAACATCAGACAACATCTCCTAAGACACCGCAGTTAAATGGTTTAGCTGAGGGGATGAACAGGACTTTGATGGAGAGCGTGAGATGTTTACTCTCACAGGCAAAGTTACCTCAGATGTTCTGGGGTGAGGCATTGCTAGCAGCTGCTCACGTGTTGAATCTTTTACCGTGTGTCCCTCTACAGTATGATGTCCCAGAGAATGTATGGTCAGGAAAGGATGTCTCTTATGACTATCTGTGAGTGTTTCGTTGTAAAGCCTACGTACATATCCCAAAGGATGAGAGGTCTAAACTTGATGTCAAGACACCACGATGTGTGTTTATTGGCTATGGCCAAGATCAATTTGGTTATAGATTTTATGATCCAGCCACAAAGAGGCTTGTCAGAAGCCGTGATGCTATATTTGTTGAAGATCAGATCATTGAAGATATTGAGAAAGCTGGGAAGGATGCTTCAGGAAATGGTAGTTCAACAGATTTACAGCTGATTTCTCCAACGGCAGTGCAAAGACAGGTTGGAGATGATGAAAACAATCAATCGGAGGAAGGTGATCATGACGCTCCCATTGAGAATGAACCAGGTAATGCTAATGATGATGATGTTCATCAACGACCACCAGCACCAGTGGGTTCTCCAGTTTTAAGAAGATCTAATAGAGTCAGACAACGCTCTACTAGATATCCTGAAAATGAGTATGTGTTATTGGCTGATAGGGGAAAACCAGAAAGCTTTGATGAAGCTATGGATGATGAACACAAAGAAAAGTGGATTGATGCCATGCAAGATGAAATGAGATCCTTGCATGAGAATAAGACCTTTGAGCTGGTGAAGTTGCCAAAAGGAAAAAGGGCTTTGAAAAACAAATGGGTATTCAGAATCAAATATGAAGAATCGAATTGACAACCATGGTTCAAAGCCAAATTAGTTGTCAAGGGTTTCAGTCAAAGGAAAGGTATTGACTTTGATGAGATTTTTTCACCAGTTGTGAAAATGACATCCATCTGTACATTCCTAGAACTAGCAACAAGTCTCGACTTGGAGATTGAGCAGATGGATGTGAAAACTGCCTTCATACATGGTGACTTGGAAGAAGAAATATACATGGAGCAGCCAGAGGGTTTCAAAGTAAAAGGAAAAGAGGACTATGTTTGCAAGCTAAAGAAAAGCTTGTATGGTTTGAAGCAAGCACCCAGGCAGTGGTATAAAAAGTTTGAGTCGGTTATGGGGGAGTAAGGCTACAAGAAGACTACTTCTGATCACTATGTGTTTGTGCAGAAATTCTCTGGTGATGATTTTATTATTCTATTGCTCTATGTGGATGATATGTTGATTGTTGGCCAGAATATTTCCAGGATCAACAGCTTGAAGAAGCAGTTGAGTAAGTCTTTTGCTATGAAAGACTTAAGGCCAGCAAAGCAAATTCTTGGCATGAAGATAACAAGAGATAGGAGCACCAAGAAATTGTGGTTATCACAGGAGAAGTACATTGACAAGGTACTTTAGAGATTCAATATGGACAAGGCTAAAACGGTTAGTTTTCCTCTTACTAATCACTTTAGATAAAGCTCCAAACAATGCCCTTCTACTGATAAAGAGAAGAAATGGAAACGGTTCCATATGCCTCAGCAGTCTTGATGTATGCCATGGTATGTACACGGCCAGATATTGCTTACTCAGTTGGAGTAGTGAGTAGGTTCCTTTCTAATCCTGGTAAGGAACATTGGGCTGCAGTAAAATGGATTTTCAGGTATCTTCGTGGTACTTCCAAAATGTGCTTATGTTTTGGGAATGCAAAGTTTGTGTTAGTTGGCTACACAAATGCAGATATGGCTGGCGATGTTGACTCGAGAAAGTCTACATCAGGATACTTGATTACATTTGCAGGGGGAGTTGTGCCATGGCAATCAAGATTACAGAAATGTATTGCTCTTTCAACAACAGAAGCGGAGTTTATTGTAGCAACGGAAGCATGTAAAGAGTTGCTATGGATGAAAAAGTTCTTAAAAGAACTTGGTTTCCACCAAGAGAAATATGAATTGTTCTGTGACAGTCAAAGTGGGGGGGGGGGGGGTTCATTCCAGGGAGGGGGGGGGGGGGCGGGGGGGGGGAGGGGGGGGGGGGGCGGGGGGGGGGAGGGGGGGGGGGGGCGGGGGGGGGGAGGGGGGGGGGGGGCGGGGGGGGGGAGGGGGGGGGGGGGCGGGGGGGGGGAGGGGGGGGGGGGGCGGGGGGGGGGAGGGGGGGGGGGGGCGGGGGGGGGGAGGGGGGGGGGGGGGGGGGGGGGGGGGGGGGGGGGGGGGGGGGGGGGAGGGGGGGGGGGGGGGGGGGGGGGGGGGGGGGGGGGGGGGGGGGGGGGGGGGGGGGGGGGGGGGGGGGGGGGGGGGGGGGGGGGGGGGGGGGGGGGGGGGGGGGGGGGGGGGGGGGGGGGGGGGGGGGGGGGGGGGGGGGGGGGGGGGGGGGGGGGGGGGGGGGGAAGGGGGGGGGGGGGGGGGGGGGGGGGGGGGGGGGGGGGGGGGGGGGGGGGGGGGGGGGGGGGGGGGGGGGGGGGGGGGGGGGGGGGGGGGGGGGGGGGGGGGGGGGGGGGGGGGGGGGGGGGGGGGGGGGGGGGGGGGGGGGGGGGGGGGGGGGGGGGGGGGGGGGGGGGGGGGGGGGGGGGGGGGGGGGGGGGGGGGGGGGGAGGGGGGGGGGGGGGGGGGGGGGGGGGGGGGGGGGGGGGGGGGGGGGGGGGGGGGGGGGGGGGGGGGGGGGGGGGGGGGGGGGGGGGGGGGGGGGGGGGGGGGGGGGGGGGGGGGGGGGGGGGGGGGGGGGGGGGGGGGGGGGGGGGGGGGGGGGGGGGGGGGGGGGGGGGGGGGGGGGGGGGGGGGGGGGGGGGGGGGGGGGGGGGGGGGGGGGGGGGGGGGGGGGGGGGGGGGGGGGGGGGGGGGGGGGGGGGGGGGGGGGGGGGGGGGGGGGGGGGGGGGGGGGGTGGGGGGGGGGGGGGGGGGGGGGGGGGGGGGGGGGGGGGGGGGGGGGGGGGGGGGGGGGGGGGGGGGGGGGGGGGGGGGGGGGGGGGGGGGGGGGGGGGGGGGGGGGGGGGGGGGGGGGGGGGGGGGGGGGGGGGGGGGGTGGGGGGGGGGGGGGGGGGGGGGGGGGGGGGGGGGGGGGGGGGGGGGTGGGGGGGGGGGGGGGGGGGGGGGGGGGGGGGGGGGGGGGGGGGGGGGGGGGGGGGGGGGGGGTTGGGGGGGGGGGGGGGGGGGGGGGGGGGGGGGGGGGGGGGGGGGGGGGGGGGGGGGGGGGGGGGGGGGGGGGGGGGGGGGGGGGGAGGGGGGGGGGGGGGGGGGGGGGGGAGGGGGGGGGGGGGGGGGGGGGGGGAGGGGGGGGGGGGGGGGGGGGGGGGGGGGGGGGGGGGGGGGGGGGGGGGGGGGGGGGGGGGGGGGCGGGGGGGGGGGGGGGGGGGGGGGGGGGGGGGGGGGGGGGGGGGGGGGGGGGGGGGGGGGGGGGGGGGGGGGGGGGGGGGGGGGGGGGGGGGGGGGGGGGGGGGGGGGGGGGGGGGGGGGGGGGGGGGGGGGGGGGGGGGGGGGGGGGGGGGGCGGGGGGGGGGAGGGGGGGGGGGGGGGGGGGGGGGAGGGGGGGGGGGGGCGGGGGGGGGGAGGGGGGGGGGGGGCGGGGGGGGGGAGGGGGGGGGGGGGCGGGGGGGGGGAGGGGGGGGGGGGGCGGGGGGGGGGAGGGGGGGGGGGGGCGGGGGGGGGGAGGGGGGGGGGGGGCGGGGGGGGGGAGGGGGGGGGGGGGCGGGGGGGGGGAGGGGGGGGGGGGGCGGGGGGGGGGAGGGGGGGGGGGGGCGGGGGGGGGGAGGGGGGGGGGGGGCGGGGGGGGGGAGGGGGGGGGGGGGCGGGGGGGGGGGAGAAGTGTGAGAGAGATTTATTTTTGAGGAGTGACAAAATAATGAGACAATTTTTTGGGGTGTTTGGGAAACACTTGAGTGCCACTATTTTGGGTTTATCTCATACCTCTAGAATTTTTTGTCTGAAGAAGATTTTCTCTCTGTAAGTCTACTATTTTTATAGTGGAAGAAAATCTCGGAGTTTATCCCGTGGATGTAGCCCTAAATTAAGGGTGAACTATGTAAATTTTCTGGTGCCATTTTTTACTAATCATCTTACTCCCAAAGTTATCACCCGCTACGCGGTCCCAACAGGCAACCCCGGCATCTGAACAAGAGCAAGCCAGAAAGAGGAGACATTAGCTGAAGTTGGATGGCTGGGCAAATTATAAGCGACATGTTGTAGCAATGCTAGGCCGGGGTGAGTTCAGATCGCAGCAAATTAGGACTTGCTCAGAGTTTGAGCAGATAATTACTGGGTTGGGAGGGTTATATTGCTAGTAGAAGCCTACAAAGTGGGGGATGCAACAACAGATATACACATTTGCCTCCACCTCATCTGCGTCTGTCACGTATGAGCACCGGTAAAAAATGTGCAACTGAATGAAGTCATCATCGTTCTCAGGCAAGTCGTCATCGGACTCATCCATATTAACATCACTCCCAGGCCCAGGCTCAGGCTCAGGCTCAGGCACAGGCTCAGTATTGGAAGGCTCTTCAAAATGCAGCTCGTTCTCAGAATTAGAATCAGTGCCATCCTCCTCCATTAGTACCGTTTCCTCGAAGCATCTTCCCCTGCACCAGTTAGACATGCATCATTTATTTCACCGTCATCATTGATGAGAGTTATCAGGTTTCCGTAGTCATCCTGAACGATACGTTCAGTAATCTTCAACAGCTGTTCACATTTTTTTATCTTCCATTCTGGGTATTGAGTTGTTGCAGTGCATGCTCCTGCATGTGGACATTTAAAACAACACACAAACACATATATATAATCAGGAGACTGCTAGCTTTAATTTGCCATCCCCGGGCCCAGCCCCAGTAAAGGAGACCTCTATTTAAAGGCTGGCTGGCGCTGGACCCTTTTTGTACTGAAAACCAAAGACACATCCATTAATTCCTACCAAATCAAGCCTCTCCTCATACATACACACACACACACATATATATATATATGTGCCCTATTCCATGTAGCTCTTCTTCTCCTACAGGCCTAATCACCTAGCTTCTGGGTCCTATAAGCCTCATCTGCAGCTTATCCATCAATCTGCCTATCTCACACCCCTTAATTTGCAAATCAAGTATTTCCACGGCCTCTTGCATATGCCATCTGCGGTACCGAAGCTACTGTCGCCTTGTTCCCCCTTCGCTCATGCCTTCTCTAATCCTCTCGGACTGGGTCCTTCCTTTAACCTGTACTAGACATTTTCTAATGCAACTACAGCAATTCTAAACACAAACAATTATAATCTATCTGCCAAACGTGGGAAGAGATCCAAAGGTAATTCTTTTTTTTTTTTCCTTTCAATATATATATATATATATAGAAGATGAATTGAAAACCGGAAACAATATGTAAAGGAAAGATATATATATATAGAAAAGTATAATGAGCTCACCACAGAAGTGGAGACGATATATGAGGCAGATAATTCCTACAAAAACGATGATAAACTTATGCATAAAAGCCATACTGTATATTTTTTGTTCCGTGTATTTGACTAAGAATGTCGTTCTCCCGTCCTTGAGTCTTGACCATGATTATGAGCTTATCCATATAAATAATTATATCGGCTCAAATGCGACAATCTTCTTGTTTGTTTTTTTCCGCTGTATATTACAACTATTATTTAATGGATGTTAGGGATAATTCCTTCTTACGATCTAAAAATTCGCGTAATTAATTTCTTCTTGAGTTGTCTTTGATCGAACAATACAATTGAAGGAACAATTTCTAAAATTTTCACCAACAACTTTCTTTTCTCTTTTTTGGTTTGATTTGTATGATTTAGATCCAGGAGTGTATGCTAGCTAGCCTAACACCAAATTATATGCCGGCACTTTTTTCAGAAGCATGTGATAATCATTTGTTGTTATTTAGGCTTTTGACGGATTATTTCATATGTCCAGCTTGCTTGAAAAGGATATGCTCAGAATCTTACAAGAAAATCAGCTAGAAACTAATCAACAGAAAACCATAAGTTAAAAAGGTAGCTTTACGGATATTTCACACGTATGATCGGTTTACATATAAACTTTATCATTTTGAATTTCATATCATACCGATTGGTATATGCGATACATATTGATATCGGCACAAAAATGGTTTAGGATAACTGATACAAAAGCTGTCCTCCATACTAAATTATATCAATCGTCTCTCCTCGTATTGGCCGTATCGTCTCAGTGCAGACTAAATAAAAATTTTATTTTTCAGTTTTTGATATTTTTAGATAATATATTTTCAGTAATCTTCACCAGCTGTTCACATTTTTTTTATTTTTCATTCTAGGTATTGAGTTGTTGCAGTGAATGCTCCTGCCTGTGGACATTTAAAACAACACACAAACACATATATATAACCAGTAGGTAGATTGTTTCATCAAACTAAGCAAAAGGGGACTTCTAATTAAAGGCTGGCTGGCGCTGGACAGCTCCTTCCTTTTACCTCTACCAGACATTTTCTATTGCAAGTACAGCAATTCTAAACACAAACAAGTATAATCTGTCTGCCAAACGTCAGCGGAGATCCAGAGGTAATTCTTTATTTTTTTTTGTTACCTCTTAATATATTTAGAATATGAATTGACAACGGGAAACAATATGTAAAAGTAAGATATATATACGTGGAAAAGTATTTCGAGCTCACCACAGAAGTGGAGACCATTTATGAGCCATATAATTCCCATAGAGACTATGATGAACTTGTGCATGAAAGCCATAATGTATTTTCTTTTTCCTGTGTATTTGATTAAGAATGTGGTTCTCCCTTCTTGGATTCTTGACCATGGCTTATGAGCTTATCCATGTAAATAATTATATTGGCTCAAATGCGACAATCTTGAGTGTTTGTTTTCTCGGTTATATATTGCTATTATTTAGTGGATGTTAAGGATATATTATTTTTCACGATCAAAAAATTCGCATATATAATTAATTCCTTCTTGAGTTGTATGATTTAGATCTAGGAGTGTATGCTAGCCAGCCTAACGCCAAATTATGCCGGCACTTTTTAGAAGCATCTGATAATCATTTGTTGTTATTTAGACTGTTGACGAATTATTTCATGTATCTAGCTTGCTTGAAAAGCATATGCTCAGTTTCTTTATTTTTTTTTTTTATAAAAAAACATATGCTCAGAATCTTATTACAAGAAAATTAGCTATAAACTAGTCCACGCATAACCATAAGTCAAAAAGATAGTTATTTTGGCTTTTGACGTATTATTTAATATATCTACATTGCTTGAAAAGCATATGCTCAGAATGTTACAAAAAAATTAGCTAGAAACTAATCAACGCATAACCATAAGTTGAAAAAGTAGTTGTATGGATCTTTCACACGTGTGATCGGTTTATATATAAACTTCATCGTTTTGAATTATACCGTACCGACTAGTACCGTCAGTACATACCAGTACTGACATAGAAATGGTATGGAACAATTACGATAAATGTTGTCCTCTATATCAAGGTGTCTCAACTGTCTTGCATTGTACTGGCCATAATGTCTTAGTATCACCTAAATAATTTCTTTTTTAGTTTTTGATATTTTTAGGTAAATTATATTATAAATACGTGTAGAATAAAGTGTCTCAATTATATTTCATATGTGCAAGATACAATTTATACACACTTGACAATAAGACATAGACTAGTTTACAAAGAGATAGAGCAACAAACAAATAAATAGGAATAGATAGAAGATAAGGCCTTGATCAAATAGCTATCTCTAGTTCCTAGTGATCTTCCCTTCTTATGCAAGTAACACATGCTTCACATGTTTCTCAATAGTCCCCCTCAAGCTGGAGTATACAAATTTAGAATTCTAGGCTTGCTAATGAAACAATGGAAGTGATCAGCTCCTAATGCTTTCATGAGAGCATCAGTAAACTAAATTTTGGATGGGATGTATTTCATTTCCAATTCTTTGATTGAATTCAATCACACACAAAATGATAATCCATTTTGATGTGTTTAGTGCATTCATGAAAGATGGGGTTTGCTGCAATATGCAATGATGAATAGTCGTCACAAAATAACTAACTAGGTTATGGGTGCATGACAGTGAGATCCTTCAATAGTGCTCACAACCAAGTGAGCTCGATTGTAGTAGAAGCTATGGATCTATATTTGGCTAATAGTAACTTGTTTTGTTGTTCTCCAAGAAATTAGTGCCTTTCCTAATGTTATAAAATACCAAGTAATAGAATATCTAGTTTGAAGGAATGCCGGCCCCCCACTAATCTGCATCAAAGAATCCCTTTAATTGAAAGTTGTTACTGGGAAACAACAATCCTTGGCCTGGAGACATTTTAATGTAGCAAAAAATTTGTATGGCTGCACTGAAATGATCAACTTAAGGCTATTACATATACTGGCTGAGCATATTAACTGAATAAGTGATGTCCAGTCCGGTCATAGAAAAATATAATAGCCTACCAATCAAGCTTCAATATGGAGACGGATCTTCGAGGAAGGCATTATGGAATGCCCAAGATTGTGTTATTGTTGTATGGGAGCTTTGCTTGGCTTTGTTGTAACCAATCTTGCATATAATATGATGTCTAGGGAACACTTTCTTTGGCTTGCAAGAATTCTTTTTGGTTCGTGGGCAAATTCAACACCAAGGAAATACTTTAGATGTCCAAAGTCCTTGAGATAAAATTATTCATGCAGAAATTTTTTGAGCTGCTTGCACTGTGATGAATTGTCCCCTATAACTACCGTATCATCTACATAAAACAAAATTGCAAGAAACAATCCATCAACATGCTTAGTAAATAATGATCTATCCACCCTTGACTAAATGAAACCATTATCTTTAGATGCCATGGAGAGTTTTTGGAACCACTCTTGCGAGGTTTGTTTTAAGCCATAAAAGATTTTTTAAGTTTGTAAACCTTCTTGTTGCCTAGCAGAAGATACTAAGGTGGTGGTAACATATAAATTTCTTTGTGTAATTCTTTATGTAAAAATGCATTATGCACATCAAGCTGGTGTAGTTCCAAGTTCTTGGCGACGGACACTGCAAGCATGCACCTCATTATTCTTAATTATGGGTGCAAATGTCTTATTGAGTCCCTTTTATCTACATATAACCCTTGGCCACCGATCTAGCTTTATAACAGTTGATCGTCTTATGTGACCTTCGTTTGATTTAGTAGACCTATTTGAATCCTACTAGCTTTCTGCCTTTGGGTAACATTTGTAACTCTCATATCTAGTATGCTTCCAGTGCGTCAACCTCCACCTACATATATAGCCTGTTGCCAACGTGGTTCTTCCTTGGCGATTAAATAGTATTGCGGCTCTGAGTTAGTCAACATTGCTGCAGGAAAATTTGGTGTTTCTAGGAAAAATTCTTAACACTGAGGTAAATAGATAAGGGATGACACATACATGAAGAAACTATATTAGAGAGTGTTGTTGTACCATAAAGGTGATATTTGAAATCCTTCAACTAGCCAGGAACTTGTCATTGTCTAGTGCTTCGTCTGTAAGGTTCATCATGCTTATCCTGTTGGTTTTCTTTGAATTTGCCATGTGCATTTGTTTCTTAACTTGGCTGTATGTCTTGATCTTGATCGGGTTTGTTTGCTCATGGGTTTGTGTCATCCATGAAAGTTTATTGTTCAGCAAAGATAGGTTCGGCCAATTATGTTTTAGTTGATTGGTCATGGGTTTCTTGAGTTTGGTTTGTGGCTATAGCTTCAAGCTTGAAAGGGAAAACCATTTCATAAAACATAACATCTCTAAAGACAAAGATTTTATGGGTTTCCATATCATATGCCTGATAACATTTTTGGTTCTGAGGGGTACCTAATAAACACTCAGGTTCTAGGTCATGCGTAGAACTTGTCTTTAAGCTACAGTGGGTTAATGCCATAACAAAAACAACTAAAGGTTCTAAGGTGATCATACTTAACTAGTCATTTAAATAATATTTCATGTGGTGTTTGGTTTTTGGCACTTACAGTTGACAATCTGTTGATCAAATAGGTCAAAGTGAGCATGCACTCCCTCCCAAAATTTAATGGGAAAATTGGCTTGGAATCGCAGAGGTCTTGCAACATTAAGTATGTCTCAGTGTTTTCGCTCAACCACTCTGTTCTGTTGCTGTATTGCATTCACAACTTGTTTGGCTAACTATTCTTTTCAATTTGTAAAAGGCTCCAATCATTTCATCAATTAATTCTAGGGCATTGTCGCTCCTAACTTTATTGATCCTGGTTCTAATTTAGTTTTCAGCCAAATAGAAATTCTTCATAAGTTTAGCTACGTTGTTTTATGTTTTATGAGAAATATGTAGGTTGACCTAGAGAAGTCATCTATGATGGTAAAGAAATAGTGCGCTCCACATGTGGTCAATGTGTGATACGGGCCCCAAACATCACTATGCAATAATTCAAATGAAAGAATAGCCCTTTAATAACTTGTAGTAAATGAAAGTCGAGTTGCCTTTGCAAGAAGATAAATAGTGACATTCTTACAGATATTTTTTTTTAAATTTGTATATGACAAAATTGATAACACCGATTGCTCTTTCATGAGAAGGATGACCTAATCTCCTATGCCATAGGTTTGCTACTTCCATACTAACTCTAACAGCACCTTTATTACTTGTACTATTCTTGAGATAGTAGAGACCACCTTCCTATTTACCCACTTTGATTAGCCTCTTTGAGGTTCAATCCAGCAAAAAACAGAAGTTGGAAAAAAAATTGGGAATGTGATCATTGTCCTTAGTTACTCAACTAATGGAGATCAAATCACGTTTAAAGTTAAGAGCATGCAAAGTGTTTTGAAGTACAAGATTGTTGGGTAAAAAACAAGTACCGAATTCACTTATTGGTTTTGAGGTTCCATCAGGTAGGTGGATTTCTTTATTAGGAGTGGTCTTAGGATTTTTTAGGCCTTTTTATTCCTATTGATATGCTTGGTTGCTCCAGTATCTAATATTCAAATAGGATTAGGTTTTGGGTTTTCTTTTTTATCTATGAATTTTACTGCACTAGGAGCCTTATCCTTGTTTAAGAGCCTTAAAAGCTGCTCATATTGCGTGACGGTTAGGCTGATGGACGTTGAAGAACCTGGACTTTCATGGTCATGCTCTTCTTTTCCACTTTTTTCTTCACAAACATTTGAACTTCCCTCGTTCCTTTTGTTTTTGCCTTTCAACCGCCCATTCATCGGGTAACCAATGATTTCGCAATAGCCTTTTTTGTGTGCCCCAATTTGTTACAATGTTCACACCTAGGGCTTAACTGTACATTATGACCGTGTGCCTTTTTTGGTCTTGTCTATGCTGCAAAAGTTGAGTCCAGCTCTCCTTCTTGCGTGGTGATGATGAGTTGCCTTCCTTCCATAACGGTCATGGCGTAGATCTTGTTTAGGGTAAGACTGATCATTTAGAATATGAATAGAAAACCAAAAACAATATGTAAAAGAAATATATATATATATATATATATATATATATGCGTTGAAAAGTATTTTGAGCTCACCACAGAAGTGGAGATGATATATGAGCCACATAATTCCCATAAAGACTATGATAAACTTGTGCATAAAAGCCATAATGTATTTTATTTTTTCTGTGTATTTGATTGATTGAGAATGTTGTTCTCCTGCCCTTGAGTCTTAACCACGCTTATGAGCTTTTCCACATAAATAATTATATCAGCTCAAAAGCGATAATCTTGATTGTTTGTTTTTTTTTTCGTTGTATATTACCATTATTTAATGGACGTTAAGTATAATTCCTTCTCACAATCCAAAAATTCACATAATTAATTTCTTGTTGAATTGTCATTGATTGAATAATATAATATATTGAAGGAACAATTTCTAAATTTTCGCCAACTTTCTTTTCCTTGTTTTTTTGTTTAATTAATTTAGATCCAGAAGTGTATGCTAGCCTGCCTAATGCCAAATTATGCCGGCACTTTTTTAAGAAGCATGTGATAATCATTTATTGTTATTTAGGCTTTTGGCAAATTATTTCATATGTCCAGCTTGCTTGAAAAGGATATGCTCAGAATCTTACAAGAAAATTAGCTAAAAACTAACCAACGCATAACCATAAGTTAAAAAGGTTGTTATTTTCACTTTTGACATATTATTTCATATATCCACCTTGCTTGAAAAGCATAAGCTCAGAATCTTATAAGAAAATTAGCTAGAAACTAATCAACGGATAACCATAAGTTAAAAAGATAATTCTATGGATATTTCACATGTATGATCTGTTTATATATAAACTTCATCGTTTTGAATGTCATATCATACCAGTCAAGACAAACTCTGCCCTCCTTACCAAGTTGTATCAACCGTCTCACCCTATACTGGCCGTATCATCTAAGTGCAGCTTAAATAAAAATTTTTATTTTTAGGTTTTTTTTTTATTTTTAGGTAAAATATATAATTTTTTCTGGTACATAGAATAAATTAACTTAAAGGTTAAGGGAATGGTGAGAGCAATGAAGCAGCTGCATCATGAGCAAGAGTGACTCTTTGTCTAGGCACAACAACCACCGTACATCAATCAAAAGACTCCGTCATAGTACAAATATCTTGGGCTATACAGGCCATCGGGATGTTAAGCTCTACAGTTTCTCGTAGAGCTGCCAAGACCTGCGAACAAATAGTTAGGATTATAATATTCAAAATTGAAAGAGCAAGGGCAGAATTAATAGCTCCTTGAATAGCAATAAGTTTGGCTTCAAGTGCTAAGACACAGTTTGTCCGGGTATGCCTTTCCTGAGATCTTGGAGGAGCATTAGACCATATCTAAAGCCAGGCCACCACCCCCTAACCCAGAAGATCAACACCAAGCCCCGTTAATAATAAAAAGCTGAGGAATTACTACAAGATGGCACCACTTACTCTTACCCCAAACATGGCACAAAAGGTTAGAAGGGTCAACATAAGACAACGAGGCATGAAGAAGGTAATTTCTGGATGAAGAAAGAACATTCATAAGGGTACTCCTTCTGCTAATGATAGAATGAACATTGAACTGAGCATTCTGGAATACCACTTTATTTTGCCCTAACCAAATGGTCTAGATAAGGGATGCTAGGAAGTATAGCCATTCCAATTGCAATTTGCCTATAGATGCTAGCAAATCCAGGAGCTAACCTTCAAAGCTAGTGTATGAAGCATTTAGGGGGGGTAACACAAAGTTGACCCCAAACTTCCTTAATATCTTGACATCCTTAGAATAAATGAAAAGTAGCTTTTCCTTGCAATCTGCATTGATGACATGTAAGATCAACCATACCCCCATGGTGCACTAGATTTAAAGCTGTTGAAAAGCGTTAAGAAGACATTTCCAAATTAAAACCTTAAATTTCTGAGGAAGGCTCAAGACCCAAAGTCTTTTAAGAATCTTAAAGAACCATGGGTCTCTAGAAAGCCCATTACTATTATAGGCCATATCACTAGAAGGGTTAGCAGACTTTAGAAGCTGAATAGCATAACCTTTCTTCAAGGTACACTGAATAGAAAAACTAGAGTCCTGGTGAACAAAGTCATGTCCCATGGATGGTGAAAGAGGGAGAATAGTAAGAATAAGGTACACAATTTGCTAAGGAAAAAGAGAAATGAGTAGGTCTCAATTCTAATCTTGGAGTTGCCCATTGGCAAAGTAAAAAACTTTTAGCCTTTTATTGTCTTGGAATGTTGGGCATACAGATCTAAGTAAATCTAGGGGAATGCCCGGGACCTAATGATCATACCATACCCAAGTTGAACTACCATCCCTGATAATTCAGGTATGAGAAGAATCTAGAATTTTGCACTTATAGAGTAAGCCACACCAAATCGTTGAGGAATTATTAATCTTTTTGACAGACCAAATAGATTCTGAAGCTTCATATTTAGTCATGAGCACCCTATAAACAAGCTTACCCTGGTCTAAAAAAAAAAAATCCTCCAGAACATCCTGGCTAGGATGGCATAATTAAAGAGTCCTATGTCTTTTAGGCCTAAACCCTATAATCCTTTAGATAACGTCAAAAGGTTTTTATGTTTGAGATGAAAACCCTGCTTGTCTGGAGACCACCAGAATTTGATATATTTATTAGAGAGCTTGTCCAACACAGGTACCAAGACCCCAACAAAGACATAATATAGACCGAAAATGAAGTTAAGGTGGAATTGATCAAAGTTAATTGGCCGACACTATTCGGTAGTTTTCGCTTTAATCTTTCCAGCCGAAAAGATTCCTTATCAACTAGGAATTGGAATGATGAAGACTTTGATAATTGCTAATGATGAATACTCATAAGTGTATTACTGTTAAGGGTTAAAATTATCATTATGCACTTTGAATGTGATTAATTTCTCTAATTTGAAGTACTTTTTCCACTGGATTACTACTGTTCATTAATATTAAAATATATTTATTAAATAATTATTTTTTTTATGTAAGTAAAATCATCACTTGGCAACCCTTCACAAGAAAAGTTATATCTGGAGCTGTAGATGTCAGAATTGATTGATTCCAAATTCATCCGGAAGCCAACACATAGATCTTCGATCCATCTTTATTCCAAGAGCTAGTTTGTTTGTTTTCATTGCCAAAATCTGATTGTAGATGAGACCATTCGTTCTTTTGTATGCCAAAGAGCAGTTTCGGTAGAAAAATCATAACTTGAGCTACACATGTCCAATTTGAATGAGCAAGCTATCATTTCAAAGATAAAGAAGAGATCTACAAGTTTTGTGCTTTGAGGAAGAGCTGATTCAATCTATACAGTAGTCGAAAAATTAAAAGAAGTTGCAGCCCACTTTTATTGATTTGTATTTACCTAAATTTTATTATTCTATTTTACCATTTCACCCAACACAAAACTCTATAAATAGGTACCTTCAGGGGAGGATGAATTCATGCCATTTGTTAGGCCATTTTTATGTTCTTGTATCATCTTTAGTTTTTCTTCTTTAGTTTTATTCTTATTTTCAATACTAAAGCTTTGTCCAAGTGTTTTCTTCTTGAACTTCTTCTTGTTCTTCATTTGATTTTCAATCTATGTTTATTTCATATTTCAACATGTTTACTTTTATCACGCCTAACTAATCATTCTTTTGCTAAGGTGAAAGGGTGAAGTTTTTGGTATAAAGGTTATAATTGATTTAAATGGATCACAACGTTAACGGTATTTTCTTTCTTAATCTATTTAACTTCCCTCCTTGTTAAGTGGGAGTCTTGATTCATCATAGTCAATCATTGGCACAAAAGCTGCTTGATTCCCTCTGTAGAACATGGCTCTGCCGGCTATATTGGAATCTTGAGTTATTGTAGACAAAGGTTGGCATGATGGATACTTGAACCCATTAGCAAGTGTTGGCGTTTTAAGATCAATGAAAGTTAATACTAACTAAATTCCCCGATTGGGACCTCCTTTATGTGTGGATCCCAATTGAGTGGTAAGATGGGCTAAAATTAATCATAACCGATATACTAAAAGTGGATCCCCTAACCTTAGCTATTTTATTTGAATTTAAATTTTTAATCAACACTTGTTCACACCTTTTTGTCAAAACCTTTCTTTTACTTTTGTAATTTGTATTTCTTAATTCACTTCCCTGTGGTTTGACACTCGGACTCCCGAGATTTTATTACTTGCGACAACCTACACTTGGGTTACAACTGCTAGAGTGCAGTAAGTTTTTGGCGCCGTTGCCGGGGAAGTAAAATTAGAGTACAAGTTCAATTTTTTTTTATTTTTTGTTCCTTTTTATTTTGTTTTTTTTTTTTTTGGAAGGCTGTTTATTATATGGAAGGCTGAGCCTCCTATTTTTTTTTTTGTTGAATGGAAGGCTGAGCCTCCTACCTTTTATTTTTTGTTCATATTGCTTTCTTTTTATTTATTTTTCTTATTATTGTTGAATGGAAGGCTGAGCCTCCTACCTAACTTGTTATTGATATTTTATTTTTCTTGTTATTATTTTGTTTATGCATGAAAGCTTGGTCACGTACATCAAGTGGTAGACTGGTAAGAGAATCTTCATCTTCTTCAAACATGGCTGAACACATTAATGAACAAGAAGATAACCATTCTCTACATAATGACCAAGATCGACCTAGGACACTTAGAGAACACATGAACCCCATAAGAAATAGCACTCCATCATGTTTAATTTTTCCTGCTGATGCATGTAACTTCAATTTCAAGCCAGGTATTATTCAACTTTTACCAACTTTTCATGGCTTTGATTCTGAAAATCCATACTTGCATTTGAGAGAATTTGAGGAAGTCTGTCACACATATAACAACCTAAACTGTAGCATGAACACCATCAGGCTTAAGCTTTTTCCTTTTTCTTTAAAAGATAAAGCTAAAACTTGGCTACAGAATCTTAGGTCAGGCTCCGTTAATTCATGGGATGAATTGCAACAACAATTTTTGAAAAAAAAATTTCCTGCCCATAGAACAAATTCTTTCAAAAGGCAAATCACCACTTTCACACAAAAACCAGGTGAAACTTTTTACCAATGTTGGGATAGATACAAGGATTTACTTAACACATGCCCACACCATGGTTTTGAAACATGGAGATTAGTCTCACATTTTTATGAAGGTTTGACACCTAGGGAAAGACAAATGGTAGAAATGATGTGCAATGGAACATTTGAGGATAAGGATCCTGACGAGGCAATGAATTACCTAGACATGCTAGCAGAAAATGCACAGAATTGGGACACCACTGGTACCTATGAAGCTCCAGGTAAGACTCAATCCCCTGCATCTAGTGGAGGCATATATCATCTTAAGGAAGATAATGACCTTCAAGCAAAATTTGCATCCCTAGCTAGAAAGGTTGAGGCATTAGAAATGAAGAAAACTGGTCATTTAAAATCTGTTGAAGAAATTGTTTGTCACATTTGTGAGACCAATGACCATTCCACTAGCAATTGCCCAACCTTGCCCTCTTTCAAAGAATGTCTCCATGAACAAGTCAATGCATTGAACAACTTCAAGAAGCCAACCCAAAATCCATACTCGCAAACTTACAATCCTGGTTGGAGGAATCATCCAAATTTCAGTTGGAGAAATGATAATCATGCTCAACCGTCACAACCACCTTTGCACACCCAACAAAATTTTCAACAATCTCAAGGGTATGCACCATATGTTCCTCCTTTTAGGAAAAATCTTGAAGATACATTGCATTCATTCATTGAAAAGCAAGAGTCAATCAATGCTCAAACAAGTCAAACCATGATTGATTTGAAAGATACTCTTGCAAAATTTGCATCTGCACTCAACATTCAGGAGAAAGGAAAATTTCCTTCTCAACCACAACCAAATCCCAAAGGTCAAACCATGGATCAAGTGAAGTCAATCATTACACTCCGCAGTGGTAAGGTTGTTGAAAAATCCATTCCTGATCCTTGTGAAGAAGACGATGAGTCAACTTCTAAGAGTAAAGAAGGGGTTGAACCTATACCAAGTGAAGAACAAATTGAATCTCCACCAGCACCTCCATTTCCTCAGGCGTTAACTGTTCCTAAGAAGGTGAATCAAAATCCTGAAATTTTGGATATTTTCAAGCAGGTAAAGATCAATATCCCTTTGTTGGATGCGATCAAACATGTACCTTCTTATGCCAAATTTTTAAAGGATTTGTGCACTGTTAAAAGAAAACTGAATGTGAAAAAGAAAGCCTTCTTGGCCGAACAGGTAAGTTCTGTTATTCAAAATAACACTGCTTTGAAATACAAGGATCCTGGCTGTCCAACAATTTCATGTTTTATTGGAGAACATAAAATTGAGCAAGCATTACTTGATCTTGGGGCTAGTGTAAACTTACTTCCATATTCAGTTTACCAAAAACTAAATTTGGGTGAGTTAAAACCAACTGAAGTAACTCTTTTGCTTGCTGACAGATCAGTGAAAGTGCCCAGAGGAGTCATTGAAGATGTGTTAGTCCAAGTTGATAAATTCATATATCCTGTGGATTTTATTGTTTTGGACACACCACCAGTGGAAATTAAAAATTCAATACCTGTTATTTTGGGACGTCCATTTTTAGCAACATCTAACGCTTTGATTAATTGCAGGAATGGATTGATGAAGCTGACATTTGGGAATATGACATTGGAGTTAAATGTTTTTAACTTGCTTAAGCAACCTCCTGAAAAGGAAGATGAAAGAGAAGATGTCTGCATCATTGGCGCAATTGTAGAAAACTATATCCAAGAAGGGAGTATCTCTGATCCTCTTGAAAAGTGTTTAGTTAATTCAATTGAATCAAGTATGAAAATGGATCAGGATACAACTAATATATGTGCATTACTTGATTCTTCACAGGTAGAAGGAAACACACATTGGAAACCAAAAGTTGAGGAGTTGGGAAAACCCAAAGTTGAAGAGCAAGATGAAATACCCACACCAGAGTTAAAGCCATTGCCTAAAGAATTAAAGTATGCATTCCTTGGAGAAAATTCTTCTTATCCGGTGGTAATTTCATCTACTCTCACATTTGAGCAAGAAGGTAAATTGATTGAGTTACTTAAAAGGCATAAAAGTGCAATTGGATGGACATTAAAGGACATAAAGGGCATTAATCCTTTAATTTGTTCACATAGAATAAATTTAGAGGATAATGCTAAATCTTATCAACAACCTCAGAGAAGACTCAATCCACACATGAAAGAGGTAGTAAGATCTGAAGTTCTCAAATTACTTGATGTGGGAATTATTTACCCTATCTCTGACAGCAAATGGGTTAGTCCAACCCAAGTTGTTCCAAAGAAGTCTGGCATCACAGTGGTGATAAATGAAAAAGGTGAGTCTTTACCAACTCGAATACCATCTAGTTGGAGAATGTGCATTGATTATAGGAAATTAAATCTTGCCACCAGAAAAGATCATTTTCCATTACCTTTCTTGGACCAAATTTTAGAAAGAGTAGCAGGACATCCTTTTTATTGCTTTCTTGATGGCTACTCAGGTTATTATCAAATTCCAGTAGCTCTTGAGGACCAAGAAAAGACCACATTCACATGTCCTTTTGGAACCTTTGCATTTAGACGCATGCCTTTTGGACTTTGTAATGCCCCAGCAACATTTCAAAGATGTATGCTGAGTATTTTTAGTGACATGATTGAAAAATATCTTGAAGTTTTCATGGATGATTTAACCGTTTATGGAAATTCTTTTGATAATTGTCTTGAAAACTTGGAAAAGGTTTTAAAAAGATGTGAAGAAAAAGGTTTGGTACTAAATTGGGAAAAATGTCATTACATGGTCACCTCTGGAATTGTTTTGGGTCATGTTGTATCTTCCAAAGGAATCGAAGTTGATAAAGCAAAGGTGGAACTCATTGCTCAGTTACCTTCACCCAAAACTGTTAGAGAAATTCGCTCATTTTTGGGACATGCAGGCTTTTATCGAAGGTTCATTAAAGGGTTTAGTGAAATATCTAGACCTCTTTGCAACCTCCTTGTGAAAGATGTTTCATTTGAATGGACTCAAGAATGCCAAAATTCTTTTGATAAGTTAATTGGCCTTCTAACATCCTCTCCAATCATGCAACCCCCGGACTGGTCCTTGCCTTTTGAGGTAATGTGTGATGCTAGTGATTATGCCGTTGGTGCTGTTTTAGGACAAAGAAAGGAAGGTAAGCCATATGTAATTTATTATGCAAGTAGAACTTTGAACAGTGCACAAATGAACTACACTACAACTGAGAAAGAACTACTTGCAGTAATATTTGCATTGGATAAATTTCGTTCTTATCTAATTGGTTCAAAAACCATTGTTTACACCGACCATTCTGCTGTCAGGTACCTAATGTCAAAGCAAGATGCTAAACCAAGGCTGATACGCTGGATCTTATTACTTCAAGAATTCAACATTGTGATCAAGGATAAGAAGGGCACCGAAAATGTTGTCGCTGACCATTTGTCAAGGCTGACAACAGATTCAACAATTGAGGCTGCACCCATAAATGATTGTTTTCCTGATGAATTTTTATTCTCTGTCACTACAGTACCTTGGTTTGCTAATATTGTCAATTTTTTGGTGACAGGACGGATGCCAGCTCAATGGAGTGCTCAAGATAAGAAGAAATTTTTGCATGAGGTGAAAAACTTTTACTGGGATGATCCTTATCTTTTCAAATATTGTCCTGATCAGATATTCAGGAGATGCATATCCGAAAATGAGGTAAAAAGTGTCATTGAATTTTGTCATTCAGAAGCATGCGGAGGGCATTTTTCATCAAAGAAAACAGCTGCAAAGATTTTGCAGTCTGGATTTTACTGGCCCTCTTTGTTCAAAGACGCACATGTATTCTGCAAAGCCTGTGAAAATTGTCAGAAATTAGGATCAATTTCAAAAAGAAACATGATGCCTTTGACTCCTATCCTTGTGATTGAAATTTTTTACTGTTGGGGAATAGATTTCATGGGACCATTTCCACCATCATTTAGCTTCGTGTACATTTTAGTTGCAGTAGATTATGTTTCAAAATGGGTAGAGGCAATTCCGTGTCGAAATAATGATCACAAAACTGTAATTAAATTTTTGAAGGAAAATATTTTGAGTCGATTTGGGATTCCTCGGGCCATAATAAGTGATGGGGGAACACATTTTTGTAATAGACCATTTGAATCCTTGTTGAAGAAGTATGGTATCACACATAAGGTTGCCACCCCTTATCACCCACAAACAAGTGGACAAGTAGAATTAGCAAATAGGGAGATAAAACAAATCCTTGAAAAAACAGTCAACCCAAATCAAAAGGATTGGTCTTTGAAACTAACCGATGCACTTTGGGCTTATCGCACTGCTTTTAAAACATCACTTGGCATGTCTCCTTATAGGTTAGTTTATGGAAAACCTTGTCATTTGCCTGTGGAACTTGAACATAAAGCTTATTGGGCTATTAAAGCTTTCAATTCAAATCTCAATGATGCTGGTGTTTTGCGCAGGTTGCAACTAAATGAGCTTGAAGAGTTGAGAAATGATGCATATGAGAATTCAAAAATTTATAAAGCTAGAACCAAAGCTTTTCATGACAAAACAATCTTAAGAAAAACACTTGAGGTTGGTCAAAAGGTTTTGCTTTATAATTCTCGACTTCATATATTTCCTGGAAAACTGAGATCTAGATGGAGTGGACCTTTTATTGTGAAACATGTTTATCCTTATGGGGCCATTGACATTGAAAATCCTAAAAATGGTAATGTGTTTAAAGTAAATGGACAAAGAGTTAAATCATTTTTGGAGAATCATGATTTTCAAGAAGAAGTAGTTCATCTCAGTGACCCTCACAATGATCATGGTAAGTAAAAGTAAATATATTTTCTCTTCTTAGATAGTTTTCTTTTAAGTTTCATTTTTTTTCTTTCTTTCTTTTTTTGCTTTTCATCTTTTCCCGGTTAAGTGGCGGATACAGTACTCCGTGGCTCTCAAGTCGGTTGTTTCAGTTTCCCATAATAACTGATTTCTTTCTCTCTCCCTTCTTTCAATTTCTTTTAAAAAAAATGGATTCTACTCTTTCTGCTTTGCGAAAATACTTTCCTTCTCTCCCAATGAATGTTCTTAAAAGGATTTACCAAGCTAGATGTGAACGATTAAGAGTTTTGATGCACAAAGGCATTCCTGAAGATGTGCGTTGGTTAATTGAAGCTAAGGTCCGTTTGGCTGGTGAAATCCCAGATGCATTTGTGTCTCACATGCCTGGCTTAGGCAAAAGCTCTTATGCCAAAAAGCGAAGAGCGAAAAGGTTACGAGTCTGTCACAAATGTGGTCGATGGACTTGTGATACTAGATGTCATTCTTTAGGAATGGTGTCCGATAATCGAGAAGATAAAATACAATTCATCAAGAATGGCCTGAGTAAGGATTCTTTGGATAATATCCGATTGACTCTTGAGACGCATTCTTGTGGATTAGTGCAACATGAACTTCTTGGTTTATGGAGTATTTTTCATAAAGAACGAGAGCGTTATAGTCTTGGGAATCTGACTTTAAAAGACCCTGTTTGCCAGTTTGTAAGAAAACTGGATGGGAAGCAAATCCCCGACTCATAGAAGGCGTTGAAGCCGTTACTGGACGTAAAACCAGAGGAAGATGTGAGCCACAGTCACAACTACTGTACATACAAGCTGTTATTGTTGAAAATTTTCTTTTTCTTCTGACAATAATCTACCTACTCCTGTAGGTGTAATCATTGCATTATCCTTTTATCTCTATAAATGCATGTTCTTCTTTTGATTTTTTTTTTCACACGGTTAAGGATAGAAATGGAGGGAACCTCAACTCGCAAATTCTGAAATATTTGTGTATTTTGTGGATCTTTTCCTGGAAAGGATGAAGAGTTCTTGAGGGCAGCCAACCATTTGGGTAGAGTCCTAGCTGAGCGAAAAATACATTTGGTATATGGTGGAGGTAGTGTCGGATTGATGGGAGGTGTAGCAACAGCAGCATCTGTAGGAGGTAGCCAAGTTTTGGGTATCATCCCTGCACCTTTGAAATTGATTTCTGGAGGCACGATTGGAGAAGAATTAGTGGTTAAAAACTTGCAAGAGCGTTTGTTGCAAATGCTCTGTAATTCTGATGCCTTTATTGCTCTACCAGGAGGGTTTGGCACATTGGGGGAAATTTTTCAAATTGCTTCCATGGCCCAACTTAATTTGCACCAGAAACCCATTGGGCTGTTGAATGTTAACAATTTCTTTGTAGGTCTGTTATCTTTTATGGATCATGCTATGCAGGAGAAATTTATCTCAGAGACGGCACGACGGATCCTAATATCTGCATCAACTGCTGAAGAATTGCTAGACAAAATGCAAGCTTTCATTCCTAAACCAGATCTAGCAGTGATTCAGATAGACTGGACACGACAGTCTTTCCCAATCAGTTCCATCCCATAAGTATCCTTTACCCTGCTTGTCATTTTTATTTTTGTTAATAAGTGAGAAAGCACTGTGGAAGAGAGCAATCGGACTTGTGGATCTTTTTATCTTGTCTTTTAGTTTTACTATCAGCATTTTCTTTATTTTGGTTTAAGTTATTTCAGGTTTTTCATTTTCAATAACTACCATTTCAGGTAATTTCTTCTTCACTCTTCTTATCTATATTTTGACATTGGGGACAATGTCTTAATCTGGTTGGGGGGAGGGATAGTTGACACATTTTTTTTTTTTTTCTTCTTTTAGGGTAGTTTTTCTCATGCTGATATTAAAACCTTTGGACAAAGCCCTTAGTTTAGGATGGCTGAGTAAGGAGTAATTTTACTCTTGAGACGCATCCTATTAGGCATGCTAGTCATAACATTTTGGGGTAGCTAGGTTTCAACCCTATTTGGATGACATATCTCACAAGTAATCTATATTTTCTAAAGAAAATATTAGATGAAACCTGAATATTGATTCCAAACATCCATTCCCTTGCATAATTTGTCAGTTTTATTGTCATTTTTTTATATTTTTGTGGTAGTGTTGATTATTGATTTTCATTTTTAATTTTATTTTTTTTCCATGTTCAAGTACATGTTTGCATGATAGTTGCATGTAGGAACATTTAGCATGAATTTAGGTTGTTTGTTTGCATTTAGGAACCCAACTCATGGAAATATCATCATTGGATGTATACCTTGTAAATTTGAAATGGTTGTTAATTTTTAAAAGCAGTTAAAGTATGTTGCTTGTTACCTAAGGAAAATAAATAACCGGTGAGCACTTTTGAGCCCTTAGTGTTTATTAGGATGTGTGAATTTCTTTGTTGAGAGTGCTTACTTTGTGTTTTGAGCTAGACCTTGCTTGGATGGGTGACCTTAAGGACCCATGCAACCTCACTTCTTGTATGTAAATTTAAGGAAGAAGATGACATTTTAGGGCCAACCACTTACCAAAAGGCTAACCTTGTACATTATCCCTTAGTGAGCCCCTTTGAGCCTTATAGCCTTATTCTTTGTTTGAACCCTATATGTTTAAACACTTCCACTTCATTTTGATCCTTTATTGTCCTTGGAACTAGTGATGCTTATATGATTATGGGCTTAGAGAATTAAAATGAATGTGTTGTTTTTGGTAAAATAAAGAATAAGTGTGGGGTGTACTTCAGAATATGTTAGGTTACCTTGTGCTTAATTTGTCATAGTGGAAAAATTGGGGTGAGTTGAGCTTAAATAATAAAAATTGAGTGTGTATCATTGGATGGTTGAGTTTTAAACAAATGTTGATTTGTTATAGAAAAAGGCAAAAGCGAGACCATAAGAAAAAGCCATCGCAAAATAAAGTTAAAAAATATATATAAATAAAAAAAAAAAAAAACTCTTCGTTTCATAATACTTGGCCTCTTTTTCTTTTATGGCAGTCTAAAAAAAAAATTGTTCTCTCTTTTCCTTTCAAATAAAATTATATATGCTCATACCCATGTGGAATCCTTACTAAAGTAAAGATGAAAGACATCTTCTTTTATCTTTTTCTGACAGATAAATGCATAATCATGGGAGACAATTTTGAAAAAAAAAAAACAACTTCAGCCTTAATATTTGTGCAAATCAAATGAGGCCAGCCATTTTGAAACGGAGAGAGGTAAAAAAAAAACACAAAAAAGAGAAAAAAAATGTTAAATTCAATAAGTTTAAAACTCAACCATATTTGTTTTCTAAACTCATGTGTTGATAAGGAATTGTGTTTTGGAGAGGACTTGGAGACTAGGGTTGATTTGGGTATTTAGTGTTTTAGGTGCCCATAATTATTGTTCATTGTATTACTAGTTCTCTTAAACTCCACCATTAAAAAGCCTCCATCCGATTCCCGCTTTCACCAAACCCAGCCTCATTACAACCTTGTATAAAGACCATTGGACTTAAATTTACATGCAGTCCCTTTTGGGAATCTAGTGAGGGTGAAGTTGGATCCCCTTGCAAGCTCCGGATTGAGAAACACAAAGTAAGCTGTTCACAAACCCACCTTAAAATAAGTGCAAATACTTAGGGAGTGATCCTCTACCTCTGGTAACAAGGACTTAACTTTTTCTCCTTTCATTAATTACTTGCAAGTCAAGTTTACAAGTGTTATATATTCATAGCATGATTTGTCATGAGTTGTTAGATTATGTATTTTGTTTATTTTCTTAGGTTACACTTGCTAGGGACTAGCAAGAACCTGGTTGGGGGGTGTGATGAATACTCATAAGTGTATTGTTATTAAGGGTTTAAATCATCATTATACACTTTGAGTATGATTAATTTCTATATTCTGAGCATTTTTCCACCGGGTTACTATTCACGCATTTTTACTATTCTATTCACCATTCATTTTTTACTATTCATAGTTACTATTCACTGACTTACTATTCATATACGTATTTCACTGTTCATACGTATATTCACTGTACATACATGGTTTACTATTCATTAATATTAAAATATATATATATTAAATAATTATTTTTTTATATAGGTAAAATCATCACTTGGCGACCCTTCACGAGAAAAATCATATCTGGAGCTGTAGATGTCAGAACTGAGTGATTCCAAATTCATCTGGAAGCCAACACATAGATCTTCAACTCTGCTTTATTCCACAAGCTAGTTTGATCATTTTCATTGCCAAAATCTGATTATAGATGAGACCATTCATTCTTTCGTGTGCTGAAGAGCAGTTTCGGTAGAAAAATCATAACTTGAGCTACAGATGTCCGATTTGAATGAGCAAGCTATCATTTTGAAGCTAAAGAAGAGATCTACAAATTTTATGCTTTGAGGAAGAGCTGATTCAATGTCTACAATGGTCAAAAAATTAAAATAAGTTGCAGCCCGCCTTTGTTGATTTGTATTTACCTACATTTTACTATTCTATTTTACCATTTCACCCACCCCAAAACTCTATAAATAGGCACCTTGGGGGGAGGACGAATTCATGCCATTTCTTAGGCCATTTTTATGTTCTTGTATCATCTTTAGCTTTTCTTCTTTAGTTTTGTTCTTGTTTTCAATACCGAAGCTCTGTCCAAGTGTTTTCTTCTTGATCTTCTTCTTGTTCTTCCTTTGATTTTTAATCTATGTTTATTTCATATTTTAACATGTTGTTTACTTTTATCATGTCTAACTAATCATTCGTTTGCTAAGGTGAAAGGATAAAGCTTTTGGTATAAAGATTATGATTGATTTAAACAAATTTCAAAGTAAACGGTATTTACTTTCTAAATCGTTTTAACCACCCTCCTTGTTAAGTGAGAGTCTTGATTCATCATGGTTAAATCATTGGCACAAAAGCTGCTTGATTCTCTCTGTAGAATGTGGCTAAGCCGGCTATATTGGAATATTGAGTTATTGTGGATAAAGGTTGGCCTGATGGATACTTGAACCCATTTACAAGTGTTGGTGTTATAAGATGAATGAAAGCTAATGCTAACTAAATTTCATGATTGGGACCTCCTTTATGTGTGGATCCCAATTGAGTAGCAAGATGGGCTAAAATTAATCATAACCGATATACTAAAAGTGGATCCCTTAACCTTAGCTATTTTCTTGAAATTAAGTTTTTAACAAAATTGCTTACACTTTTTGTCAAATCTTTCTTTACTTTTGTAATTTGGATTTCTTAATTCACTTCCCTGTTGTTTGACACTCAGACTCCTGAGATTTTATTACTTGCGACAACCTACACTTGGGTTACAACTGCTAGAGTGCAACAGCTGACACAATGGAGCCCCTAAATAGTTAAGAATCCCAAGATTCACCGGGAAAGGAAGCAGATTACAAAACTCTTGAATCTAATCACTATGAACATATGGTTGAACATCCATTTGAACTTAAAGTAATCTATCTCCTGTCCTGCTGCATGGTAAAAAAACTATAGAGAATCACAAATTACTCTGATCCAGTCTTTAAAAGGGCGAAAGAAAAAAAGGCATTCATCAGTAAAGGAAAGATGGTTTACGAGCGGTCCATTTCGACCAGCTTTTAGAACCAACAGTGTATCAAATGATTGTAATCTTACCAAATAGCTAGAAAATGCTTCTGCATAAAGAATGAATAGGTAAGGCGATAGGGGGTCACTTTGACGCAAGTTTGCTTGGGGGTTAAACCACTTAGTTGTGCATCTATTAACTAGGACAGAGTATAAAACAGTCAAGATACAATGCATTAAAATGTTAATCCAAGAATCTAGGAACTTCATACATTGTAAAACTTTCTTTAAGAAAGACCATTGGATTTTATCATAAGCCTTGCGAATATCTAACTTCAAAACTACCTTGTAGCCTCTAGGACCACTAGCCCTGTTAGTAGTTTTAATAGCATGGAATATCTCATCTATAATTATAATATTGTCCTAGATACTTCTACTAGGAAGAAAGGCATTTTGAATATCAAAAATCAATGACAAAATGATGGGTTTCAATCTGTTCACCAAAGCCTTAGCAATTAATTTGTAAATTGTATTACAAAGGCTAACTGGGTGAAAATCTTCAACCTGATAAGCTCTTTGAATTTTAGGAAAAAAAGTCATAAATGTGTGATTCATCTGCCTCAGTAAGTGCCAATTTTTTAAAAATGCAAGAGTAGCTTCACAAATAGAATCCCTCATAACATTCCAATATTTCTTAAAGACTATTGGAGAAAGACCGTCTAGGCCTATGGCTTTGAGGTTACCTTGCTCAATGTAGCTCTTTTAATTTCTTCCCTAAAAAAGGGTGTTATAAGATCTTTTTTTTGCTTATTAGTCAACTTACTAGAAATAGAGGAACAAAGCTCAAATTGGGCAATCTCACAACTGGTGAGAAATCATTGTATAAATTATAAAAAAGAACTATGAAGTTTCTCTCTAATTTTTTCTCCATCATAAATCCAGAAATCATCTTCAAACTGTAAGGCCAAAATTGTGGCCTCAACACATTTTGTTTTAGTTGTGAAGTGGAAGAATAAGGTATTGTTATCCCCTAAAGCCAACTATTTAATCCTTCATTTATGAGCCCAAAACATCTCTTCGTCTGCCAGTAAAGTAGTGTGTTTCCTATGAAGGGCCATCACCTCAGAATGAGAATTGAGAATATTATACGAGGACTGATCTTGTTCCACAAGTTTTTCAATTTTATTTATTTGTTGACTTAAGTACCTAGTTAAGGACTTACTCCATTTCCTCAAAGATGGATCCAGTTAGGAGTACTTGGAGGCTACCTAAAACATTTTAGAACCTAGGATAGAAGAAAACTAGATAGTTTTAACTATCTCTTCGCACTAATAATACCTAAACCAAAATGCTTCAAACCTTCAGGGTCTATGATAGAACTGAGTAATAGGTGTGGTATCCAAAAGGAAGGCAACGTGATCTGACATTTAAATAACTAGATTAACTAGCTAGACAGAAGGGAAAATATAAAACCAAGCCTCATTGCAATAAACCTTATCTAGTATTTCATAAATAACATCCCCACCTTTTAATAAATTAGACCAAGTAAAGGTTAAACCACTGTAGGGAATTTGAATCAAGTCCAATTCATCTAGGAAGGCTTACAAGTGCTCTGCTCCTGTGCAAATATGGGCATTCCTTCCAAGCTTCTCAAAAGAATTCAGGGCCTAGTTAAAACCTCCAATCAACGCTAGAGGTCCGAGATATTGTTTTATGATAGACCAAATATTATGCCAGGTCGACTGCCTAAGTTGCATATTTGGATTCCTATATGTACATCTTAAGAACCAAAGGGGACTAATGTCATTGGCAAATTGGAAAAGGAACATATGAACAGACTTAGAGATAACTGAGCAACAAACTTGATTAAACCATCCCACCCAAAGGCCACCTTCTTATCCTTGGGGATCTACAAAGTCATAATTATCAAATCTCAACCCTTCAAGCTTACTAGAAATCAAGCTACCTACCATTCAAGTCTTTATTAGAAAAATCAAAGTGGTTTGTTTATTCATTACTAGTCCACGGATATTGTGAATTACCAAGTGATGACCCAGCCTTTAACAATTGAAGCTTAGGGCCTTCATTGTTCACCATGGGTTTAATGAGGTTCAAACCCAGAAAGACCTTGTTTCATTTGTAGAAGCTGATCAGAAACGCATATAGATAGGTCCAGTGATGGACATGGAACAAGAGTACTAGTACCAGCTCTTGTTGCAAAGACATTTGTTAATAGAAGCAAATACCAAATCATGCATTAATGAATGTTACGCCTTAGAGATGGAACAAAACCTCTTAAGAAGGCGATCATCTATACAATATGACACCTCAAGCCAAATCTGAGATTTTTTTCATGTTCATTTTGTCCAAATTCCTTTTTAACTTTTTTTTAATAATTGTTCTAAATCAGAAAAAAAAATGGCCTACATGGACATTTTCTATTACGGATTTCTAGGCAGTGAACCTTCAATGGTCATGTTAGACTTGTTAAACAAGTCAAAATCCCTAGCTTAATGCCTCAATTAGTTTGAATAAACAAGTTAAACAAGTTTATTAAAGGTTAGATGGTTCCTAGGTAATTTTGGCACCTAAGCATCACCAGGGCCAAAATGGTCTTTTTTTAACCCTAAGATGATAAGCTTGGTATTTAAGCTCATAAGTTGTTCTTTTGGATCTAAGTGACAAGAAACCAAAATGTGGGACAAAAGTGCCTAATATAATGTTACTATTTGGGCATAGGGTTCATTTACAAAAATTAAAGAAGTTGCGGGGGTTTATGGTGGAAGGTTGTTATAAACACATTTGGGGAGGATGTTTTGGTAGTATTCATCATCTTCCTCCTCATGAATCTGAAGCTCTTCCTCTCATTTCAAATTCCATGGCCAAATCTTCACAAAAATATTAATTCTTGGGGGAAATCAAAGTCTCATAAGGTACCTATAAAAGAAAGAGCTTGTTTTAGCATAGTTTTGGTGTATAAGGTCTTGGGTCACATTTTTTAGCTTGTGAGCTCTAGGTAATGTCTTGATCTTCTTGTTCTCTTGTTGTTCTTGGTTTCTTGAGCTTCCATGAGCTTGCGTCTAGTGAGAATGAGCTGGAATTTGTGCCTTATGTGTTGATTTTACTTGGAACTATAAGAAACCTTAGTGGAACCCAATTTCTTGGTGTGGATACTTGATTACTTGCTTGTTCTCTTCAATTGAGGTAAGGGATTCAGTTTACATACTCTTATAATGCACATCTGAGTTGCTTGAGTGTTGGTGTCAACTGGTTTATGAGATATGCATTGTTATGGTGAGGTTTGTGTTATGATGGACTAGTGGTAATCAAGCTCTTGGGTAGTGCAATTGATCCCTTAATGCTTAATTGGTTTGGTATGGTTGTGGCCTATTGTAGTAGTTCTAAGGGTTTGGAGCTTGGCAAAGTTTGGTATGAAGGTTTGGGTGGCTTAGGACTCCCCCAAACATGCTATGGAGGAAGATTGTTGGTGCTGGGCACAGGGGCCTAGCGCTGTAGCACCAAGCGGCATTGCATTGCCTAGTAAACCATTTAGGAACCCGAGAGAATTGCTTGTGGTGCTGTGGCGTCAAGTGCAGTGGTAGGGCTCGACATCATTGACATGTTGTAGTATTTTTACTGTAAATTTTCACTCAGGTGTCCAATTGAGGCGATTCAACATTCTACACGAAGCTAAGAGAAAGATCTATGACTTTCATTCTTTCATACAAGCCTGAAGTAGCCTAGGTTGTACTGTAATTTTCTTCAAATTGAGGGACCAATGAGTGCTTAAGGGGTCCTTGGGTGGAAAATAAGCAATGGTACCTTAGTACCCCTCATAACTCCTTAAATCACTAGTTTGTCAACCAAGTTTTTTTTGGTACAAAGAAAGCATGACAAAGTGATCTAGAGGAGCTTGGAGCACTACAATAAGGCCATTAGGAAGATTTAGAGGGTTTAGCATCATTGGTAGTTTACTTGGAGCCTTCGAGCTTAAGACACCAACGAGAAACCCTAGTGTGCATGATGGGTTCTTTAAAACCTAGAAAATTGAACTCATCCAAAACAAATCTTACCATAATAGGGTGAATCAAGTAATGGTGGATAGTGGAGAACCATGGATGAAGCCTTAGTACACTTGTGGCCTAGTAAAGTTGAGACTTAAGGCGCAAGTGAAATTTTAGTGCATCCTTGGTAGATTAAATGGGCAAGGCTTAGTACCTTGGTGATCTAGGCTAGCTTATTAGCTCAAGAAACCAAGTGTGAGGATAGTGCACCTAGTTGGGTGGAGGCTTACTACCATAATGGCCTAGACAAGCCAATGGCTTGAGGCACTATACGGGAGCCTAGTACACCTAGTGAGTTCTATGGAACTCAAGCAAGGAGCATTCACCATGTTTACCTATACAACAAC